>VDFB02047230.1:488572777-488606619 GCA_007258455.2 Sequoia sempervirens | reverse complement strand
TTCCATGTATTATCAACCCTCCTATATAATAGACACCTTCCTAGATTTAAATTTCATATGATATATATGTACCCAAGTGTTTCCAATTGGAATTGCTATAATTATACTTTTATGGCATTCTAGATATTCAAAATAGTTTTCATAAATCTACCAAATAGACCCATTCTTGACATTGAACCCACATAATTTTAGGTATGTCCAATAAAAGATTAGGGTCTAGGGTTCAAGTAACTCTCAAATGCTTTAGTGTTATGGGGTTTAGATTTTACACTTAGGTCTAGGTTTAGCAAACTTAGGGTGAAGTTTGGGTGGCCCCTGGCATAATCTCTAGACTCTGGGTAAGTTAGTGTCACCTGGAATCTCCATTGTACGCCAAGGATTTCACGTAATTTGCTAACTAAATTTGCAAAAAAACATCAAGATAAACTTTATGAATTTTAAATATTCTTTAACATATTGATTTCTAATCTAATTATAATTTAATATTGAAACTAAAGTTTAATATATATCATTTTTTCCATACAAAGCAAATAAAATTTAAAACATTTAAGCAATGCTAATGATTTTTTAGTCGAATTACCTAGTTTTCAAAATCAAAATGATTTGTTCGGATTCCAATTTAGGGTTTTAACAAAAAAATTTGGTTCCTAATTCAATTTAGGGTTTCAATTCCTTAAACAATTAGGGTTTTTCATGCAATTTTTTCGTTTCAATTCAAACTAGGGTTTTCAAATTCAATTTTTTTCGTTTGATTTGAATTCAGGGTTTTGAAAAGCTTTATTTGGATTTGTAAATGCAACGTTTTTATTTCATTTCAATTTCTAGGTTTTGAAATGTAATTTTTTTTTTTTTGTTTCACTAGGGTTTTCTCAAATTCAATTTTTTTGGGTTTAATCGAACAATTTAGGTTTCAACAGTTAAATTTTGTTTCTAAAACACAATTCAAGGTTCATTTTTTCATTTTTATTAAAAAACCTTTAGGTTTCATTGCATTTTTTCGTCTATTTTTACAATTATTCAATTCTACTATAACAGTTAAAAAAATGCTTAGAACGTGAAATAAATTAAAAAAAAACATGCTAAATTAACTTATTTTTTTCAAATTTTCAATTCAAAATAGAAAAATGCAAAAAAATTGGCATGGAGGTGGGTACCTGTTGCTGATCGTGGGGGTCGTTGTCGCTGAGTTGTGACTTCACGCTTGATCATTTCTTTGGTTGGCATGACTTCCTCATAAAATGCCTCAAGCTTTTCATCGCTAAGCAATCTCTCATCACCTTCCTGCAATAGAGTTATCAGCATTCTTCAAAAATCATAAGAATTCTTTTAGTACACTCAAGAGTTATCAGCATTCTTCAAAAATCAACAATATGAATATAAACTACATAATATTTAACCATTCTTTTTATGCTATTGTACATTGACATTTAACCATTGCTCACTTGATTAAATTTTCAAAGAGTTTAATCATGCACATGAGGAGGAAATTAAATTTTGATTGTCAACTTCTATATATATCAAATTATCCAATAATCAAGTGTATGTCCATATAAAAAAATGGCATCAACACCAACTCAAACAAAGTTTTACAATGTGTGGCATATGCCATCTCGGTATCTATTCAAAATTTACATGCCAAAATGTCTATCTCATCCTAAACTACTGGTGGATCATCAAAATGGAGCCTCTTTGAAGCACTTGTTGGCTCTCAAGGTAGCCGCACAAGAAAAAGTCAAACCACAATTGAGATTAGTTATACTATATAATTTAAAATCGAATAATTAACATAAAAATCAATACACATTGAATTATAATTGAACTCTAAAATTGAAATCTTGATTACCTGAAATATACGTCTCTTCGAAGGGTCAGGAGTCCTAGAATATACCCCTCTCAAAGAACTAACCAAACCAACTTTTGTAACGTCAATCTATATATGTGAACAAAAACATGAAATTGATCCAAGTTAGCATAGAATTGTTCAGTAATAAGAACATATTTACCAAGCATAAAATAAAATAAACACATACCTCTTTAGGCTGATCTTTTTCTATATCTCCTTTAGGTGTTTCAACACCTCCTCCTTCAGGTGTTTGAATACCTACTCCTTCGGGTGTTGTGGCACTTATCAACAATGATGTATAGCTCACAACCGCCTATACATAAAAATGACAAGTACATATGAAACTACGAATCTATGTCAATGTATGCATAATCAATAAAATATCTTATAAATCTCAATTCAATCAAATTTGAGTTCAATTACCTTTCCCTTATCTTACATTGTGTTCCATAGTCTAGAGAGTGTCGCACCTCGCTCACACTAGGTGTTTCCTACAAGTAGAGAATAAGATAAACATATAAGTTAATATATAATTTCATTAATGACAATTCAAATGACAAGCAAGTATACAGTAAAAAAATGTAAATACTGTGTGCATCTCAAGGCCAAATGAAATGGCCCTAAGGGTGCTATCAGTCACCCATGTGAGCTCCTCCTCAAACATTAACTGTTAAATAGACCATGTAAATAAATATTAGTACTTGATACTATCTCTTATTAATATTCATTTTTTTAAAAATGTAAATTATGAATTTACACCTTAAATTTTACCTGTGTAACTACTCCAATGTCCACCTCTCTAGCAGGAGAGGACTTTGTAGGGTGTGCTCCACTCCCCTGCGTGTGATCTGCTATAGTCTCCACATCCTGGATGTCATAATCAGAAGTGTCTAATGGCTACTAAGGGGGCTGTACAATAGGACCCAAACATATTTGCTGGCATGTATTGCAAATATGTGGACCCGAGGAGGATGATGTAGCAGCACTGGATCCATCGCCAAGATCACCAGACTGTGGCTGAGCTACTGAAGAAGCATGGGAAACCAAAAGACCACTCAAAGAGTGAATGGCCTAGATATTTTGTGTGGCTGCATCCTCCGTAATATCTGGATGTTGTACTGGAGGTGGCGGAGGAAGGGGAGGATGGGGAACATGTGGGCACCTAACTACTCTAGCTACCCCTGGCCTATCCTGGAGGCATACCTCCACCAACACCCTGGAAGGGTTTAATGTCAAAGTAATTGACATGATGCCCTAACAAAAACTAGCATATAATTTTTTAATAAAGTAAAAAGGTACATCAAGATTATTGTTGGGTGGTTTATCAAAAACCATACACCAACGATCCCAAAATTTATCTACTATGCCCCTATGCGTGCACTATTTTATAGAAAGTTTTGGTTAGTTAACATTAACTGGCAAACCAGTGCTGGGGTTAATAAATAAAGAGGCTATTTGGGCTTTTATTTTTTGGAGATCTTTCACATCATCATAAGAAAATCCGCATGCATAATATTGCCTCATGGTTTCTCGCCACGAATGAAATGCATTATGTTGGGTGGAGAGGGTTTCTACATTTGTAATTATTCCTGTCAATGTGGTTGACATACGGGATAATCGAGGGATTTTCTTATAAACATCACAAATGCCCCTCAATTGCTCTAATTTTTCATGAATTAAGTCTTCAATTGATGGTTGTGGAGGTGGTGGAGCATTTGGCATTTCTGCATTTTGATTCTCAGTTGGTGGATTTTCATTCTCAACTGGTGGAATTTGTGCATTCTCATTCTCAGCAGCCATAATGCCTGATTAAAGTTAAAAAATAATTAATCTAAAATTAGACAATATAAATGAAACACTATTTTTAAATCAAAATCCATTAAAAACATTCATTTTTTTATCAAAATCCATTCTAAACTCAATTGTTTCATAAAAATTCAATCAAAAACCCTATTTTGAAAAAAAATCCACAAAAAACATTCATTTTTTTATCAAAATCCATTCTAAATTCAATTTTTTCATAAAAATTCAATCAAAAACCCTATTGTGAAAAAAAATCCACAAAAAACATTCATTTTTTTATCAAAATCCATTCTAAACTCAATTTTTTCACAAAAATTCAATCAAAAACCCTATTTTTAAAAAAATTTACAAAAAACCATATGAAATTATTCAAACCTAAATCTAAATTGAATCAAATCAAATCAAAATCAAAAAACTTACCTTTCCAAATCAAATTTTTCCCAAATCAGATATTCGTTACGCGAAGAAGCAATGCACTGTACACCCATGGGTTCTTCACTGTCAAATGACTTCAAAATAGCAACTGACTTTCTTTATATATACTTTTTGCAAATCGGATATCTGATTTGTAAAACTCGGTTTGGTGTTTGGTATGGTGACACCCGAGCCTAAAAAAATTCAACACGTTCTTTTCATATTTTTTGATCAGTGAAAGACGTGTTTTTTTCCTCATTGCCACTTTTTGGCCCACCATGATCCTGCACATACCCTATCATTGTCTCTTTTGGCTAGTTGACCACTTTTCATGTACATATAAGAGCAAGCTTGGGATGTGGACAACACGCCTTAAGTTGGCTCACATGTGACATACTACCTTTTGGGGGCAACCCCTTTTCATGATGTAGCTTATTGGAAACATATGACTTGGCATAGGGCTTTCCAAATAAGCTCTCATGTCCTCTCTATTGTTAGCATTTATCCTTTGCTACTTTAAAGTAATTGCTCACAGCATAGTGTTTGGCAGTTTCTTTAAAGTGGGGGCATACATTGGCATTATTTTGGAATTATTTTGGCATGATTTCATTTACATTTTTGAAAGAGGAAAAAACAGGTTTTACAAGGACCCGAAACCACAAATATTACAAAAAAAAGAAAGGATAGTCAAAGACACCATGAATAGAGAGGCTGTAAAAGCAACAACAAGACAAAGCCACAACCAACGAAGGCCACAGAACCAAAAAACTAGACAAAATGCTAGCAATAGCTAAATTTGGCCCTTTAATATTTTCGCAGTCTCAGCTTCCAAATCGTTCATATCCTGAACCCCCCTCTTTAAAATATGAACCATCTAGGTAGTAGGAGGGGCTTTCCTTTTAAGGTTGGCATGGGTCCTTTTCGATATACCTAAGTCCTCATTCTTGTTTTTATCCTTTTCCTCTTCTAGGTTAACAACCAACGAGCCCTATTGTGATTTTCCCAACTTTTCAGACATTGCATTGATGATAATGGCATTGTGCCTAGCCATTTTATGGTTTTGTTCCACAATATTTTTCTTGTTATTTTTTATTTTGATAATTTTAGCTTCGAGATTCTTATACTTTTCCTCAGTGTCACCTTCTCCCGTTCCAGTACTGTTCTTTTTTTGTTTCCATTCCCCATTCCTAAGAATGGCTAGCTTTAGTTCCAATTCCACTAACTTGCTATTCATAACCCTATTTCTTTGATTAAGATCATTAATTTCTTGATAGGCCCATTTCAAAACCCTGAAAATGTCACCAATGACATTTCTTGCAGAGGCAAGAATATCGCCAGACTGAACCCGGTCTAAAATAAGGTTAACATCATCCGATTTGGGGGAGCTAGGAAATCTAGTACCATCAACTCTGAAAGAGGCAGGAGGGGAGGGCATAGAGTTTCTACTAACTTCGAGGTTCTCAACTTTGTCCTCCATAGAGTCCGTAGAGTAGGAAACCAACTTATTGGAAGGGAATCCCTTGAGAGCGGGATTCTTTAAGGGGACTGGGCAGTCGAGGTAGGTCTCAGGGTTAACTTTAGCAAGCTAAGGTTTTCTAAGTTGGGTTTTCTTACCAGACAGCTCAGAGAATGGGTGGGCTTCAATAATTCTCTCCTGGAAAGGTTGATTCTCTAAACCCCCACTGTCTGTATCATAGTCCTCAGACGTCGTGGAGGCAACAGGTTTGGATAAATCCGGCAGACTTTGATAGTGTTCATATATTAACCTAATAAGACCAGGATGAAGAATAGGGTATCTCCTGGGATTTTTCTTGTGGTCCTCAAGGCTATTACTCAATGAACAGAATAGATAATGAGGCAAAGAAATTTGTACCTTATGGCAGAAATGGTTAAGAATGGAAAAATGATGACCATAGACTCTAGTGAATCTCCCGTCTAGGGTAATATACTCCATTATAACACGAAGCACCTTTCTCCACAGCGCCTTGATGGTGTCAATTTTAAAATAGCTATTGGAAATTTTGACCAGTTTCATTTTCTCCTTTTCCTTCTTAGGGAATTTGATTACCACCTCGTCAGAAAACCTTCTATCGCGATAAAACCTCACACCCTCAGTGGAAATTTCAGTCACCTCCCCTATAATTTTCTCATCCAATTTCACCTTTCTCCCATAGAGGATTATTTCACCATTGTTCCAGTTCTTCTCGAAATATTTTGTGGCCATAGTGTCACGCCCATGAAGTTTTTTCAGAAATGGAACTAGCCCACCTCTTACTACCTGTTTCTAGACCTTATCATTCCTTGTGTGCACCTCATAGCTATTTGGCTCAACTCTTTTCCTGCCCCCCCCCCATTTTCGTTTTCACCTTACTACATGATTTCATTTGTGTTATTTCATGTTCCTTGATGTGATTTTTCTTAATTCATGTGATGTGTTTTTTCTCTTTGTGGTGACATTGTGAGTAATGTCCTTCAAGATCTTGGTCTATCTTAGCATATTACATTCCTCTTAGTGGTGATGCGACACACTGCATTCCCTAAGTTGTGAATATTTAATCCTTTGATTGGTCCTCTCTTGGAGACATTAAGAATGATGTCCCCTAAGATTAAGACCTCACACGAACTAAGAAATATCCCTTCGAACATCCCTCTTTCTTGTTGCATTTTTTCTTATATCTTATTAAAGTCATGAAGGTATGGCTTTGAAAAGGTCCCCTAGGGGTTACCTAGTGAACAACTAGCTTCACTAGCCCTTGTGAGCATGCATTTTCTTTTTGTACCTTATTAAAGTCATGGAGGTATGGCTTTGATATGGTCCCCTTGGGTTCACCTAGTGAACAACTAGCTTCACTAGCCCTTGTGAGCGTGCATTTTTCTTTTTGTCCTTATCATAGTCATGGGGGTATGACTTTGATATGGACTCTTGGGGCTCACCTAGTGGACAACTAGCTACACTAGCCCTTGTGATCATGTGTTTTGTTTGAATAGTGGACAGTGCATTCCACTTATAAACCTTTTTTGAACAAACAGCCTCTAGACCCAGTCCACAGCATGTTGGACGGCCAGTCGAAGCTTGATCCATTGCATTTTTCCTTTTTCTATCTTTTATACCAGTGTATGTTTGCAATATGGTTATGGCTTCATATATCATCTACATGTGTGTTCCTTTGTTCCTATGTTGGTTTGTCATAGGATCTTGATCCTAGGGGCTTAGCTACCCTCTTGGTTATTGTCATCTTATCTTACTAGCATCCGTACATTTGAACCCCTCTTGATTCTGTGGTTGGCTACTTTAGTGTGAGTTTGAAGCAAGTTCATCCTCTCACTAAAGTGGGGGCTAAATGTAGTGTAGGAAAATGCATACCCTTGCATTTTCACACTTGTTTGGGTCTTCCTTGCTTTATTTATCCTTATTTATGTCTTAATTGGTCCTATTTTGCATCCACAAGCCTAATAAATTGTATCTTTTTAAGGCTAATCCCAACAAACATCAAAGGGTAAACAATAATTTAATAATTTTGGTTGTGTGTCCTTGATTTTTTAGTCAGGACTAAGATGCCACCTAGGGCATCTTTGTCCCCCAAAAGTATTGGGACCTTGATTTTAGAGGCACCTTAAATGGGCCCCTTTTTGGATTATGTGCCCTAGGTTTCATGCCTCGAGACTAAAATGCCACCTAGGGAATCTTAGTCCCCCTTTAGTTATTTTTGAGATTTAATTTCAAATCTTGGCGGGATTTAACCTCCTTTAATCAATGAATTCATATGTCAGCTTGTTGTGGTGTAATTTTGGGATATTAAGCATAGATAAGTATAAATACAAGGTTCTTTCACTGATTTTCACATCAAGACTTTTGTGAGAGCATTCATGATAGCAAATTGGAGTTCACAAGAGAATCAAGGGAAATTCATCAAGCATTTGGAGCCATCATCAAGATTCAAGCATCATATCAAAGATCTTCTTACATCATGTGTGTTTTTTAGCTAACATTTGTGATGTAGGGTTTTGATTCAAGCAAGCAATTCAAGTCAAGATCTATTAAGCATTCAAGAATTTCAAGATCTACATTCAAGCTAGCCATCTCACACAAGTTTGTAGATTTCATAACAAGGGTTTGGTGAGTTGTAACATTGCATGTTATTCATTCATCATTTCATTTCATTCCAAGGTTTAATTACCAACAAGGGGTTTGACCAAGGAAAGCCCCCATTTACTAAAAAACAAGTTTTTCGCCTCTTGCATGTTTGTGTTTGCAGATTTAGGTTGAAGATCATTTGGAGTGCAAAGTTGCAAAGTTGCATTGCAAAGTTGTGATCTTCACAGAAACTCACCTACAAGCCATATCTGGAAGTTTCAGAACCTGAGATCCAAGAAGAAGGAAGTGCAGACATTGGTTGCCTCAGGATCACATTCAGAGATTTTAGAAATTCAAGATGGGACTAAGTCAGTAGAAAGAGTGTCTTAGTCCTCCAAGTGGAATTTTGCAGAGATTCTTTTGGATCATGTTCCGACATCTGAAGATTTCACATTTTCCCCAAAAAATAGCAGTGGAACTAAGACAACAGTAAGAGCGTCTTAGTCCTCCCTGACATATTTTGACAGCATTTTTGCATTTCTAGAATCCTCATTACATTTCTAGACTTCCCAGGTACACACATCCTAACTTGTTGTTGCTTAATTTCATCATTTGCACTCATTATTTGGCTTGCATTACTAGGTTTTGTGAGTTGAATTTTAAATTGTCTCTTCCAAGATTTTGCTTGGTGGTGAACCCCTCAAAGCTTAAAGAATCCCCTCCTATGTCTTCCTTGTTGAGAATTGACTCACCTTTGGGGTTGATTTTCAATCCAATTTGGGATCCTAGGGCATATTTGAATGACAATTGGAGAAGTGTGGTGTTCTATGACCTAGGCCATAAAGCACCCATTTCCCCTATTGTTCATTTGTTATCCTTTTAAATCGATTCAATATTTAATCAAGGCATAAAGAGGAGAGAAGGTGTCAATTATTAGTCATGTAGAGATGAAGATAGCGCAAGAATATGACAGTGCATGATAGGCCAATAAGCTCTAGCTAAAGCCTTCAAATGGAATAGCAAATGAGTGTAAGAGGGGTGCAAAAGTCATGTCAAAGTTTGTGTAGAAGAACAAGTCATGAAATCTTGGAAGATTCCACCTTGGAATATAATTAAAGGGTGGGCCGATAAGATGTGAGAACTAGTAAAAGAACAAAAAACCCTTGCCATAAGTGATATGCAGAGAGGTGAAATGAAGACTTGAACAAATCATGAGTATGATAGCAGAATATGAAAGGTCTAGTTCTTGGAAGGGAAAATAGGTATTGTGTTTCAAGGAAAGATAATAGGAACATTGAATGCATATACACCATTAGAATGAATGTGGATTGTGAAGGATAAGATAGCAGCTCGGAATGGCATGATAGGCCATTGAGAGCATTTTTGTAATGTAGTTGTATTTCAAATAGAATTGATTAATAAGATGTGAGTTTATTGCAATCTTTTTTTTTTATGGAGTGTTGAATTCGGTAGAGAGTTTGTCTTTGAAAATTGTTTTGTGTTTAAGTTGGTTGGTAGAAGGGAGTACCCTCTTGCATCAATAAGTCCCATTGATCATAGTTATCATTACTAAATCTAAGAAAGTTATAGTATTGATCGCAAAGATCAATGGTAAATAGTTGTAACATTGATTGCAAAGATCATTGTTGAACCTTAAAACTTGTAATGTTCATCATAAGAAATCATTGTTGAATGGTTGTTTAGTGTTGATTGAAAATATCATTGTTGAACCTAAAAAGTTGTAGTGTTGATCGCAAATATCATTGAAGTTGTATCATTGATCATGCAGATTGTTGCTAAAGCTATAAAGGTTTTAATTGAAATTATAATTGGGAATGCTTTCCAAGCATACATGTATAATCCATCTTAAATTTAATTTTTAAATGATACTATCTATTATCCACTAAGAAATATATTCTAAAATTGTTATTAATAATTATTTGTACTTTTATTCTTTTCTAAATCTTACCTTTCTCCCTAAAATTCATATATACCAACTTATAGCTGGCAATGTTCATAATTTTATCCACTAGATTTTCACTTATGATCAAATATAATTTAAAACCCCAATATATTGATCGGAATTTAAAATATTCATATCAATAGGAATAAAATCCTCAATATTACATTCTCACTAGTTAAATGCAAAAAAGTTATGTCTATGTGGCATTGTGAAGTATTCAAATAATGAATTAGTCAACTTTTTTTACAACTAAATTATATGTGAGAGGTGTTGCACATCAAATATCCATTTTCAAATATCCAATGTGGTTCCACTAAACCTCAAAAACACAATCTTTTCACAAACATATTACACAAAACATTTATGTAATGCAAATCATTGATATCACAAATACTCATAATTATCACAATTCAAAGATATTTCGACACAAATATCCACAATTACTCTATATTTATCTAACAATATAATGACAATATGATTAGGAATAATCAATCTTCCTTAAATCTATGCAAATACCTTATGTATGTTAGTTCATGCCCTCTAAATTTACATATTCACATACACTTTTCTATTGTATAATTTAATAACCCTGGTGAATCCCAAGCATCAATGATAACTATTAAAATAACATATTTGTTCTTTTTTGAGTATAAATCATAGGAACATATTTTAATACTACACAAACACATTTTAATAGACCCACTTTTGTATTATTCCAATCTTGTTGGTGTCTTAGATTGCATATTTACAAGGTCAAAATATGCACCAGCATGTCCTTTTCCCATCAAATGAAAATGACTTCCTTGCTCGGCAACCCGTCCATCCCTAATCACAGCTATTGAATCCGCATCACGAATGGTGCTTAACCGGTGAGCTATGATTACACTCGTTCTCCCCATCATCACTTTGTCCAGCGCGTCTTGCACCACCTTTTCAGACTAGCTATCTAACGCGCTCGTGGCCTCGTCCAGCAGCAATATGCTCGGATTCTTTATCATTGCCCTTGCTATTGCAATTCTTTGTTTCTGTCCTCCCGATAATTGCACTCCTCTCTCTCCGCTTTGTGTATCGTATCCATCCTCCAAACAGCTGCACTTCCAGATACCAACCAAAAAACTTGCTCAACATTAAAATGTTATCAATAGGTAGTGTGACATTGTTGAAGATTTTTCACATGTAGATTATTTTAAGTTTTGACTTGTTTAAATGATTCAACTTTTCAAATAAATGAACTAAAAAATAAATCTTTCATAAAGATTGTTTTAAGTTTTGACTTGTTTAAACGATTTAACTTTCCAAATAATGAAGTAAAAAAATAAATCAAAATTTAAAATGGGTTGTTTTAAACCAAATCATATTTACCTAATGAAATCATGAGCGTTGGCTGCTTTGGCGGCTTCGATCATCTCTGCTTCGGTTGCATTCTGCTTTCCGTAGCAAATGTTGTCTCGAATGCTCCCGGCAAAGAGCGTGGGTTCCTGGCTAACGAGGCCTACGTGCTGCCTGAGACTCCTCAAATTGAACTCTGTGATGTCTTTTCCGTCAATTCTCACGACCCCTTTGAGGGGATCGTAGAATCTCTCGATCAACCCAATGATTGTGGACTTCCCCGACCCGCTCTCCCCAACAAGAGCCACTCTTTGGCCCGCTTTTATACTTAGGCTAAAATTGTTGAAGATGATAACATCTGGACGGGATGGGTATGCGAAGTCCACGTTCCGGACATCGATGTTTCCCTCGAGCTTTTCTGGTTTGTAGCCGCTTTTGTCATCGGGATTTATGGCACTTTCTCTGTCGAAGATGTTGAATATGGAAATTAATGCATCGGAGCCTTGGGCAATGTCGCTTGTCATTGTCCCTGCCTCTGCTATCACTCGTGCAGTGCTCATCAGAGCAAAGTCGGTTTTGAAAAAAGCATCAGGAGAGCTGTGGCCTTTATAGACTTGATGCCCTCCGTACTAGTAGGTGAGGACTGCATTCAACAGAAAGAGGCTCTGTGATGCTGCCAGAACTAGTCCTGCAAACCAAGATTGCTTGATGTTGTCTCTACGAGGGCCCTCCTGTGTGTCTTTAAAGAGATTAAGTATCTTGTCTTGAGAGGAAAACGCCGTAATTGTCCTATGGTTGCCTACTGCCTCTGAGGCTACTTGGCTTCCCCGCCCTTGAGCTTTCACGGCCTTCTCAGGCATGGCTCTCAGGATCCCCATTCTACCGTAGAAACATGCTATTATGAGGGGTTGTGCGGCTATTAGAACCAGTGCAAGTCGCCATGCTAAAATCAAGCTCATGGTAAAGGCTACTAGCACAGCAGACACTGCTTGTACAATAAGGGATGCACGATCACCCACCAGCGATCTCATCTGTTCATGGGAATGCACATACGATGTCAGGACTAAACAAAAACCAGGAGAAAGCATGAAGGTGAAAAGATATTTATATAAAAATTGAATATATTAAAGAAATAAATGATAAATAAAGTTGCATAACAGTAGAACACATTCCAAGGATCTATTTGTTTAGATGGAGGTTCATCTTGTTAGAAAAGTCAAGTCATAGTGTGAGTTTGCATGAAGTAGTTAGCTGGAAAGCTAGTTAAAAGCTAGTTAGAGAGTTTAAATAAAACCAATTGGGTTCAGTTGTAATGTTCAAGTTTGTGATTAATAAAAGATTGGAGTTGCAGCTCTTGATGTGTGATGTGCATATTTTGTGTTTTTTTCTTCGACTCTGCCTTTTTAACAGATTGGTATCAAAGCTAAAGGTTGAGGAGGAGCAAAGTTGGAGATCAAGCGAAGGTGATCGTTCAGCAGAAGATCCCTGTGAAGAACCCGAAATAATTTGAGGAACTGTGAAAGTATTTTGGTGAAGTTTGTTTTTTAATAAGGGAAAAAGGCAGAGATTTTTTGAAGATTTCAACATGGCTTCAACAAGCAGAGATTATGTTCAGCCGCAGCTTCCACCGCTCACAGGAAAGAATTATGATGTGTGGGCCATTAAGATGGAGACTCTGTTACGAGCTCAAGACGTTTGGGATTACATCAAGACTGGATATACTGAACCTGCAGATGATGCAGCGGAACAAGCTCTCACAAATGCACAAAAGGACCAATTGAGGTTAAACAGAAAGAAGAATGCACATGCATTACATCTTATTCAACAAGCAGCGGATGAAGTTATATTCCAGAAAATCATGACCACGAAATCGGCAAAGACAGCATGGGAGATATTGGCAACGAGCTATCAAGGTATGACCAAAGTAAATATTGTTAAGTTGCAGAATACTAGGAGAGAATTTGAAAGCCTGCAAATGAAAGAAACGGAGAATATCGATCATCCGTTCATGAATCGGGTTTTGACCATTGTAAATCAGTTAAAATTATATGGTGATGAGATTAAAGATCAAACAGTGGTTGAAAAAGTTCTCAGATCTCTGTCTACTAAATTTGATGTTGTAGTACCAGCTATTGAAGAAGCCAAGAATTTGGCGACACTGTCAGTTAATGAATTGATGGGACCACTTCTATCCCATGAGGCGAGTATAGATAGAAATAAGGATTCGTCCATAGAAACTGCTTTTAAAAGTCAAGTTTCTATCTCAAGAGACAAAGGTCGAGGCAGAGGTCAAGGCAAAAGAAATGGCGGTCAGAGAGATGGCAAAGAAGAGCAAGAACAAGAGAGTGGAAGCAATAAGAGAAGCTTCAATAGCAATCAAAGGTGAGATGTTATTATTGCAATAAATTTGGTCACTATGCACGTGATTGCAGCAAGAAGATGGCTGATCAAGGAAAGCAGAGTGCAAATGTAACTACAGAAAGTAGTGACTCCCTGTTCTTAGCTTGTAATACAATGCATGAATCCTCTGATAATGTTTGGTTATTAGACAGTGGTTGCAGTAACCACATGACTGGCAACAAGAATCTGGTTGCAAATCTGGATGAATTGGTCAAGACAGAGGTAAAATTGGGGACTAACAAGACTGTGGATGTAAATGGCAAAGGAGTGGTCAACATACTGACCAAGCAAGGGGATCCGAATACAATTCCAGAGGTATACTATGTTCCAGGTTTAAAACATAATTTGATCAGCGTCAACTAGTTAATTAACATAGAAAGGATACAGAGTTATTTTTGAGGGACATGATTGTCTCATATATGACAAACCTTCAAGCAAGCAGCTGATAGTGAAGGTGCAAATGACGAATAACAGATTGTTCCCTCTGGTCATGCAGTACATAAATCAGGTCAATTCTTTTGCTCAAAAGGCTGCATGTGTTGATGATTATTGGTTATGGCATTTTCGGTTTGGACATTTGCATTTTTCTGGTTTGAGATTATTGCAGCAAAAAGAGATGGTTAGAGGATTACCTCCCATCCAAGAACCCTCCAGTACCTATGAGTGTTGTATATTGGGAAAGCAACACCGCAAAAGTTTTCTGAGAGGAGTTGCATACAGAGCAAAGAAGCCACTGGAGCTAGTTCATACAGACTTGTGTGGACCCATGCAAACCTAGTAAAACATGTAAACGTGAAGCAAATAAAGCATGCCGATAGAAAATTACTGCATCTCCAACTTTATTTAATGAGAAAAGTTCTACCACCGAACATCACCAAATAAAGCAATCAAGCCAACAAAAATATTTAATACAGAAGCTTCTCACCTCCTCCATTCTTTTCCCGACAGTCTAGTCTCTTCTACTCCATCAACTTTTTTATGCATGTTTTTTTTGCAAAGTATTTCTGGAGAATTCTAAGACCTCTATTTATAGAGGCATTTGTAATCATTTTTGTAAGTAAGAAAGAGGAAGAAATATGTTTATTGTGCAGCAGTAGGAATATTTTGGGCTCCTCTGTAATATATTGTTGTGTCTGCTCATAGTGTCTTTGCTTTGTTTGTTTTTTTTGTTTCATCAACACATTCTATGTACTATATTTTGCTATGTTCCTTTGTTTTTGTTATTGTGATTGTTTGCACTGCTCCATAGTTTATTACCACTATCATCACACACATCTTTTGTTTAAATCCTAACAATTGGTATCAAAGCTAGGCTATTGGAAGTTTTGGTGTGTGTAGGGCTTTGTTGAGCAGGTATGGAGGCAACAGCAGTGAGCGATATGGAGAAGTTAAACGGGACTAATTTTTCCCTATGGAAATCCCAAATGGAGGATATACTGATTCTAAACGATTAGTATTTTCCAATAGAGGGAATAGAAAAAAAAACCACAACGATAGTAGATGAAGATTGGAACAAGCTGGATAGAAAGGCCATTGCAACCATCCATCAATATCTAGCTAAAAATGTGTATTTTAATGTTGTTGGAGAGAAGATGGCAGCAGATCTATAGAAAAAGCTACATGATCTGTATGAGAAAAACACATCTTCAAATAAGGTTTTCTTGATGAAGAAATATTAGGCATGAAGATCATTTGTGATAGAAAGGAGAAAAAATTGTGTCTGTCACAAGAAAAATATATTGAAAAGGTGCTAGACAGATTTAATATGAAGGATGCCAAGCCAGTTGGTACACCTCTTGCTTCTCATTTCAAATTGAATGTTGATTTATGCCCTTGTGATGACAAGGAGAAGTCCAAGAAATGAAAAAGATTCCTTATGCTTCAGCAGTTGGTAGTTTGATGTGTGCCATGGTATCCACTCGTCCGGATATTGCACATTTAGTGGGAGTAGTGAGTAGGTTCCTTGTAAATCTAGGCAAACAACATTGGCAAGCAGTAAAGTGGATTTTCAGGTATCAAGGGTACTAGTAATTATTGTTTATGTTTTGGCAATACTAATATGGTGTTTGAAGGATTTATAGATGTAGATATGGCTAGAGACCTAGACACTAGAAAGTCCACCACTAGTTATTTGTATACATTTGCAAGTGTTGCGGTATCTTGGGTATCTAGGCTACAACGAATAGTAGCTCTCTCCACAACAAAGGCAAAGTATATAGCTGCAACAGAAGCATGCAAAGAGATGTTGTGGATGTAGTGATTCCTAGGAGAGCTAGGAATAAAATAGGACAAGTATGTGCTATATTGTGACAGTCAGAGTGCCATTCACTTGGCGAAAAATCCAGCTTTTCATTCACGAACCAAACATATTGACTTGAGGTATCATTGGATTCGGCATGTGTTGGAGGAAGGATAGTTATCCTTGGAAAAGATCCATACAGATAAGAACCCTGTTGATATGCTCACTAAAATTCTGCCAAGAGAAAAGAACATGAGCTATGTAGAGACATGGTAGGCTTAGGGGTGACTTGATGATTATAGCTTATTCAGAACCCTTCATTTGCTTCAAGTGGGAGAATGTTAAAACATGTAAACATGAAGCAAATAAAGTCTGCCGATAGAAGATTATATGCATCCCCAACTTTATTTAATGAGGAAACTTCTACCACTGAACATCACCAAATAAAGCAATCAAGTCAACAAAAATATATAATATAGAAGCTTCTCACCTCCTCCATTCTTTTCCCGACAGTCTAGTCTCTTCTACTCCATCCACTTTTTTATGCATGTTTTTTTTGCAAAGTATTTCTGGAGAATTCTAAGACCTCTATTTATAGAGGCATTTGTAATCATTTTTGTAAGTAAGAAAGAGGAAGAAACAAAGGCTTTGTTTATTGTGTAGCAGCAGGAAGATTTTGAGTTCCTCTGTAATATATTGTTGTGTGTGCTCATAGTGTCTTTGCTTTATTTTATTTTTGTTTCATCAACACATTCTATGTACTCTATTTTGCTTTGTTCCTCTGTTTTTGTTACTGTGATTGTTTGCACTGCTCCATAGTTTATTATCATTGTCATCACACACATCTTTTGTTTAAATCCTAACACCAGTCGCTTGGTGGAAGTTATTACTTCCTCATGTTTATTGATGATTTTAGCAGAAAGACGTGGATTTATTTTTTGAAGCAGAAGTCTGAGACTTTTGAAAAATTCAAAAAATTCAAAGCCATAGTAGAGAACCAGAGTGATCGTCAGATCAAAGTATTGAGATCAGATCGTGGTGGAGAATATGATTCGAATGCATTTCATGCTTACTGCAAACAACATGGAATCAGAAGGCAATTTACAACCAAATATACACCACAGCAGAATGGTGTAGTAGAGAGAAAGAATAGAATGATTATGAACATGGCAAGGAGTATGTTGAAAGGAAGAAATTTGTCAAATGAGTTATGGGCAAAAGCAGTTGCATGCGTTGTTTATGTGCTAAACAGATCTCCTACAAAAAGTATGATGAACAAAGTTCTGCAAGAAGCATGGTCGGGTATTCCTTGTAGTGTATCTCATTTTAGAGTGTTTGGATGCATAGCATATGCACATGTACCTAGAGAACTAAGAGGCAAGTTAGATGATAAAAGTGAAAAGTGTATATTTATTGGGTATAGTGAGCATTCAAAAGCATATAAATTATATAACCCTATCACCAAAAAGACTAATCAACAAAGATGTGTTGAAAGAACAAGAGTCATGGAATGGGAGTGTAGAAAAAACTGTTGATGTAACAATACCACACATAGAAGAAGAAGATGTAGCAGAAAATGAGCAGCAAGGATCACAGGAAATGACACCAGTTAGAGACACACCAACAAGGACTCCACGATATTCTGAGCAATGTGGATCATCAAGAAGGTCAGCAAATCAGAATATTCCCAGCTATCAGTCAGGTAATGAGTCAAGTAATGGTAAGAGGAAAATGAGAAGTTTACAGGATATTTATGAAGATTTCGATATTAGTTCGAATTTTCCATTATTGTCATTTCAACCCTCATCATTTGAAGAAGTTGTCAAAGACAAGAATTGGGTGAAAGCTATGGATGAAGAAATAGAGTCTATAGAGAAAAATGATACTTGGAATTTGGTTGAGTTACCTAAAGATAAAAATCCTATTGGTGTGAAATGGGTCTACAAGACGAAGTTGAATGAAAAAGGAGAGGTTGACAGATTCAAAGCAAGGCTTGTAGCAAAAGGATTCCCGTAGCAACCAGGAATAGACTTTGGAGAAACTTTTGCTTCAGTAGCCAAGTTGGATACAACAAGAGCAGTCTTGGCAATAGCAACTCTGAATAAGTGGAAAGTGTATCAGATGGATGTCAAATCAACCTTTTAAATGGCATTCTTGAAGAGGAAATCTATGTGCAACAACCTCTAGGTTATGAAGTTGAAGGTCATGAAGATAGTTTACAGATTGAAGAAAGCGCTCTATGGACTCAAACAAGCTCCAAGAGCCTGGTATAGCAAAAATTGACAATTATATGATTAGGAATGGATTTAGCAGAAGCAACAGTGAACCAACTTTGTACACAAAGGTAAATTAGCATGGAAAAATTTTGATTGTTTGTTTATATGTAGATGATATGATTTATACAGGTGATCTTGAACTAGATCAGTTTAAAGCAGCAATGAAGAAAGAATTTGAAATGACAGGTCTTGGTCTTATGAAATAAATTTTCTTGGCATAGAAGTTGAGCAATCGGAGAAAGGGATTTTTATTTGTCAAGATAAATATGCAAAAGAATTGTTGGAAAGATTCAGAATGGAAAATTGCAAACCTGCACCTACACCAATTGTGACAGGTACAAAGTTAAGTAAGGATGATGAAAGTTCATATGTAAATCCAACTATGTTCAAAAGATTGGTTGGAAGGGTTATGTATCTCACAGCTACAAGACTAGATATTATGCATGGAGTTAGTCTGATTTCTAGATTTATGGAGTCACCAAAAGACTGACATAAATTAAATGCAATGCAATGTGTTTTAATTTTAATGATTATTATTATTGAATCAAGATTATGGTGATGTTGTGATTAATAATAGGCTAACTATATGATTGGATTTCTTAAGTAAAATACAGGATCAAATTCTTACCCTCCAAAGGGAGAGAGAGAGTATCACTAAAGGGAGGAGTATAGACTTTGGAAATAAATAGGTTTATGCCAAATGAGTTGAAGCACACACTCACGTAGGTCTAAGTATCCAGATTGGGTAAGTACTTTAGTCTTATCATTGGATTATTATGTTTTGTCCAAGTCGAGAAGTCATAAGGTTAGGTTGAATGTCGAGTCTTTGGCCTAGTCTATGCAATAAAAATAAAGTGATATATACGAATCATATCATTTCTTCCATTTGTCAATTTTGTGGTTATTAAGTCAAATCAACTATTATGGAAAGCTGGAAAAAGGATTCTGAGATACATAGCAAGAACTACAAATTGAGGCATATTGTATGCGAACACCGAAAAGAAAGATTTGGTTGGATATACTGATAATGATTTTGCAGGAAGTTTGGATGATAGGAAAAGTACTTCCGATTATGTGTTTCATCTTGGTTCAGGAGTAATTTCATGGGCATCTAAGAAGTAGCCTATTGTGACACTTTCATCAGCAGAAGCTGAATATGTAGCAGCTATAGCAACAACGTGTCAAGCAATATGGTTACGCAGAGTTTTGGATTGACTTCAACAGAAATAAGAAGGATCAACAACAATTTTTTGTGACAACAATTCAAACATTGCACTATCGAAGAATAATGTGTACCATCAAAAGAGAAAACATATAGATACAAGATACCATTTTATAAGAGAACTCGTGAACAATGGAGAAATTTATTTAGAGCCTTGTAAATTGAATGATTAGTTGGCTGATATATTTACGAAGCCATTAGCAAAAGATGTATTTGAATTTCATAGAGATAATTTGGGCATTGTGAAAGCTGATGTAATCAGCAAGTAGTGATTAAGGGGGAGTGTTAAAATAAGTAATTACTCCCGCATTCAGAAAAATCTAGAAAAATATGAGTCAGTTTGAGTTCAGTTTAAATTAGAAAAGTCAAGTCATAGTGTGAGTTTGCATGAAGTAGTTAGTTGGAAAGCTAGTTAAAAGCTAGTTAGAAAGTTTAAATAAAACCAACTGGGTTCAGTTTTAATGTTCAAGTTTATGATTAATAAAGGATTGGAGTCGCAGCTCTGGATGTGTGATGTGCATATTTTGTTTTTTTTTCTTCAACTCTGCCTTTCTAACACATTTGAATTTACACTTGTTTTTTAAGATCTATTTACGAATGTGATTTAAATAACTCTTTAAGCGCTGATTTGTTTAGATGACTCATCTCAATTCACACTCCTTTTCTTACCCATCTACTAATGCGATTTAAAATGAACTACCTATACAAATCAAGTTTAAAATGTGTTGATTAAATTGAACATTTCAAGAGTTGAGAAACATACCACATAAGCGTCTTTTTCGAGCATGGAGCAAATAGCTCCACTGGAATTCTCCTCTTTATCGAACCAGCCGATTTCAAACGTAAAGATCTTCGCTAGCATTCGTTCACGGACTCTTTTGGTGAGATATTCCCCCATGACTGCAAAATTGTAGTGTTGGATCACACTGAATAGGAAAGAAACGACACCAATAGAGAAAAAAATGAGAGCGTATTTTCTGGTTTCGGATTTGATCTTGTCGTGATCTTGAAAGAAAAACACAGAAAGCATAGCCCCACTAAAAAAGGAATACGTTGGTTGAATTGCTCCAAAGACTATGGCACCTAAACACCCCAGTAGAGCTTCCTTCCATTCCGAAGCATTCAACATCACCAACCGACGAAAGGAAGGGGCGGAAGAAACTTCTTGTTTCTCTTGTTCTGGAAGCACTGATATGGAACGGTATGAACTTGATTTGCTTACCAAGCTGGAGCTTCTTGCTCTTGCATGCGCCGCGTCTCTCACATCGTAATACTCTTCTGGCTCCTCAAAATTACTTGCTATTTCCTGAAACTGAACCAGAGTGGCATAGGCTCCGCCGTCTCTACATATCAAGTCGGCGTGCTGGCCGGATTCAATCACATGACCATCATGGACCACTGCGATGAGGTCGGCGTTGCGTATGGTGGAGAGGCGATGCGCGATGATGAGCGTTGTCCGGCCAATAGATGCATTATCCAGTGCAGCTTGAACAATCTTCTCCGACTCCGCATCCAAAGCGCCGGTGGCCTCATCCAGCACAAGTAGCCGAGGATCTCTCACCATGGCTCTTGCAATGGCTATTCGTTGCTTTTGCCCTCCCGACATCTGCACTCCACGCTCTCCTACCTGCAATATTTAGCGGATAGGTTACATATAGTGTAGGATTTAAGATTTGAGCCTGAAATAAGTATCAAGCAATCACTGTTGAGTCATAGGAAAATAAGTTTCAGCTCTTGTTTAATGGTAAATAAGTTGTTCTTTAGTGGTAAACTGGTAAATCAACTGATGTTTTATATTAAAAGTCTCCAAAATCTCATTTATCACATAAAAGTCAGATGAATATTGATTTGACAACTGGATAGGAATATTCTATTTCCATTTGGAGTGTTTTTTTGTCAATTAGATGACAACTTTATTTTTCATTTGCATTGCTTTATGTTTTAATTCCGTATGCAAATATTTCATAATCAGATAATACCTAATTTCTTTAAGGAAAAAATCTAGATTTGTCTAAGTTTATTTCATTCCATTATTTACATTTAATATTAATTATTTAATCCAGCCACATGCAACTAGAATTTGCGGCGCATCCATGCACAAACACATACTCTCTAACATATTAACATACATATAGGTTTCTATTCGGCGTAATCCTTGAACCTCCTTTAGGTGCAAGTGCTAGTTACTACATTATTTTAATTGGTTGAGTACAATTAGTGAAGGTGATGACATGTTTCTTAATTACTCATCCATCAAATTTCAAATTTGTTAAGGTTTTATATAAGAGATAAGGTCTCAATCCTGTGTGGATGATTTTGATAAAATGAATACCCCTAATTTCTTAAGTCTCAGTCAGAAATATAATAATATAGACTTACATTCCAAGAAAATGAACTCATAGATGATATGAAATCCTCCATAAAAAATAAAATATATATTTACTAATAAAACAGGGTAAGAATGATAATTTCTTCTTTTAACAAATACTATCAAATTTTTTAAAAATGATAACAATGTTCGTTAAATATTGAAATTTACTTATGAAATTGTAATATAAACAAAAATACATATAATTTGGGAATAATTCTAACAAATCTTGTAGGGAAGAGGGGACAATAGTGAGAAGGGGTCCAATTGTTGGTATAGTACTTGTGGTTATAAGATTTAGTCTTTCAAAATATTTATACTATATATTGTCAATAATTTGTGCACATGTAAGTAAAATAATAACCAAATGTTGGTTAAGATGGATCCATACTTAAACACATTAGAACCTATGAATGTTATATAAAAAACACCAATACATTCATTAATAAATGAAATAAATATTTTTTCTTTTCATATAAAATATCACAACTATCCACTATAACCATGTTATTAATAAAACAAGGTGTTCATTCAAACAAGTATTGTTGTTATAGTGAAAAAATAGTTTTCTCATGTGTACAACTATTGAAGTAGCATTGTATATGAATTGGAGTACTTAATACTAATAGTTTGTCTTATCACAAATATAAAACACGCACACAATAAATACCTTGTATTTTCTCATGAAATGTGAAGGATTTGTTAGATAGTTTTATGATGCATTTAAAGTTGAATAGGGGAGAGGGGCTAGTAGTTGGGTGGGGTTCAATTATTAGTATAGTACTTGTGGTTATAATAATTGGCCTTGCAACATATTTATACTATGCATTGTCAATAAATAGTCCACATATAAATAAAAAATAACCAAATGTTGGTCAAGATGGACCCATACTTGAATGCATGAGAACCTGTGAATGCAATAAAAATAATAAATACATTCATAAACAAGTGAAATAAGCACTTTTTTGTTTCATGTAAAAAATATCATAACTATCCACTAAAAGTGTCATTGTAAAATAAGGTGCTCGTTTAAACAAGGTATTGTTGTCAAAGTAAAAAATATTATTCTTGTGTGTACAACTACTAGGGTAACAATGCATATGCATTTGAGTATTTCATAGCAATAGTTTGTCCTATCACAAATATAAAAGGTGACCACAATAAATACATTGTATTTTCTCATGAAATGTGAAGGATTGTCAAAAAGTTTTATGATCATTTAAAATTGAATATAAGTTGCATTTTAAATAATAATGTGTTGTTTTTATAACAACAAATATATTTTTTGTGCTCAACTATTGGTCTATTTGTGTTGGATATAAAAAAGATAACAAAGACTTATGGTTACCAAAAAGTATTGAGATTATCTAGGTTGCATATAAGTTATATTTTAAATAAAAATATGATATTATTCTAACAACCAATGATTACTCGGATAACTTAATCAAAATTAAAAAATGATATTATTCTAACAACAAATGATATTTTTTTATTCAACTATACTAAGATATCATGATTAAGTTTGGTAGAATATTTAAAAAATCAATTTTTGACATTTCTTACTAGACATGCTAATGTAGCAAGTTGTGTGTTCAGTTACACTTCCAAACCTCATTTGTAGATAGATAATAGGTCAGTTCACATTTCTAAAAAAAGGAGGTCCTACAATATTTCATTTAACTGCTACATGCTTCCCAAGTTAGTCCTAACAACTAGTTGTCCCTCTCCTTTGTAAGTTGTATTTTAAATAATAATGTATTGTTTTTATAATACAAATATTTTTTATTTTGTCTAACTATTGGTCCATTTGTGTTGGATATAAATGTTAGAGATAATAAAATTTACCTTAACCAAAAGATATTGAGATTATTTAAGTTGAATATAAGTTATATTTTAAATAAAAAATGATATTGTTCTAACAATGGTATATATTTAAGTTGAAGCTAAGAGAGATTTTGTTTCTACCCTTCCTACCTCTATTAGAGATGTTGGAACCAGATTTCCCAGCTCCCCTAACCCGGATAATTTCAACCTCATTTTAGATCGGGATCAGTCTGGAGATATCCTTGCCTCTACTAGATGTGGCGTTGGTGATATTTTCAGGGTTATGAAATGGGCCTATCAAGAAATCAATGATCTTAATCTCAGAAACAGGGTTCTAAATAGCAAGTTGGAGGAACTGGAACTGAAGCTGTCAGCTTTGAACAATGAAGAAGGAAAACGGAAAAAGAACAATACTAGGACGGGAGATGATGATATTGAGGACAAGTATAAGACTCTGGAAGCTGAAATTTTTATAATAAAAAATAATATGAAAATTGTTGTGGAACAAAACCATAGAATGGCAAGGCACAATGCCATTATCATTAATGCAATGTTTGAAAAGTTGGAAAAGTCGCAACAGGGCTCACTGGTTGTTGACCTAGAAGAGGACAAGGATAAAAACAAGAATGAGGACCAAGGAATATCGAAGAGGACTCGTGCCAACCTTAAGAGGAAAGTGCCTCCTACTTCCAAGATGGTTCAGATCTTAAAGAGGGGGGTTCAGGAGATGAACGATATGGAAGCTAAGACAACGAAAATTTTAAAGTCCCAAGCTTAGTTGTTGCTGGTGTTTTGTCTGGTCTTTTTGGGGTCTTTTTTGTGGCCCTTGCTGGCCTTTTTTGGTGGTTGTTGTTTTGTTATTTTAATGTCCTCTCTTCAGCCTCTCTGTTTCTGGGTTCTTTGACGTTTTATCTCTTTTATTGTAAACTTTGTGGTTTAGGGTCCCTGTAAAACCCATTTTTTCGTCTTTAAAAAACAAATGGTATATATTTTTCAATTATTATGAATACTATGATTAATTTTTTGTCAAATATTTAAAAAGTAATTAAATAACACTTCTCACTAAACATGTTGATATGAAAAGTTACATGATAAATCACACTTCTAAACCTTAATTATAAATAAATAAATAAACAACTCACATTTCTTAAAAATAAAGATTCTAAGATATTCCATACAAGTTACAACCACTATATATGAGGAGTACAAAAAACAAATAAAATTTAAACACTTAAAGTGAAGTGGTTTCTTATATAAACAACTGGTACTTTGTCTGAAACTTATCAATTGTTTACACCAGATAAAATCTATAATCCTATCATGATAGATCCAATGCCCATTTGAAAATTTGTACAGAATGTGAACTCGGGGAGAAAATGAATATGAAAATCTGACCTGGGTGTCATACCCGTTTGGTAGTTGAGTGATAAACTTGTGAGCGTTGGCAGCCTGCGCAGCCGCAATGACTTCCTCCATGCTGCCTCCGTCCTTCCCAAACAAAATGTTTTCTTTGATAGAAGTCGCAAACAGCGCAGGCTCTTGGCTAACTAATCCGATTTGGCTGCGGAACCATTTTAGTTTCAGTTCCCTGATATCAACTCCGTCCAGCAGAATCTGGCCAACCAGTGGGTCATAAAATCTCTCCACCAACGCAACAACCGTAGACTTTCCTGATCCGCTGCCTCCCACCAACGCGACAGTTTTGCTAGGCGGGACGGTGAGAGAGAAATTGCGAAATACAAGGCTCTCTGGCCTCGATGGGTATGCGAATTCAACGTTTCTAAATTCGACTTCGCCACACACTTCTGTCATTGTTTGTCCTCTGCTATCGTCCGAGTCGATGATGGGCACCCTCTCGATCATCTCCAATATACGCCATGCAGCGCCGCATGCTTCCGAAAAGTACCGAATGTTTGGAAGTGCAGTGCCCAGACCTTTGCAAAACATCAAATAGGGCAGGCCAGAACATTTAATTCTGCTAATTGAAAAAAATTGTGAATATCGAAATGAATTATACTCAGAAAGAATTCAACTTTAACACACTTACAAGCCACCCATGACAAAACAAACTCCAGCGGAGAATATTTTTCCTCCGCTAATGCCATGATACATGACCAATCTGCTGCCATACCAAGCTATAAATGAATAGGTGCAGAAGATCAGTCCTGTACTTCCCACTGACATGCCTTTCACAAGGCCCTGTTTAATTCCAAGCTTTACAGTTCCGTGAAGCGCGTCTGCAAACTTGGTCATGGTCCGCTCCTCTCCCACAAAAGAAAAAACAGTTCTAACTGATGAAATAGCTTGCTCTGCAATATTGCCAGCCATATCATAGGCTTCACGAATTTTGTGAGAGATTCCAACAAGAATCCGTCCATACATTATCCCCGGAATTATGAACAATATCACAAAAGGAAATAGCACTATAGCCAGTCTCCATGTCAAGTAGAAACCCAATATATAACTACCGAAGAAGGTGGTTATGTTCATCAGGAAGTTGGGTATCTGGTCAACAGGGACAACGTTTCTAGAAATTTAAAATATTTCTCTTGAAAACTCACACAGATAAGCCTCTTACATTTTAGTAATGAACTTGATAAAAAAAATGTTTCTCGGAAGGTTTACAGTAAAAAGAGGTCAGTAGGTATCTAAGGAAACCAGCAAAAACAAAGGCTTCATCTAATCAATCTATCAAGCACATACAGCTACACTAGCAAAATGAAAGTAAAATATACCTTTTCACTGAAAACTGTTTGAATAACAAGTGTGTCGCAGGAAATACTGCTAACTACGAGGGATGTGGTAGTGCCCTGCGTGTCAAAAAATCCTACATCCTGCCTTAACACAGCTTTTAAATATTTCCTACGCATGCGAGACGTCTGCCTCTCGGCCGTCCTTGTCCAACAAAACGCCTCTACAAAAATTTTAAAAATTCATCTCAATATCATAGGTAGATAGTTGGTATGAGTTTTTTAAGATTTATGAAATAGTGTATGATTGTTTTTTGTTTTGAAATTGAAGTTATTCTTAATCTTATTGGTAAGATAGTTGGTATAAATTTTCCACAATATATGAAGTAGTGTATGATTGTTTTTTGTTTTGACTATATAATTTAGATATTTCAGATTCATAATCAAATCCAATGTCTAAAATATACACAGTCAAATTTAATATCTAAATAACATAAACAATCAAATCCAATGATAAATTACTGAATATGATCCAAAACATCTAAAAAACATACACAAATTCAGTAGTCTGAACGTCTAAAACCACACAAAATCAAAACCAAAACCAAAATCTCAAAAAATTTAAAAACAGAAGATGCTGCTTTACCCACCTAGAAATGCTGCAAACCCCAAAGCCATTGCAAGATAGACTACTATTAATGAAAACTGCAATTTGAATAACACAAGAAAACGGTCATTAGTCAGCCATATAAACGTGATTAAATAGCACTGCAATTGATAGATCACAGAGTGATTGGAGAAATTAATGATTAAATATGGACAATATGCACGGAAAGTTTACGGTTCTACCCAATACTCACCTTGTTAATTTTACTAAGAAAATCAGGCCCATTAGAAGAAGGGCCATTTCCGACTGTATTGAGAACATTAGTCAAAACAGCCAGTAAAACAGGCAGGTACAATCCGTCTCCAATGGCTCCTAATGTGCCCAATCCAACAAGCCACCGATCAGTCGTATCGGCATACTTAAAAAGCTTCCATATGTAAACACTGTGATACGAATTCTTGGAACGATCCTCGTTCTGGCTGCTTGGGCTTTTCATCTCTGCTTGTCAAGTGAGGGTTACCCTATACCACCATTCCAACCTCTCACGTCTTTATAATCAGATCCAGAAAAATAACCAACATTATAAAATCGTATGCTCCATCTGGATCACGATCGCTTCGTTCGTCAGTAATGACGTTTCATATCAAGATACCTTGCACCTGCTATTACCTTGGATTTTTAATTTTTCTTTCCACCATATTTTAAATTAGAAAGATCCTATTGTCGAAATCAACCTAATAACAGATATACGTGCCGGTATTTATATTTAAAACAAGGGGACCATTGCTGGATCGTTCCTCTGGAAATCTGGCTATATAGCAAATTTCTTCAATCTTTGTTACAATTATTGTTTTCCGTTGATGGCCTTGAATTTGTCAAACAAGTCGCCAACGTAAGTGTCTGCACATAGTTTTAGTGCTAAAAATGACGGTGCATTGAATAAGGTGATTATAAAACTGAGCTGCGTACCATAAAAGTGACTGCTAGTCTCTAAAGCTAACGCATATGGTGACATCTAGTTTTAATCACATATGCTTGTCTTGGCATCATGCCGCCTCCTACTATTATTATTATTTTTATTATTATATTTTTATTTTTTTTAATTTTGGAAAAGATTTTGAACTCCACAATATTTACGTGTCTACAACAATGGTTTTATGGTTTGTTGGAGTATGTAAATTAATTATGTGTGTCGGCACAGACCTGCCAACCAAACATCTTCTAGAGGCATCCAATTTGACTGTGCGCAGATTTCTGCCGCCTTCTTCTATCGAGAACCTTCACAATGAGTACTATTTCATCTACCTACAATAAATTTCTTAGCTAAGTCATGGCTACAGTAAATCCAACATTTAATATGTATTTGCTTATAAATTGGAAGCAATGAACAAGTCTCTGTAGCGCTCAGGATTTCTCTTAGTTCTTGTGTCTAATTTCATCTTTATTTTGTGTCTGTGTGTTTTATCTCTATCTTTGTGTCTCCTTCATCTATCAAATTGGTATCAGAGCATGTTTAAATCTTGGGCAGTGATGTGGAGATTTTGTAGTGTGAAATTTTGATTTTGCAAGTTGCAATTTGGTTGTGAGCAGCACTAATATTCTTGTGGCAAGTGAACAGTACTCTAGCAAAGGAAAGAATATCAATACAGAAAGATTGGTGAGAAATTTTCATTTGGGTATTAAGGATTTTTGAAGTTTGTTTCATTCTCACCCAAAAATAGGGGAATTTGAAATAATGGATTCTATTGGCATTTCTTTGCCTATAGTTAAATTTAATGGAAAAAAATATTATGATTGGATATTTCATATAGAGATTGCTCTAACACTTCAAAATTGTTATGAGATTGTTACTGGCAGTGAACAAAGACCAGCAAGTCCTGGAAAAGATCAAGAAGATTGGGATAAAAGAGACAAAAAGGCAGCAGCATTAATCAAGCTTACACTTTCAGAGGAAGTCTTTCCAGAAGTTCGCAATGAAAGAAGTGGAGTTAAAGTATGGGATATTTGGAAAAATATATATCAAAATTCAAGTGATGTATGGATCCTAACTCTCACTACAGAGTTATATAATATGAAATTGTCAAGTTCACAAGAATTAGTCCCTCATCTAAGTAAATTAAAGGAAAAGAAAAATGAGCTTGCTTCTTTTGGAAAAAATATAGATGATATAGATTTTGTGCAAATAATATTACAAAGTCTTCCAAAATCTTATCAATCATTCATAAGGGGACTAGACACTGCAGATAAATTAAAAAGTATTAAATTTGAAGAGTTATGTGCTAAGCTAGTGCAAGAAGAAAAATGTCTTGAATTAAAGAAAGAGAATCATTAAATGGTGAGTCTCAAGCATTCATAATGAAGGAAAAACAAAATTACAAAAAGTCACAAGATAATCAGTCTAGAGAAAGGAATTGGAAGTACGAAAATAAAAATGTCCCCCATCTAAGGATTTTAATAAAAGCAAATGCAAATGTAATTATTGTGGGAAACTGGATCATAAGGCAAATGGATGTTACAAGAGAAATAGAGATACAGAAAAGAAGACAAACAAGTTTACAAAATATTTTGATTCCAAAAGAAATGCTTTTTGTGTTGCACTTAAAGAAAACAATTATTTTAAGGATGATTGGGTTATTGATTATGGTGCTATACAACATATGTCTCATAGTAAGGAACAATTTGAATCATTACATAAGAGTAATGCAGAAAAAATATATTTGGGAAATAATAGTGCTTTAGAAGTCAAAGAGATAGAAAATGTTAAAGTTGATAATGGCATGCTTAAAAATGTGAAGCTAGTTCCTAACTTGGCAACAAATCTTCTTTTTGTATCTCAAATTGCAAGTCAGGGATATAAAATAGAGTTCTACAATGACAAATGTTTAATCAAGGATGTAAACAATAATTATAGAGTGATTGTGATTGGTAAAATGGAGAATAGATTATATAAATTTTGAGAATTTCTTTCTAAAGGTGGAGATGAGAATATGTCTACTATTGTCAAATATGATGATATGAGCAGGTTATGGCATGAGCACATGGGACATATCAACTATAAAAGTCTCAAACTTATGGAGAAACTATATATGGTGCACATGGGCTTCCAAAAATCCCATCAAGTCACAAAGTGTGTAAAGGATGTGCTATAGGAAAGCAACATGTTGAAAGTTTCCCACAAGGTAAATCATGGAGAGAAAAAACTCCTTTACATTTGGTTCATAGTGATGTAATGGTTCCTATTAGAACACCATCACTTGTAGGATCAAGGTATGCCCTCACCTTTATTGATGATTATACTAGAAGAATTTGGGTGTATTTTCTAAAAAGGAAGGATAAAGTGTTTGATAAGTTTAAAGAGTGTAAGGCATTAACTAAAAATCAAAGTGTGAGATCTTTAAAGATAATAAGAACAAATAGAGGTATGGAATATATGAAAAAATATTTCTTAGATTTTTGTTAACAACATGGTATAAAGAAGGAATCAATTGTCTCCTACTCATCACCCCAACAAAATAGAGTTGCAGAAGAAAAATAGAACAATAATACAAATGGCTAGATGCATGCTTCATTCTAGAAATATAGAAGCTAAATTTTGGGTAGAAGCAATTTGTACTGCAGTTTATATTTTGAATAGAACACCTACTAAGCAGTTTTGAATATAACACCATGTGAATGTAAAATTCTTCGAGTTCCCTCCAGGTGTTTTTTGTGTTTTGCTAAGTTTCGGCCCCTGCCTCATATATTCAACATGTTGCCCTTAGCCTTTCATCAACCTTCTTTTTGCTATTCTTTCGGCTGCTTCCACGTGTCCGCCTAGCGCTCCTCATAGCAAAGGCTTCCTTCACTCTTCTACCATCTCCCGCTATGCTCCCACGTGTCTTTACTGCGGGTTATTTATAACTACTTCCCTTCACTTCCTCATCGAGCCCCGCCCGCATGTCACGTAGCTTCCTTTTGCATAAACTTTTGGCGGACCCCACAAACAATGTCGATAATAAACCTTGTTGCTACGTGTCTTCTCGGTGCAAGCTTTCATCAAAGGGAGGGGAGAATGAACCACAAGCTGCGCCATGCTACCACCTTTCTCCTTGCAGGGACTTCATCGAAAAGAAAGAGTGGAGCGAACGCCAAGCCGCGATATGCTATCACGTGTTATAACTGCCTCCTCTTAGAGGTGACACTTGTCTACTCGGAGTATTCTTGGACCACTTCCATCATTTGCAAGGGATGCATCTGGCTAGGAAGCTTCTACATGCCATGGCCCAAATATTTTTTGTTGCAACGGCCGAAGGGAATCATTGCTCGGGATATTGAATCTTTTATGTTACAAGCTCGCCAAGCGGTGGATTATTGGCTATAAGTATTGTTTCTTGCTCTAGAAAATGAGTTCGGAAGACGCAGAAAAATTAGAGAGAGACACCAGGCCTTTAGTATTGTTTATAAGATTATTATATGAAACTTTCAAACTGTGCCATTGTTCGGCCTTTCTGTTTTTCTTATGTTATTTGATAAGACATTAATGTTGTGCCATTATTGTCTAGATTGTTCATTTGCAAGGACTTCTATGATTTTAAATACAAATTTCTGATTTGGATCATGCCTTTGACTCCTTTTTTCAATGGATATATGCTATAATCATTTTATGTCATTAGATGAATTGTTCAAATCTTTTCTTTTGATTTATGTGATTCTGAAACATAGCAGATTGTTGAACGAGCCCTTGAATTTATTCCCAAAGGATAGATTTACCATGCCTTTATCTACAACTTGGTGCATCGCCTTAGTTAGATTTTCATTTTATATATTTGATTCCTTTTCCCATTCAAAGCCATAGTTACAGAAGAAGTCGGCTTCTTTAAAAATTTGGAGGTCACTCAATTTAGCACAATTGATCCCCCCATTAACTGAGTTTCCCATAAAGGTTGTTACCTTGCTAATTTTTGGCATCAACGGTTCCCTTTTTTTTGGCACGCCCAGTGGGACTTGCATAAATGAATCTCAATTCAAAGAGGGTGTATGATTCATCGGCCTATTACTAGGTCCCAAATAGTGAACAATCTTGATTTGTTAGTATCGCCATTGGGGACAGTATAGGCCTCGACCCAATTAGTGAACATTCTGCTTCCCTTGCCCCTACCATTAGCCATGTTGTTTGCTGCTAATAGAAATTATGTGGCATGGGACACCGGAAGTCCTCTTGTTGCACCAGTAGCACCCACCATCCGGGCACCTATCTGGTTACCACTCTAAAAGCTATACCTAAGTTACCGGAGATGGCTCTAGGACGCCATCTGAACATCTGCAAGATGTTGTAGACGTATGTTTGATGCATGGAATCACTGCCCAAAATGAAGTGCTAAGGTTTCTTGCAGCCTCTTTCAGGGGTAAGGCACTAGATTGGTACCGCACACTGCAACCTAACACTATCGGCACTTGGGACCAACTTGGAGATAAATTTTATGAAATATTTTCTAATGATGGAGATAGGTCCTCACAATATCACTAGCTGGAGATCATCAAATGGGCCCCATATGAAGCCATGACTGACTTCAAGGCCTAGTTTCACATAACCTGGCAAAGAATTCAAGCTGTGATCTACCCACCAGCTAAGCTAGTGTTCATGTTCTACCTCAAGTCCATCAATGCTGACATTTCAATGATAATTTAGTCACTCAGCGGAACCACTCTACCAGATGCATACAGCGTCGTAGTTAAAGCGAAGAACAATCTGATTGACATTAGGAAGTTTCCACCTCGACCTACCATGCCTATATTCCCTGAAGTGTCAATTCCCACCCAAGAAATGTCATCTACTAGTGCGCGTGCTCCTCCCTAGTCTATGTACACATACGCAAGCGCACCGCAGAACGTTGCCTCCACATCCGGGTCTTCAAAATAAGATATAAGTGACGTCAAGGAGATGTTGCGGGCTATGGCCAACGAGATAATTGTTATCAAGCACAACCAGGTTGTGCCTCTGAAGCTGACCTATCAGAATTATCAAGGTGGAAGGTCCTCTTACCAACAAAACTAGTTTCAAGGAGGCACTCGTATAAATCCACAAGCGCAAACAACAAATCAAATGGTGTCAGTACCCACTCCACTGCAAATCACCAATCTAAGCTCGAGCAGAGAGCTAACCACAGGGTAGAACAATTTAGTCGATGACACCAACCCCTGGTGCTTCCCTTGCGACGACTCACACATTCCCTGAAACTTCCCGCTCAGAAACCTACAACAAAAGGTAGCAGAGCAGCGCAGCCAAGGTGCAACGGCGGACCATGAAGGTTATGTATATGCCTCTCTGCAAATGGAAAATGTGGTGCTCACCGCTCAAATGCAAGGCATGTCTCTAGAGAAAAAAACCGATATTTCTCCCGATCATGTGCTCTTCTTATGGATGGAAGAGGAAGAGGTGGTGTTCGCCAATGATGCATCCACATCTAAAACACCACAAGTACAGTTTTGATTACAACACTCACTCAAAAAGGAGATTCACATGCGAATCAGTCATTTCATAACTAGTCAGTCCACAGCCAAAAAGTGCTTTCAACCAGATGCCTAGTACCTCCGCAATGGTGCCACAATGTCCGCTGCAAAGGGAAATTGTTATAACAAGAGCTAAGGAGCATAATCCTCCAAATCTGCCACCATTCAATGTGATGGAACAATTAAAAAAATCATCCACTAATGTGTCTCTGTGAGATATCTTAGCTATTCCAGAATAGAAGACATTGCTACAGAAGGCTCTCTAGGAGGATCCAATTATTGAACCAAAGGAGCAATTAC
>VDFB02047230.1:488521727-488568959 GCA_007258455.2 Sequoia sempervirens | reverse complement strand
AGAATGGCATAAAACCTTTGGACGATGCTCTGGGAAGACCACATAACTCCTAAGAAAGTCCTCAAGACCTCGTCGTACGAGTTAGTATATGGAAAAGAATCCTTATTTCCTATCTTCATGGAGATTCTGGCACTGCAATTGCTCAAATCTCTTGAGATAGAGAAAAATGGTGCAATGGAAGTGCAGCTAGCCTAGTTGTTGGAAGTGCAGTAGAAAAGATAAAAGGCCCTAATAGCTATGACCAACCGCTAACGGGTGGTTAAGAGATGGTTTGATAAAAAATCTTTGGACCAAGGTCTAAAGCATGGTGACCTAGTGCTAAAGTTTAATGAAAGGGAAGCAAAGCCCAGCTAGCACAGGAAGTTTGATAGCCTCTAGAAAGGCCCCTTCAAAATAACTCAGTGCAAAGAACACAATGCATTCGAATTAGAAACCATAGGACATGAACCATTGGGGATTTCGGCCAATGGAATTCATTTAAAATTATTCAATTAGCCTCAACTTATTCTGCCAATGTAAATATGTGAATAGTGTTTTTTCCTTTTTCCCTTTGTTTTATTTTTGTCGACTGGTCTTTCTAATTAAATTCTTCAAATGCAATTAAGCGGAAGTGAATGGAACCCATTAGTGCAAAGTGTAGAGAAAGCTAAAAGAACCCATGAAGCGGAGAAAAAAATCAACGCTCATATGCAAAATTGAAATAAAAACATATATGTAGGAATAGAAAAGGAAAACCCACATTGCAGAATCAAAAGGAAAATGAAACAAGATGATTATATAAAGATATATTTTTATTATATATATATGCTTTGGTATTTACAAAAAACAAAATGGCTCTAAGGCCACACTGCTAAAGTATATATCTATAGTCTGCTTTCTTTTTCATATATGCTACGATAAGGCCTTTTTCTAGGCATATATACAAACAAAAAAGACTAATGACCTTCAGTTTTTAAGGAATATAAAGAGAAATATTTAGTCATGGGCGTGAGTTGTAGCAATGGTAGCATTGATGGTAGCATCTAGAACCATTTCATCATCAGAGGCAGCGTCTTCACCAGCAGCAGCGTCCGTAGGAGCTATGGCAAGTGGCGGAGGGAACACCAGGTTCCTGAAGTTAGTGTACCAGCTGATATCGTAGAATGGTACCATGTTGTAAAAGTGGAAGAGGAAGTGACATGCATGGGTAACCCTCTGACGATGTTCTTCCTATGACTGGAGTCAGAAACAGCTCAAGAACAACAACCACGGCATGACCGTGTCTTCTTCAATGAACTTACGAAGGTCGCTCACAGTTGGAATACCTCCACCGAATGTAGCATTCGCCACCACCTCTCTGAGGCCATTTAGGTATTTCTTTGGAAAAATATCTTTTACCAGGCAGAGAATGAGTGGCTTGGAAATCTTGATGTTGAGCATCAATGCGACAAAGTGAGAGCACACATCAGCGTTAACTCTGTATTATCTTCATATTCAAGGCAGTCACATCCCAGAACCCATTTGATGGCTATGATGGCCAAGGAATGCTTATTTTTGGTCATCCTCTTAAGGCACCTAGTCAAAATCTTCCCAAAAAAGTCATTTGGGACTTATGAGAGACTAGCCTAATTGGGGTATTCATGGCGACAAAGCTCTATACAATTGTCAGACACAAGCCTTATTTCAATCGCCTAAGTCTAAACTCTATGCAAATACTACACAAACTACCAATACCAAAAGCTAAGTTAATCACCTAATACCTATTCTACTAAAAGTTGCTAAATGTGATTTCACTATTACCCAAAGCGCCTATTTATAGAAATGGCTAGGATAAGTGTGGTAATTTGCATACCATAAACATGAGGCTAATCAAGTACCGCCTCAAAATTTGCACCAAGGCTTGCTCGAAACTCCCACCCAGTTGCATCTGCAGGTACAATTTGTTGCATGCAGGATTAATGGAATCTAATTAATTAGCATAAGTTGGTGGCAGACTTCGGCAGTAGTTCATATAGCCGAATGTTGAGGTGTCATTCTGTAGATTCTTCTCAAATTGCATACTTTGGCGTAATCATTTTGTTTGGGATATTAATTGCCACAACATACGATGCCTAAGCTGTCTTCAAATCATTGGCTCAAGTTCCAAGAAAAATCATGCCGGAAGTACATCATTGCCAAGGGTTATCATGAACTCTTGTCATTTCAAAATGGCAAGTAATTCGCTTCGCGCAAGCAAATAACTAGCAGTACATGTCGAATTTAATGCAAGTTGGTGAGCGTAGTTGGCCACCCAAAGAAGGAAATAACTAATTGTAGCATGCAAAATGTTTTTGTATTGTGAATGCTTTTCAGAAAACGTTGCCCAAGGAAAAAAAATTAGGTGCAACCAGAGCCGAGGTAGTTGCAGAAAATTTGAGTTAAGCAGAAATCTATAGGAGAAGGAAATGGTGGGGAGTTCTCAAATAGAAGCACAAGTAGAGGAATAGGAAGAAGAAACACAGAGCTTGTTTGATGATATGCGTAGAGAAAAAGCCATCTACATTTTTGAAAAAATTTCTTATGCTTCGCCTAGTATACCAAAGAAGCCAAAATGGGAAAACACGCGGGTTTTGGATAAGCCCAAAAATTACAGGGATCAGAACCAAATTGAGGAGCGGGATAATGTTCATGATCCCATCGTAAAAAACACCAAGAATTTGAGGGAGGCGGCCTGTGAAAGAATGAAGGTATCCATCAGCATGATGTCAATGTCTCAAAAGTTATGGCACAATGGGCTCCCACAGCATATGGTCCCATTTGTTCATTATTGCCCAGAACTGGTCGATGCAGCCATCAAACATTTCAACCCACACACCACCATCGTCAAGGGCTAGAAATTAAAGGTCAATATCTGTTCGGAAGCTATTTGAAATATGTTGTGCATCCCTAACCTCAACTCCTGACAAGAAGAGGTAGAAATATTCAAACCAGCAAAGGGAGAAAGAGTATGAAGAAGCATGAAAAAGGCTCAAGAATTTTACAACAGAGAAACCAAAAGGCCTGAGGTAGATCACCAAAAGCCACCAAAGATTTTGACGCCGCTCATTGCCTTTCCCGCAGACATGTAGGATGCATTCTCAATGTTGGCATTTGTTTGCGGTTTGGACACTGACAAGGACGTGTAGGAATTTCAGTTGGGTTCGAGGTTTCAGTTCTGCAAGCAACATACCTTCTTCTGGTATGACTTTGTAGAATATCTTACTAATGAGATGTTAAGGAAAATCAGGGATTACTCGATGCAGCGAAGCTTCAGGTTTCCGTCCTTCCTTGCTCACATGTTTTTGTACTAGAACCTTGATTTCTTTAAGAAGTATATGAAGTTGTCTATTTTTGATGGGTTGGACAAACAAAAGCCGATTGTTGTATGGACTCCTCTCTTCTCTACTATTATGACTATTATGCATTTTTGGATTATTTTTTTACTCTGATTTTGCAAGATTTGAAGGGGGATGATGGTTTTGACTGGCTCACTAAGGAGAAAACTACATATATGCAAAACTTCACCCCCAAATGTGACTGGTTTCTCTGAGCGGATTTCACATTCATCTGGCTACATTGTTTCACTGGAGAACCATTTCTCCTTCCGACCTGTGTCACGAATTGGGTGCTAGCCCTTGAAATGTTCTGGTAGGTATCTCTTATTGACTACCAATTTTGAAAAGGGAAGGCCAAAAAAAGGGGATTCTTCATATGTCTGTAAACCTTCAAAACAGTGGTCATGAATAAGAAACAGACACAAGACCTGCTGGAAGATAAGCTGGCTCATCTCGGGTTAGTAATGATTTGTGATAAATGGAATTACAACCCCGAAAATGATGCGCCAAATGAATTTTTCAAGGTAATACATAGCCCACGGCCTTACCGGGAGAAGAGGAGGAATCTGCTGAAAGATCTGGACGATCTACTGGTTGATTTGATCCATATTCCTATAGAGGGAAATAGGCCACCATGGCACAAGTTCTACTTCTCCTCGGCAGTGTATGATGAGAAGCAAAAAATGGGAGCCACCCTATTCAATAAGTTGTGAAAAGGAGAAGAATGGACCATGGAAAGAATCAGAGCTTTCTGGGTATACCGCCAAGAGACTGGAAAACCCGAGGCTGATTATGGAAGTGTGGCGTTGGACAACCAATTTGATCAGATATGGGATGATGAACATCCTACTTTCGACTCCAACACAAACAAGGGCGATGACTCTGGTGAAGAGCCCAAAGAGCAAGAACCTGAAGTATCGTCAACCTCTGCTCAGCGAAAGAAAAAGGCAATGGACTAGCCTATCCAGTTTGTTTCAAATGTGCGGTTGAATCTATCAAGACTTTCACGAACACTCACCTGTGCTGCTGCAAGGACAAGAGTGACCCAACAATAGTTAGAAACTGAAGCAATGGAGGACACTCCGCCTTCCAAATGGCAACACACAGAAGCAGTTACTGGGGAAAGTTTGCAAACATCCTCAGCAAGCCAAGAGGTCGTGGTAAGCTGGGAGCCGCCATCATCCAGTCAGCAGGTAATGTTTGCTCCTTCTCTAACTTCTCAATCTTTAGTAGCCCCTATTGTTTCTGTGGCACCCATCACTACAAGTGTCGACCCTACCTACTATGTTTCTACCATAGTGGTTGCGGGAGGTTTCTCTACATTCGCCCAAATGAGGCCATTTATCCTAACTCCCTTGTAGACCCTTACACCTTTCGTTGCTGCCCAATCTGTTTTGGCTTCTCTTTCCTCAAGCGCAACCGCTATTGAAACTCCTCCTGCTACTACCATATCAAGCACAACCCAGTTCACCCAGTAATTGGAGTCTGCCATGAGCCCACAATTGCCGCAACAACCAATGAGTTCTCCCGCTAGTTCACAGATTGAACTTTGGAAAATTCCCAATTTCTCCCCGTAGACTATCAATCTTCCAAAGAGGAAAATGCATGGACCCACTACACTTACGTTCCCTTTTTCCCTACCTCCCAATGCACCTATTGTGGGTAGGCTAGTTCAGTCACCATCGCAATTCATAGCACAGGGTGATGCTACAAAGGAAGTGCAGGCCCTCAGGATCTAGAAGCGAAAAGCAAAGGATGAAAAAGAGGAGGCAGAGCTAAAGGTGTATATTGTGTGTACAATGAGGCACAAGAAATGCTAAATTTTGCCACCATTTACCCAAACGTTGTCAAACCACAAGGGGAGATGCTACCAAATGATTACAACATGTATGTCATGGGACTTGATCTGAGAGTAGCCCGACCGCAGGACAAGGTTGAACTCATGGAAGAAACATAGCAGGTGGTGACCATGGACTTCCTCAAGTCTAGTCACCAACTAAAAAAGAAAGAAGAGGAGCTAAAGCTTGTAAAAGATAGGGTCAAGTTCCTGTCAGCAAAGGAAAAGGCGATGGAAGTAGATATTGTGCACTTATCAGAAAAAGAAAAAGTAGAAGAGGTGGAGAAAAATAGACTCTAGGAGGAACTTGCAAGGCTCCAATCTGTTGACCCCACCCTAGTTGATGTGCTACAGAAAAGAAACCAGGACTATTAGAATTGCTTAACTCTGGCGGAACAAGTGGCACAGCAAAAAGATAAAGATTTTGAACAGTGGGGTGCTCAATTCGAGCAAACGATGCAAGAGAAAGAGGTAGACTTGAGGCTCGAAAGGCCCAATGGGAAAAGGAGCTTCAAGAGACAAATATTTTTCTTGAATCAGAATCATCAAACAAGAGTCGAGCCAAGGAAAACTAGTCCAAGGAGCTAAGCAACATCGAGGGAAAACTTGCATCCGCAAATATTATAATTGCAAAATTAACAGAGGATGTCGCCTCGAAGGATGAAGAGATTTCCCTTCTAAGGAATGATCCCCAGGCCACTACTACTTAGCTGGACCTCATCCCAGTAGCTCAGCAACTATATATTTCATTATGGGAAAAGGTTAAGGCCTTCTGCCTAACACTATAGTCAATGCTCTTATTCATGTTGGTGGCAACAAAATTGAGTAGGGAGGTTCATGGAACAATTGATAAATTGTCACGGTTCATCACCGAAAGGGTTCCTAAGGCAAAGATTTTACTAAATAAGCTATACATGGTCTCTGATGAAAACTTAGCAAAGGCAGGTCGATCGAGGATCGGAATGTTGTTGCCAAGACAGAAAAGAAATTCATCCATTGCCACGTAGCCATCCTTCGTACTAATGCATGTGCAACTACTTTGGACCGAACTATGGATAGCATGTGGGAAAATTTATCCCGTCTAACTGAGATGGGCATGTCATCCCCATTTCTTGAAGATGATTCAGTCGCCATAGCTGAGTAAATTGAAGAGAAAATTGAAGAGAAGGATCAGGACCCAACCGCTTTCGAGAGTTTCAGCTAGCCTCCTACCGCAGCAGATATTGAGGGCTTCATTCATCTGATAGCACGGCTGCTTTTCCAATGTGATTCTGGGGCCAATTTACCTAAGATGCTACCTTATAAAGAAATACTCTACCTGAGTGGAGTGCAAGAGAATCTATGCAATATATCGAGACCATCCGAAGCCGACTGGTTGCCCCTGCAGGTAGCTCTTTCTAAACTCTAAATCTATCGCCCTATGGATGGATCTCTGGTCTAAAATCCAGAGAAAATTTTGGGTTCCTCATTTCGCAGGTGAAACGCCCCTGGTAGTCACCAAAATTTGTGAATGTAAAATTCTTCGAGCTCCCTTCAGGTGTTTTTTGTGTTTTGCTAAGTTCCAGCCCCTACCTCATATATTCAACATGTTGTCCTTAGCCTTTCATCGGCCTTCTTTTTGCTACTATGTCGGTTGCTTCCACATGTCCGCCTAGAGTTCCTCATAGAAAAGGATTCATTTTCTCTTCTACCGGCTTCCGCTATTCTCCCACGTGTCTTCACCGCAGGCTATTTATAACCACTTCCCTTCACTTCCTCGTCGGACCCCGCCCGTGTGCCACGTAGCTTCCTTTCACGTAAACTTTTGGCGGACCCCACAAATGGTTCCAATAATAAACCTTCTTGCTACGTATCTTCTTAGTGCAAGCTTTCATCAAAGGGAGGGGAGAATGAACCACGAGTTGCACCATGTTGGCACCTGTCTCCGTGCGGGGACTTCATCAAAAAGAAAGAGTGGAGTGAACGCCAAGTCACGATATGTTGTCGCGTGTTCTAACTGCCTCATCTAGGAGGTGACACTTGTCTGCTGAGGGTATTCTTGGACCACTGCCATCATTTTCAATGGATGCATCTGGTTGGGAAGTGTCTACATGTCATGGCCCGAATATTTTATGTTGCAACGGCCGAAGGGAATCATTGCTCAGGATATTGAATCTTTTATGTTACAAGCTCACCACGCGGTGGATTATTGGCTATAAGTATTGTTTCTTGCTCCAGAAAATGAGTTCGAAAGACGCAAAAAAATTAGAGAGAGACACTAGGCCTTTAGTATTGTTTTTAATATTATTATATGAAACTTTCAGACTATGCCATTATTCGGCCTTTCTATTTTTCTTATGTTATTTGATAAGACATTAATATTGTTCCATTATTATTTGGATTGTTCATTTGCAAGAACTTATATGATTTTAAATACAAATTGTTGATTTAGATCATGTCTTTGACTCCTCTTTTCATTAGATGTATGCTATAATCATTTTATGTCATTAGATGAATTGTTCAGATCTTTTCTTTTGATTTCTGTGATTCTGAAACATAACAGATTGTTGAACGGGCCCTTGAATTTATTCCGAAAGGATAGATTTACCGTGCCTTTATCTACATCTTAGTGCATCGCCTTAGTTATATTTTCATTTTATATATCTGTTTCATTTTCCCATTCAAAACCCTAGTTACAGAAGAAGCCAACTTCTTTAAAAATCTGGAGGTCACTCAGTTTAGCACAATTGGTCCCCCCATTAATTGAGTTTCCCATAAAGGTTGTTACCTTGCTAATTTTTAGCATCAACACACCAAAAGAGGCATGGAGTGGTAGAAAGCCTACAATATCTCACTTTAGAGTCTTTGGATGTAACACATATGCCCACATTCCTGATGAAAAGAGGAATAAGCTTGAAAGGAAAAGTGAGAAGTGCATAATGGTTGGGTATAGTGAGGAGTCAAAAGGATATAGGTTATATAATCCTAAAAAAAATGAAATTCATATCAAAATTAATGTATGGTTTGATGAAGATATTGAAAGTAATCATTCTCCTACATTATCTTACTTTCCAATGTTGATTGAAGAAGATAATTCTACTTATAGTAATGATCAAAATCAAGGTGTGCAATCTTCTGCAGGAGGAGAAGGAACACAAGTTGAAGAACCAAGTGAAATTGATGATGAAAACACACAAAAGACTAGAAGCATTCAAGAAATCTACCAAGAAGGTCCTAGGAATATCTTTGCTAACTATGCTCTTATGACTAGGGTGATGCAGATTAACACTCCAAGTGCATACGAGGAAGAAAAAGGAAAAGAAGAATGGGAGGTAGCAATGCAAGATGAGTGCAATTCTTTGATGAAAAATGGAACTTGGGAGTTCACAACTCTTCCAAAAGGTAAAAGTGTGGTTGGTTGCAAGTGGACCTACAAAACAATGTTCACATCAGATGGAGCTATTGAAAAATATAAGGCAAGGCTAGTGGCTAAAGGCTTCTCACAAATGGAAGGTATTGACTATAATGAAACCTTTGCTCCGGTGGCTAAAATGAGTTCAATTTGTACAATAGTTGCTTTAGCTGCAAAATTTGGTTGAAAAATTTTTCAAATGGATGTAAAAAGTGCATTTCTACATGGTGATCTTAAGGAAGAAATTTACATGCAACAACAACCAGGATTTGTTAGAAGTGGTGAAGAAAATCTAGTGTGTAGATTAAAAAAATCATTATATGGTCTTAAGCAAGCTCCAAGGGCATGGTACTCCAAAATAAATGAGTACTTTATAGATGCAAGATTTAAAAGAAGTAAAGTTGATCCAGATGTGTATGTAAAACATAGTGATGATAAAGTTGTTATTATTGTATTATATGTGGATGACTTGATTATTACAAGAGATCACACACACAATATTGAAATAACCAAGGATCAACTCAAACAAGATTTTGAAATAACTGGTCTAGGGTTGATGCACTACTTTGGGGGTATACAAGTATGGCAAGAAGAAGGAAGGATCATGCTTTCTCAAACTAAATATTCTCTTGATGTATTGAAAAAAATAATATGAGTGATTGTAAACCATCTAATACACCATGTGAAGTAGGATTAAAATTGAGTGCTAACTCTACTCAAAAGAAGGTGGATGGAAAATTGTATAGACAGTTAGTTGGGAGTCTTTTGTATCTCACCATAACTAGACCAGATATTTCATATGCAGTTGGCATTATATCCAGGTACATGTCAGATCCACACATTGAGCATTGGAAAGCAACCAAGAGAATATTGAAATATATTAAAAGCACTTATCAACTTGGAATTGAATACAAATATGGAGGAGAGCCTACTTTAGTTGGATATACAGATTCTAATTATGCAGGTGACATTGATGATAGAAAACCAACTTCAGGATATATGTTTCATCTTGGGTTAGGACCAATTTCATGGAGCATCAAGATACAAGCAACAATATCACTATCATCTATAGAAGTTGAATATGTTGGTTCATCAAAGGCATCTCAAGAATCATTGTGGCTTAGAAGACTAATTGAAGAAATATACCATACACAAAATTCTCCCACTATTATATTTTGTGATAATCAAAGCACTATCAAGCTAGCAAAAAATCATATTTATCATGCCATATCTAAGTATATAAAAGTGCATCATCATTTTGTTCATGACTTGATTGAAAGTCAAGTAATAGAGCTACAATTTTGTGGAACAGAAGATCAAATCATTGACATATTTATGAAAGCATTGCCTATTGTAAAATTTGTCAAACTTAGAGACTTGTTACAGCTCAAGACAGCTCCTATCCTCTCCAAATAAACACTATAAGGGGGTATTTGAAATGATTAGCATAATTAATTTATGGGGGGATGTTGGAGTATGTAAATTAATTATGTGTGTCGACACAGACCTGCTAACCAAACATCTTCTAGAGGCATCCAATTTGACTGTGTGTAGACTTCTACCGCCTTCCTCCATCCAAAACCTTCACGATGAGTAACTATTTCATCTACCTACAATTAATTTCTTAGCTAAGTCATGGCTACAGTAAATCCAACATTTAATATGGGTTTTCTTATAAATTGGAAGCAATGAACAAGTCTCTGTAGCACTCAGGTTTTCTCTGAGTTCTCGTGTCTAATTTCATCTATGTTTTGTGTCTGTGTGTTTTGTCTCTATCTTTGTGTCTCCTTCATCTATCAACATGGTTAAAGCAGCTACCATTGTGGTTAAAACAACTATTCTTCCACACCAAAATTAATATTTGTGAATTTAAGAAAGGGAGGTTTTTAATAGTATAAATAAATGAATGATTTTTTATATCAAAATTAGATTTTATAGATTTAATTTAGAGTGAGATACATTATGTAATAGATTTTTGAATTTTAAAAATAATATAATTTTGAAATTTAGAAGAGATATAATAGAAATAAAAGTATATGAGCATTTACAAATATGCATGAAAAGTAAATAATTAGACATAAAATAATATGGGTTTCATGCAAAGTAATGGACCCAACTTGATTTATTGGTTTGTAATGAGATTTTATTGGAGCATATCTTGAAATAGTTCATTATATTTGTTATGGATTGACTAAGTTACTAAATGTTCTTATTGACTAGATTACTAAATGTTCTTAAAATATGAGGAAGTTTGATGCTGCAATTTAAAGGATGTGATTCCTTCTCATTTGCACATCCCTCTCTAGTTGGAATTTTTAGAGGGCCCTATTTGACAAATGTGAAATTGATAGGGGGAGCACACCTAACATTTTGTTATATTTTAAAAAATGACCTCTTTGTTTTCTTCCCTATTCAAGCCTCTTAATCTCCACCATTTAAAAAAATAGTAGTTTAAAAACTAGATTTTAAACACTACTAATCTTGTTGTCAAATCTTGAAATTTTGAATGTGGGTACTTTGAAATTCTCACCCAAGATTAGTTTTTACTAATTTTAGAAAAAAAGAGGCCACTTTCGACTACCCCATTTTGGCACCCTATTTTCATGCACATACAAGGTGTAGGAAAGAGATTAAGTTATTTTATTATAGGTCATTAGAAAATTAGATAAAAGAATCAAGGGGGTAGGAAAGAGATTATGTTATTTTATTGTAGGTCATTAGAAAATTAGATGAAAGAATCAAGGGGGTTAGAAAAGGACTTTTACGAGGGTAAACTCTATCAAAATTCCTCGAGATTTTCTATAGTTGTTGCATGTGATATTGTTGGATTGGGCTTAGTGTTGAGTTTTATTTTATGTGGATATCTATTAGCAAATGTGGTGTTAAGAAAGGTTAAGATATGAGAGTTTTATTTTAATATGTTTGAAGTGAGAGAAAACATGATGTATTACTTCTAAATTTTTAGTAATAAAAGTTAGAAATTTGTGTATGTTATTGTGCTTAAAAAATTACAAGTGTATGGGTGTGTTCAAATTTTTATTTCATATTTGAACCAATAATTTGGTGTGGGTGGAAGAATGAATGTGAGAAAAATATTAAGAAATTTAAGATGATATAAACTATTGATTTATGAGATTTCATGTGTAGATTCTCTATGTTTTTAATTTTAAAAAATAATTTTGTACCATATTTTAAAAATTTGTTAGTAACTAGTTTATTGTACATTAGAGTATTTTAATGAGTAATATTTTTCAATACAATATATTTTTTTTAAAAGTAAGATAAGTTTATATTTTCTTTAACATAGATCATCAACACTAATATCTAAGGCTTTTTTGTGAGAGGTCCTAATTATTATTATTTTTCTCTTATAAAATATTTTTTTATATATCCAATTAAATTATTTTTATTGAAACTGTGTGGTCGATTTTAAGTGCACAATAAATGTAGATTCAAAATTAAATCAAAACACACCAATGCAACATTATATTGAAGAAAACTAATTAAAAGATAAACAAACTCTTAAAACAATAGTTTCTTCAATGACGTCCCATTGTCCTCTATCTCTAGTGTTTTTGTTGATCCCAGCTTGCTCTCAGATTGTGTGCTAGGCTCAACAAACGGTCTTCCTAGAAAACGAGATTAAAGATGAATGCATGCTATGCTAAGATATGATTAATCATGCTTAAACTAAACATGATTGCTAGAATGTAAAATTATGAAATTATGAATACTAAAGCTGATAATAATGCTAAAATGATAATCACCTATCTCTAATGCATGTGTATGTGTGTGTAACCAATGCTTGGATTCACAAGGGTATTTATAGAGTTTTCAAAAGATTCGGATTGGCTAATGTGATCAATGGTTGAAATCAAGCTTGCCAAGATGAACGGTGAGAGATTCTGGAAGTTGAGAAAAAGATGGAAGGTTGAGAGAATAATGGAAGATGTTTCCTTCCCATAAAACATTTCACTCAAAAATAGAGGCAACTTGCCATTTGTCATCTTTAGTTATAAGTTGGTTTTGTAGTTGAAAATAAATCCCACAATTAAATAAATAAATTTATTTAATTACATGTGACAAAGAATTTAGAAGTTTCCATAATTAAATATTTAATATTTAATTATGTGTGAGAGATGAAAATGGAAGGTAAATAATTATGCATGAAATGAGAAAAAGGTGTTAAATTAAATATTTGTAATATTTAATTTAACTGTGAGATGAAGAAAGTGTTTGGAGGAATATTCCATTATTTGAATTCAAATATTCAAATTTAGAATAATATGATAATTAATATAAATAAATTATAAAATTTATTTAATTTAATTAAGAGGAAGATGGAAGATGGTAATAATTAAATAAACTTATTTATTTGATTAAGGTAGAAGAATTATAAAAGTGAACGATATAAATAAATAATTAAATTTACATATATGTAGATGACTTTAAAAGATTAATTAAATAATTCATATTTAATTAATTAACAAGCTTGATTAACCATGACCATTTTTAGATGTATACATTTTGCCCCTCTTTGAAGTGATCTATGAAACACATTTCTTCAAAGAAGATATTTTTTCCTTTGTTGCGTTTAATTTTTCCCCTGGTTGGCAAAATTTTAAATGATATTCCCCTGATTAAAAAAAAATGTGTCTGATATGCCTTTTGATTTGAATCTGATATGTTTCTAATTTAGAAATGCGGCTGATATTGATGATACCCCCTCAGGAGGTAAATCACTGATGATGGGACAAGTGTTGAGTTGATGATGAAATTCAAATGATGAAAGGGATGCAGTGATTTAGCTCCCAATAATTGATTAAAAGATGCCTCAGTTTGAAAAATAAGGTCAGAGTTTGAGAAAAGGAGAAAAATAAAAATAAAATGCCACAAAAACCCACTTTGTTTGACCTTTAAAAGGTAAAAGGACTAAAAAGGGAAAGTCATTTTCACCTTTTGACTTTAGTCATTTTTTGCTCTGACGTTGACTTGGCGAAATGGGGATTATGTACCACTAACATAGATTCAAGTGGGCCCGCCAATTCTAGAGACCAACCACATATGGACCACTGATGAGTCGATTCAACCCTCTTTGTGTTGAAAATTTGTGATTTTAATTGAATTTTGATGCATTTTAGCGTGGATTTAGGGTTGAACATCCTGTTTTAGCACATAGAGTAGGAGTTTTAGGGCTTTCAAAATTTCTTTTAGCGCATCTAGGGTATAGAATAGTGCTTTGAGGGAATAGGAAGTTTAGCACATTTGATAGGCAGAATAGCACATATTGGATGCCTGTAGGAAATTGGGAGTTTAGCGCATATAGGAAATAGAATAGTGTATGTAGGGTTTCAGCGCATCAGGTGGATGAAATGGCGCATACGGGTAGGGCTTTAGTGCATACAGGGAAGTAGCACATAGGGGAAAAACTTCAACGCTTTTAAGGCATAGAATGGCGCATAGGGGGATTTAGCGCATTTGGGGTTTCAGCACATAGAGGCTGCAGATTAGCGCATCCAGGAAATTTAGGCAGAATGCATTGTTTGATGAAAATGATAATGTATATTGCTTCTTTAGTCAATAGATAGATAAAATTATCTTTTCATCATGCTGATATGGATAAAAATGATAGAAAATCTAATGATGAATTGATAGCTTTTCTTCCTAAAAATAAGAAAACAAAAAGTAGATAGCTGATAACCTTGTTTCCCTTGAATGAAAAACAAAGAGTAGAATGATTGATGGATTGTCTAATAACTTTGCTTTAGAAAACAAAGAGTAGATGATTGATATGACTTTGATAAATTTGCTTTATGCGATAGAAAACAAATAGTAGATGATGTGATTTAAACATATGTGTATTCGTGACTGAAGTACAAATAGGAAAATGATTTGATTGTTGATAAATTTTCTCTCTTGAAAAAAAGAAAACAAATAGTAAATGATGATAGAGTAGATTGATTTGATATTCAGATAGATTGATTTAGCATTGATTTCATGATATGATTCACTTAGATAGAACACTTGATATGGTTCATTTGATATGAGTCACTAATATGGGTCACTTGATATGAGTTAATTGAAATGGTTCACTGATATGGGTCACTGATATGGTTCATTGATATGGGTCACTTGATATGGGTCACTTGATAGATAGATATGAGTCTGATTGATTTGTATGATGTGAAGTAGATAGATCACGTTGATATGAGTTGATGATATGAGTCTGATTGATTGTCCTTGGGATGACCAAAAATAGGAGGGTTTCAAAAACCTCCAGATTGGAGAGCGCTTCCCTGTACATTGGGATTGGATACGAGATCTAACACCGGAAGATGTACAATTTATAGTGGGATGTGGGTTAGGACCTTTATTGTCTATGCCACTGATTTGGGTCAATAGGGGACTGTTGACCGCACTAGCAAAGAGGTGGCATTTGGAGCATAACACCTTTCATTTTCCCACAGGTGAGATGATCGTGACCCCTAAGGACGTATACAGGATTTTGGGGATTCCAGTGGTAGGTGCTCTTGTGGTTTATGACCACAAGGAGCTAGGTGGTACAGATGCACTCAGGAGGGTGTTTGGGGATGCTCATATAATAGGGTATTGGGTGCCATGGGCAGATTTGAGGGGATATCTGACTTTACCCGCTGTTTTAGGTGCATTCATTGGAGGCTTTCTTTTTTTGGACCACCGGTCAAAGGGATTATCAGTTAGGTGGGGGAGGATCCTTGAGCTGATGATAGGTCAACAGCGGAGATATGCTTGGGGGAGCTGCATGTTAGCTCATTTATATCATGACTTGCATCAGGTAGTATATAGCAGATCGTCCAGTTTGTCTTGTGGTGTTACCCTGCTCCAGATTTGGGCATGGGAGCATATTGCTATTACGAGACCACTTTTTCCTAGAGCTAGGCCACCAGGCAGGCCATATGTATATGCATATTCTAGTGCACTTGTCCAGCCCAAGCTGGGCAAGTTGGAGTACTGGTGACAGATTCTTGATGATATAGATTCAATGATATGGAGGCCATACACGAATTGTAAGGCGTGGGATATAGATCATCTAGAGATGTCATTTGTATGTATGCTCTAGTATCTGATAGGTCAGACCCCGTTCATTATAGAGATATTTTTGGCATTGCAAGTACAGAGACAGTATGGCTATACACAGAGGATGCCTTAGGGCGTTGCGCACTATGGGCGGTGCAAGGATGATCCTGAATGGGGGCCATGCATTTCATATCAGGTGGCGTATATAGAGTATACTAGTTTACAGCCTGAGGCATGGGATTATAGGTCGGATATTACTGATGCAGGGATGTTAGATGAGTACTCGGCTTATTTTCACACACATCCATTCCCTTGTTTTACATGTCCAGATCAGCCAGCACCCATTATGATGGAACCTCAACCAGGAGGGATGAGACAAGAGGATGTGGCAAGGGGGGAGCAAGCAGTAGGTGGAGGAGAGAAGGAGGATAGTGGAGATGAGGAGAGTGGAGATGGGGAGAGATCAGATGTTGGTGGTGGGGATGACGGTGGAGATGTCGGAGGGGATGAGCAGAGGCCATTGAGGCAAAGGACAGATATCTTGGGTGGTGCTCAGATCATGCGGAGGCTGAGGACTAGTACTAGACGGAGAATAGTGATCAAGGTCTCTTCTATAGCCTAGTAGGCATAGATAGCTACTCTGTAGGCCCAAGTACAAATGCTTCAGGGGCAGCAGGTGTAGTTGCAGAGCCAGTTGGCTTAGGCTTAGAGTTTGGCAGTGTAGTTATAGGCACAGCTTGTGCAAGCACAGGCACAGGCACCTCCTCCTACCCCAGACCCACAAGTGGCCCATTTGATAGCAGAGAGAGATTCCTTCAAATAGAGGATAGTAGAGGCAAAGGGTGTTGCTCAGAGACTCATGGGAACTATTGAGAGTGCATCTTTGCAAGTGGTCATTACAGAGGGATTCGAGATTGCCAAGGAGGTTGAGCATTATTGGATTAGATACGAGGAGTTGTGCCCTCCCGACCGTAGAGATCCTTACCCTCAGTCCCATAGTAGATCTAAGAGTAGATCACGGACTATGACACATAGCAAAGGGGTCACAAGGCCTCGATAGGATCCTGACGCAGGGGGTAGTGGCAGGCCACCATCCTCTAGACCAGCTCCATCAGGGGGCTCTACTAGTCAGCCATGAGATGTGATTTGTATTGATGTAGTATAATTGATGTACTTCACACATGTATATCATTTTTGGAGCATGTGCCTTTTTTTTTATCATATCTCATGTATCTCTCTATACTTTTCAGTTTCATTGGACATTGGACATTTGTATGTATTTTTTATGAGTGATGATATGCAGCGGCAATGAGTTTTGATGATGTGCATTTTTTATGTAATGATATGATATGCATGTATTTCTGCATGATGTAGTATGGATTTTGATATGCATTGTAATGATTTGATGACTAACATGATACGTCGGATGATTCATGATATGATGGGGAGTTGTGATGCGTACTAATGATGTCATGCAGGTGGATGACCTAGGATGTTGATTATGAAAATATGCAATGGGATATATGATATGTTTATGAAAAATGATGTGAAAAAGTAATGTATGCATGGAATGTTTGTTTTTGGATTTTTCAAATGCGATGAATAATGATGATGTGATGGAAAATGGATGTTGTGTTTATGAAAATGTATCATGAATGTGTAGTATGTATATGAATTAGGAAAATATTTGAAATGATATGTGAAATGGGTCAAATTTTATGCGAAAAATGACATGATATATAAATGATATGAAAATGATAGATGATTAAAGATATGATATGAATGTAATGTGACAAATGATAAATAATGGGATGAAATGAACATGATTAATAATAATGAGATGTATGATAAGATGATAAATGGCATGTAATGAAATGTAATGAAATGTAATGAAATGTAATGAAATGATGATGAAATGATAATGATAAATAATAATGAGATGTATGATAAGATTATAAATGATATGTAATGAAATGTTGATGAAATGATATGAAATGGATGAAATGATAATGAGATGAAATGATAAGTGAAATGAAATAGATTATGAAATGATGACACAAAGATAAAATATGAAAATGAAATGGTAATGAAGATGATAAATGGTATGCAACTGTGTAGAATGAAAATAAAATGGATATAAAAATGATAAGTAAGATGTTAATAATATGAAGACGATAGATAATATGAAAATGAAAGTGATATATAATACCTAATGGATAAATGAATGATATGAAATGATAAAGGATCTAAATGATATGCAATGAAATGAAGATGATAAAAAAATGAGAATGATCAATGGTATGCAATGAAATTATATGATATGAAAAAATGATAAATGACATAATAATGCATAATGATGGATAAATAAATGATGAAGGATCGAAATGATATGAGAATGAATGATAAATGATAAACTATATGATACGTACAGGACCTAGATGAAATGATAATGATGAAATGATCATGAAGATGAAAGATGATAATGAAACAAATGTCTGAATGTCCTCCACAAATAGTCCAAAGAGACATGACAACCATTGATGTTTTTGTTCAGCCTTTCAAAACTTTGATGCAAATCCAGTATGCAGATATGTACAATGATCTAAATGAAATGCAACTAAATGAAACCAATCATTTGTTGAGCCCTTTGTTAGCTTTCTTGAATCATCATAGAGCATTTTAAAATGTTGGAAGTATGTACAAGCATCAGAGGGGAAATTAGCACCAATGATGACCTGAGTACAACTTTCATGTTTTTTGATATAGCAAGTGAACACAAGCATCGAGGTATAATTGAACTGAGATGACCTGAGCATTTCTTGCATAAAAAAACAAAGATTAACCACTTTTTGATGCAAATTTGGAACTGTCATCAATGATACGCTTTGTAAATCATGTCTCATGACATATTTTCACCAGATTGATAGTTAACCTCAAGACAGCAGACAAAGAAAAATCATTCTCTTTCCTCGCCACTCTAGTTCAATACATCATCAAGTGTGCTCCAGAGGGATGATATCAAAATTCAAACAACCATTGTTCAAAATATAATACTGATATTCCAAACATTATTCAGATTTTAGATCATCCAGATATGTGTTATGATATGGTACTTGCTAAAAATTGTTATGATATGGATCAATGATTGAATAGTTGTTCATGTGATTTGATTGTTTGTTCGCATGTTTGGATTTTATGCCATTGTCTAGCTGTTTTGATAGAACCTGAAAGTTGGTTGCCCCCAATATGTCAATGTTTGTCCCCAGTATTGACACAACTTGCTAAAATGAATATGTACAATGATCAAGCCATGGTAAGACGTTATCTCTCTAGGAAAATGATGACTGTATGATGCTATTATGGCCCTAAGATGATGGTGAAAAGATGCATGAAATGAAGGCTGAGAAGCTAAGTGCAGAACATGAATTAATAGATGGAGGGCTACAAATAGCGTTTGTTTGCCAAATTTTCACTATCTGTCTTTATTGCATTTTTTCGATTTCTTTTTATTTTTTTGTATTTTTCTTGTCAATAGACTGCCTGTTGCCAGGTTTTCACCCTATGATGATTTTTTTAATTTTTTTTTTCTATTTTTTATGGGTTTTTCAAGACTTTTTCTTATTTTATGGGTTTTTTTTAAGGACTTTTTCTGATTTTTATGGGTTTTTTTAAGGACTTTTTCTGATTTTTATGGGTTTTTTCAGGACTTTTTTTATTTTTATGGGTTTTTTCTTCAGGACTTTTATGGATGATGGTAATTGCTTCAGACATAATACTTCTTTAGGTGCATGTTGTTGATGGGTTCATCAAACAGGTCCCCTTCTGGCGTTGACAGCTTGTACACTCCTTAACCATATACTACGATGACCATGTAAGGACCTAACCAATTTGGTTCAAAATTTCCTTTCTTCTCTCTGTCTTGCTGATTTTGTGAGTTTTCTTTCAAAACAAGATCACCAACCTGAAAGGTACATGGCTTTACTCTGTGATTATAGCTGTGAGACATCATCTGTTGATATGCTTTCAAATGATCAATTGCTCGTTGTCTCTTCTCATCGAGGAGTTCCAACTCTTGCAGTCAGGAAACTTTGTATTCATCATCTGTTGTGAGACCCTTCAATGATACCCTGAGTGATGGAATCTCAACCTCCAGAGGTAATATGGCTTCTGCTCCATAGACAAGAGCATACGGTGTTGCTCCTATTGGCGTTCAGATGCTAGTTTTGTAGGCCCATAATGCGAGATTGAGTTGAACATGCCAATCTTTCCCTGCATCATTCACAGTCTTCTTCAAAAATTTCAATATAGTCTTGTTTGAGGCCTCTACTTGGCCATTCCCTTGTGGATAGTAAGGTGTTGAATATATGTGTTGAATATGGAATCTCTCGCAAAGTTCATCAACATCCTAATTCTTGAATGGTCATCCATTATCTATGATGATGGAATTGGGAATGTCATACCGACAAATGATATAGTTGAGTATGAATGATGAGATTTTTTTGTCGGTAACCTTAGTGAGAGGTACTGCCTCAATCCACTTGGTAAAATACTCTATCGCTGTGATGATGTACTTGTGTCCATTTGATGATGAAGGATGAATCTTTCCAACTAGATCTAACCCCCATTGAGAGAATGGCCAGGTCGGCGTGAATGGTTGAAGTTCTTGTGTAAGAGCATGAATGAGATTCCCATGAATCTGACATTTTGAGCACTTCTTCACAAAAGTGAATGATTCTCTTTCCATTGTAGGCCAGTAGTAACTATATAACTGAAAATATGTTATACTTCTGTGAATCCTTACATGCAAAGATACTCAATAATGAGTCCTTGCAAATCGATTCACAGCTCTCTATCCGAGAAGAGCAGGGATTGATATTGTGGCCCTCAGATTAACCCTGTTACCCCTGCAAATACAATCTCGGAACGAGAGATTCAAAGAGGAGAAGCAAGAATGCCAATCTCCATGAATCCTATTCTTGCAATGCAACAATGAAAACTAATCTAAATGGCTGTAAAATGCAATAAACCAAACTAATTTATTGAAATGAAACTTAATCTACATGCAATGCCATAAATGAATTATTTTGCAAATTAATCTACTATGAAGATTAAGCTAAAATGTAATATTAAACTATATGCTCTAAAAATAAGATGCTTATATAATCAAACTAATGTAATCTCAAATGATAAAATTCAAATTTGTAGCATAAGTCTGATGTAAAAATTCGTGATTCTTGAAATGAGAATGAGAGGGCTCATTTTATAGGCAAAAGTAGAATTGAAGGCAAATTCAGAAGCAATGTGGGATAAATAGAAAAATAGAAACAAATCTTGATTGGAATTCTATTTTTTAGTTTATTTCCCTTTTAACTGATTTGTTTCCTTTTTTTTCATCACAGGATATTCTTGAGAGGATATTTCATTTATTTTATTTAATTTAAGATGATAATATCTCTTTTAATAAAATAAAATAAGATTATGTAATTTAGAAATGAATATTAATAAAATAAAATAAAATTATTTAATTAAAAATAGATTTAATTAAATAGCATCATTTTATTTAAGTAATATTAACTTCAATTAAATAGCATTATTTTATTTATTAAAAGGGATTTATTTCTTTTGATTAAATAAAATTAATGAAACATTCAAACCTTAGGGAAAATTGAAACATTTGAAATAGTTATGAATTGATTAAGAAATTTGATTTGAAAATGTGACAATCATTGATTCAGAAAGTTGATGTTGACAAATTAAATAAATGGGGCCCAAAGTCTAGGTGACCATTTTAGGTTGCATACATTTGCCCCTCTTTGACTAATGTGAGGTCGACTCGGGATCACATGCAGTCAAAGAATGAAGTTGCAATGTGAGATCGGTTTGGGATCACAAAACAACTCAGATGTGAGGTCGACTCGGGATCACATCTGGACAAACATAAACAAAAGGCCTTTGAACATGAGGTCGATTCGGGATCACATCCAAAGTGAGAGATAAGAATCTCAAGCAAGGTTGCCCCAAGAGAAGCAATTGATAAATTGATAAAGTTGAATCAAGGATTGAAGTTTGATAGGTATTGCCCCCTCGTGATCGAAATCGAAATGAGATAGAGGAGAAATAATAAATTGAAAATTTGATCAAATCAAACAAAAGATAAGGTTCTTGATGTAAGATGAAAAATATAAGAATCACAGAACCCAGGTAGATCAGCAAGAAAATTATGCCCTAAGGTTGAATTAGAAGAAAAGAAGTGGGGTGAAATCGAATGGAAGATAGAAGTTTGGAAGAAATGGAAAGAAATGGAAAGAAGGAAGAGAATCTGCCTCAATAAAGAGGATGCATCAAAATCAATCAACTGTTTAAGATAGGGAATTTCGATTGAGATCACGAAAGAAGATAAGGAAATGAAGAACATGATCACAGTTGATGAAAAATCCACAAGAAAGATGAAGGAACCCTCTCAAACCCATAATACAGCCTAAAAGTGCAAATTAACATGAAGTCTAAATAATGCAAGCTACATGAAAATGCAAAGGTGTACTTGCAATAGGGTAACATAGGTTTTTGTGTGTTCATCATTCATTAGATAATGTAAGAGAACTTATTTTCATCATTGGGCCATTATTACCGGACATCAGACAATCACACAATCATCACTAGTCACAAACGCAACTATGAAGATATGAATGTGATTTATATCAGCTTGGAATGTGGAAAGATTCTAAAATGAGCATCAAAGACATGAAGGTCAAGATGACTACAATGTTATCTTACCCAATTTAATGTAGCAAAACCATGCTCGCATCAAGACATAAACGCCAGGATTACCATGAGAATGGTTGTGCAAAAACATTCAAGGATGATGCCATAAATCTCTTAAGTGTGTCAAGGAGACAACAAGAGACACTGAAGAGGTTCAAGACAACACCCATAAGTAGAAAGCAAATAAAAACATGCCTCATACCCCAAGTCCTCTAGCTATGCATCACGGAGAGACTTATTAGACAAGGATACTCAATGAAAATCAATATCAGTCAACACACAAAGAAAAGATCATGGCATATCTCGAGCATTAAGTGTTGCAATTAAAAAATTTTAAGTGTGTAAATTGATACTGAGTTCCGAGGATAAGGATCGAATGCTTGCAAGTAGGTAAGATCACATGACCGAACTGGATAAGACCAAACTGATAAGTGTTGAAAAACACACGATGTCAGGGGTTGTGTTGAAAAACACAGTTGGGTTAGTGTTGAAAAACACCGTTTGCGAGGTGTCCTAAAGACAAGCATATCCAAGAGACCAAAGCTAACACAGTGATGCCCCTAGAAAAAGACAAAGACCAATTCCAAACCAAGGCAATAAGGACAAGGCATGATGGAGAAAGGCTAAGTGTCGAGGATGCATGCTAAGAAATAGGGATGCAAAGGCCTCAAGTAGCGCCTGTTTCCAGGTTTTCACCACTTGGAAGAATTTTTTTTTTAGGACTTTTTATATTTTTTTTATATTTTTTTGTATTTTTGCTACCAAGGCGCCTGTTTCCAGGTTCTCACCAAGGCATTTTTTTCTTCTTTTTTGAATTTTTTTTGTATTTTTCATTTTTTTTTTGTATTTTTTTCAGCATCATATTTGAATTTTTTTGGATTTTTTGACAATATATGAATTTATTTTTTTTGTAATTTTTTCAGTACCATATATCAATTTTTTTGGAACTTTTTTTTTCAGGATCATATATCAATTTTTTTTTTTGAACTTTTTTCAGGGTCATAATTATATACAAAGGATGCCCCCAGACAGAACGGGCATCAAGGATAGAACTTCTTCAGGTGCAAAACATTGATAGGCTCAGGGAGCTGCTCCCCCTCTTCAGTAGATAGTAGATAGGCACCTGTGCCAAAAAGTCAGCCGCGGATGATGGTATCCTCGCCAATTAGGTTCGACTTTTCCTTCTCGCTCTGATTCTCATGGGTTCTTAGGATTCCTCTCGCAGACAAGATCTCCCTACTTGGAATTCTCTAGGTGAACCTTTTGTTGAAGGCTTTGACATCCGGGCTTTGATAGACCCTCATATGGTCAAATGATGCTTTATGCTTCTCATCAAGAAGTTCCAATTCTTGCAATCTCATAGCGCGATAGTCTTCATCTGTAACTAGACCTTTGAGAGAGACCCGAAGTGATGGAATCTCAACCTCTAAAGGTAACACTGCTTCAGCGCCATATGTGAGGGCAAAAGGAGTAGCCCCAGTTGGAGTACGAATACTCGTTTTATAGGCCCACAGGGCCGGATTTATCCGTAGGTGCCAATCTCTACCATTCTTATGAACCGCTCTCGTGCAAAATCTTGAGAATGGTTTTGTTTGAAGCCTTCCGCTCGACCATTTCCTTTTGTGGGAAGTAAATGGAGGACCACGTTGCTTTATCTTGAATCTTTGGCGAGTTCTTGCTGTCCTTGTTTTTGAACTGACCTCCATTGTCAGTGATGATCTCAGATGGCACTCCATATCAACAGATGATATGGTTTAAAATAAATAAAGACACTGTCTTGCCTGAGGCAATAGAAAGTGGAACAACCTCTACCCATTTTGTGAAGTAGTCAATAGCAGTGATAATGAACTTATGCCCACCCGATGAGTTGGGATGAATCTGCCCAACAAGGTCAAAGGCCCATCACTGAAATGGCTAGTGAGATATAGAAGGAATTAGCTCCCTACCTGGAGCATGTATCAGGTGTCCATGTTTCTGACATTTTTCACAAGACTTAGCAAATGCTACTGCATCTATCTGCATTGTAGGCCAATAGTACCCTGCTCTAAGCAACCTTCTAGCCATGGAAAGACCATTAGAATGTCCTCCACATATGCCCTTGTGGATGTCAACTAGCGCTTGATCAGATTCCTCCTTTTCTAAGCACCTAAGAAGTGTTCCATCTAGACCCCTCCTATACAAATCACCAGAGATGAGGGAATGGCGAGAGGCGTTGCGGATAAGGTTTCTTCTTTCAGATCGGTTAAATGTATCGGGGATGATGCCATCACGAAGATATGAGTAAATAGCACCATAGCGGGAGGATTCATGATTGACAAGGGTACAAATGATATGGCTTTCAGGTGAGTCAAATATGGGATATCGTAGTTCTTCCACCAGGAATTATTATCCTGACTCATGTTCCTCTTAACCCAAGAAGGAAGCAAGGGTACCATAAGATCACCGCTTATTCTCTAGGGATTTGCCGAAGCAGACAAAAGTAAAATACCGCCCCAATGAATCAACCATTTTTTTGTAAGGTACCAACTTGTCATCTTTTGTTTGGTATTGTTCATTGACTTGGTTGATGATCAGCTGAGAATCCCCATAGATATGTAGTTCTGTGATATTCCACTCTATGGCCTTTTTTAGTCCATTTGTCAAAGCCTCATACTTAGCTATGTTGTTTGTGCATGGAAAGAGTAACTTGTAAGATTTAGGAATAGTATACTCATGAGGAGAAACAAACAACACACCAGCTCCAGAACCATTTTGCATGCAGGAACCATCAAAGAATAGTTTCCAGGATCTTTCAGTCATGTACATAAGATGTTCATCTGGAAAGTTGACTTGAATGGGCATATTATCTTGAATAGGGAAATTAGCCGGTTGATCTGCAATAGCTTGGCCTTTGATTGCTTTGTGTTCAATATACTCTATGTCAAATTCAGAAAGAATCATCATCCATTTAGCAAGTCTACCCGTGAGAGCAGCTTTACCGAGCAAGTATTTGAGAGGATCAATTTTTTCTATGAGGTGTATGGTGTGTGCGAGCATATAGTGTCGCAATTTTTGAGAAGCAAACACTACTGCGAGGCAAGCTTTTTCAATACTAGTATAATTAACCTCATAAGAAACAAGAGTGCGACTAATATAATATATGGCCCTTTCTTTCCCTTGTTCATCTAATTGAGCCAACAATGCCCCTAGTGAAGATTCAGTAGCTGAGACATATAAAATGAGAGGTTTTCCTGGAATGGGAGGCATTAAAATGGGAGGATTTTCCAAGCATTCTTTAATTTGATCCATGCTCTTTTGGCAATCCTCATTCCAGACACATTGAACACCTTTATGCAAATTTTGCTTGAAAGGTTGTGCCTCTGTCCGCCACCAGAAATAAACCTCCTTATGGATTGAAGGCGCCCTTGAAGATTCCTCATTTGGCTAACATTTTTGGGAGGTGGCATGTTTATAATGGATTGAACCTTTTCAGGGTCCACTTCTATTCCTTTAGCTAAAATGATGAATCCCAATAATTTGCCAGAAGTAACACCAAATGCACACTTTTTTAGGTTTAATCTTGAAGTTGAAATTGTTGTTCCATGCCATCTAGAATCACTTCTAAATCTTTAAATGTGTTCCTCTTCTTAATTTCTTTAGCTGTGGTAAGTCCACATAATCTTCCATATTCTTATGCATCATGTCATGGAAGATGGTTGTCATAGCTCTGGTAAGTAGCTCCCCGTGATTTTTCAATCCAAAGGGCATGACATTCCAACAAAGTAGGCACTCTGTGCACATGTGAATGCGTTTTTCTTGATCCTCGAGCTATCTTGATTCGATTAAATCTTAAAACCATCCATCAAAGAATAGATCTCATATCCCGCCGCTATTTCCACTATCATGTCTATGTTAAGTGGAAAATCATCCTTTGGGAATGCCTCGCTAAGATCTCTAAAGTCCGTAGATTCAATGGTTTTATCGCCGGAATAGGCACAATGTTGAAATTCAACAAGATAGTCTATGGCTCTAATGAATCCCGCATCCAAGGAGCTTTCTAATCCTTTCACTAAAAGAGCTATATGAGGGTGCATTTTTCAACTTCGCTTGACTGGTTTCACACTCTAGACATGGAAAACATACGAGATTAGTGTCCAACCCCTGCATGTCCGGAAAGATGTCCATGCAGTTAATTTCCTTCTTTTGGAGGAACTCAAGATAGGCTTTCTTTTCTTCAGTGATAAAGATTTACAGTTTCAAGGTATACACTTTGAACTTTGTGCCCGCTAAATTCATGCCTTCTCAGAGGTTCAACCAATACCGATGGATCTCCATTCCTGGAAATAGTCAGAGACTCTACCGGCACCTCATCCCAGAGGTATTCCGGAGGTTTTCACCTTTGGATACGTCTTTTATTTTTACTTTTTTTGGTTCTGACACCGCCACATAGTGGTTTTTGCCATCATAACTCTTATTCTTTTTTTCTTTTCTTTTTATCTTGTGACTAAGGTACTTGATGTCAGGTTCTGTCATACTGGTAGCCGGTTCACTGGTGGAAGAGACTATAGGTTCAATGGCATTTAGATAGCGTGTGATCTCATAGTCATTGTGAAATGTCAAGAGTTGAGGCTCTTGGTAACGTTGAGACCAATCAATAAGGTTGGGGTGAACAAGGGGTAGGTCAATGACCGGTTCAAGATTAAGGATATAGGTGGTGTCATCTCTGGTGACTGTAGAATTGGAATCTGTCAAGTTTCCCTCTAAAGTGTCTAAATCAGAATTTATCCTAGCAAGCGAAGAATCGTCTACTAATGCGACATGTGGGTTCCAATCTTCTAATCTAACACGTGACTCGTCAGTTACATCAAGTTGAGAACTATAAGCGTGGACAAAATCCATATCCAAGTCAACTGTTGCATCCGAGAGTGAATCCCATTCAAACTCATGAGAGTCTATTTCTGAATTATTGTTGAGCCCCTCGTGATGTAGAAGCCTCAAGATTTGGAAGAGGCTCCTCTCCTCTAGCAATTTTCTCAATCAAAAAATTATCTGAATTATCACCATCCATTGTAGCTGGGATGGAGACACTATCCATAGTCAATCTTGCATTCATATAGTCACTATCTATTGCAAATGAGATAGGAGGACTATCAATTATTAAATCTCTTGAATCTTCCCAAAGGAGATTTGTTGAAGGTACCCAATCATCTGTTATGTCTTGTTGATTGGTCAAATCTGGTACATATTCTATGTCATCTTTACTATCCCTCCTATCAGAAATGGGGACAGTGCATTTATTGTTGTTCATAAAGCCTAGGCCAACCGGTTTCTTAGACTTACGTGCAAAAAGATCATGATTGAGTGGTTCGGCTCTAGCATCTAACCTGTGACTAAGAGGGCCATATCCTGGATAACCCATCTTCTTGACAAAAGTATATCCTCTTCCATAGGACTTAGGAGAGGGGGAGAAATTTTCATTGTGCTGGTATTTCTCCTCTTTGTATATCCAATCTCGAACAGCTACTTCCTCTTTTTCATCTTGTATTGGTACTAAGGATTCAACAAACTTGTCAACATTGTCATTACAAAGATGATGGTTTCATCTCCGTGAAGGCTTTCCATATGTCCTAGGGACAGCATCTTGCAAAGAGTCAAGTTGATACCCCCATGCCAAGGTCTACTGACTTAAATTTGTTTTGACAGTCTGCTAAAGTTGTTTCATAATCCTCTGCTGCTCGGTTAAGAGGGACATGAACATTAGTTGAGATTGAGTTAATTGATAAGGTGTTATCCCCTGGTATGCAAATTTATGTTCCATTGTAGGGGAACTTAACACACTGGTGGTAGGTAGACGGCACTGCTTGCATATCATGAATCCATGGTCTACCTAGTAAAATGTTGTATGCAAGGGGTCCAGTATCAACAATTTGAAACAAGATATCTTTCAATCACAATCCCCGACAGAAGGGACAGCCTAATCTCCTTAGAACTTCGCTTCGCCCCTCATCATCATAGGGCCTTTATGGTGATCTTCTTTCTAGTGTCGATCACTTGCTCTGAATAGCCCAAAGTTTTTAACAAATTCAAAGTACAGATATTTAACCCAGCACCCCCATCAATCAACACGCGCCTGACACAGGTTTTATGAATCATGACTTCAATGTGAAGGGAAAGATTGTGTGGATGGCTTAGGGATTTGTCATCATCTTCAGAGAAAGAAAGGTAATGTGGGCTAGTAATGTGATTCACCATGCCTCGGAATTGGTCTATATCAATGTTGTTGGGGACATTTGTTGTGCGCAAAGCGTCCTCAAGGATCTGCTTATGCCTAGGGGACAACTCTAGAAGCTCTAAGATTGTGATCTCGGCTGAGTTTTCAGAATCGATCTACAAGATTGTAGTTTTGCCTTGAGAGCAGTATGACTTTATAGTGACACTTTGATGCCACTTCTGTTTGATTTGTTGGATGGACTCGGACTAGGGCCCCCGAGAATAATAGGGGCTGACTCGTAACAAAGATTAAGGGCTTGGGAAGATAACCTAGAATGAGGACTCTCAAAGACTACAACAGTTGGTTGTCAAAATAGGGGAGAGTCATAACCATGCTGGTCCTTACTCCTTATCATATTAACACTTGGCTCCACAACTTCAAGCATGTTTATCACATTTTTTGCCGCTGTATAGGTGTAGTTGATTGCAGCTTTTCCATTCTGTGATTTAGAGGTTTCCCCCTTGTCGTAATTAGGAAAAGGTTCCTTAAAAGCCTTATGATCAGCATTGGTATTTAGGCCATCAACTTGAAGCTTTCCACTTTCTATAAAATCTTGGACGATATGTTTTAATTTCCAACAGTTTTCAACAGTATGGCCAGGGCCATTATGAAATTTACAGAATGTCTTGTCATCCCACCAATGTGGCTTAGGATCTGGAATGTGAAATTTTGCAGGATCCTGAGGATGTGCCAAGTTGTTAGCAATGAGAGTTTTGAGAATATCCTCATATGAGTCACCCAATTTGGTAAATTGCCGCTTCTGGGTTTTGGGCCTCTCCTGATATCTTGGTTTACTTTCTTGTTGTGGAGGTGCATTAAGCTTCATTGCTTGCACAGCCTTAGTCAAATTAAGAACACTTTGATCTCTTGATTGGGAAGAATCCACAACTCCATCATTGACAACTTGTTTGTTTTTGTTCCAATTGTTGTTCTTCCCTTTATCTTTATTGTTGTGTTGACCATTGTTGGTATTATTGTTATGTCTAGTCAAAATACCTTGTTCTTTTAGAACATCCTCAATGCGGCATGCAGTTTCAATCATGGTATCAAAGGAAGTGAAGACTATCTTTTTGATCTCATGTCTCATTTCAGGCACCAAATTACTAACAAGTATGTCAATCTTTTCATCCTCATGGATCATCCTAGGATACCGAGAGCATTGTCTCCTCCACCTTTGCAAGAAGGTAACAAAGGGTTCCCCCTAATTTTGTTTCAAGTTGCATAGGTCCAACATAGTAACAGGTCTTGACAGATTATATGTGAAGTGTTGAACGAATCTATGAACAAGTTCTCTAAAAGTCTTGACAGGAGGAGTGATATTGGTAAACCATTCCATTGTTTGTCCTTTAAGACTCCTAGGGAACAACCTCATCAAATAGGAGTCATCCTGATGGAATTCAAAGCTCATAGTATAGAACTGACACACATGGTCGTGTGGATCACCACTGCCATCATATTTATCGTATTGTGGGAATTCCACCCTCTTTGGAAAATCTTTCATACTCACTCTCTTGTCAAATGGATTAGGACAAATTGAGTCTAGTGAGAATGAGCTCTTAGGTTGCATCATTTTCTCCATCATTTGCTTCATTTGGCGGATTTCTTCCTCTTGAGAGGGATTTTGCTTTTGTATTTTGTTGTCCACATCAAAATTATAAGGGACTCTGGCACCCTTGTTGATTAGACTTTCCAAGAACTTATCTTTGTTTTGTTCCAAATACCTCTCCACATACCGTTGGAAGATAGGCTCTTGTTGTATTCGCATGAAGTCTTGAGTATCAAAATCATAATGTGAGCTACCACCTCCATGTTGGGAACCAGGATGTACATGTTGGGAGTGTGGTCTTGAATTTCTGGGAGGAGTTTGCCTCCTATAGTGAGCATACTAAGAGGCCCTTCTTCCTCTAGGACTAGGAGATCTAGAAGGAGTGCTTGACCGCCTTCTACTTCTTGGTGTTCTGGAAGGGGTGGAGGGAGGAGAATTATGTCCACTGTTAGCACCCCTTGTATTGTATTGTTTGTTTAATTGGTGGGCTAACTGCCTATCTTGCTCCTCTTGAGCGAGTTTCCTTTGTACTTCCAATAAAGCTTGGCTCTCTTCCTCAAGTTGTCTAAACTTTTCTTGCTTTGTAGCTTGTTCATCTAGAAAGGATTTCTTTTCGCGTTCAATTCTTCTAAGCCTATCACTTGTGAACCTTGAGGTATGTTGAAGTGGTGAGCTTGGTCTAGATTGTTTGAACAAGTCATTGGTATACGTTGTATTGACATGAGCATCGCGAGGTTCATTGTCTTGGTCTTCGTGTTGTGACCATTGTTCTTGGTGAGCTCGTCTCTTATACCTTTCATCCCGTTGATGGGCATCCAAATATCTTGCATTAATGAGGGGTGAACTAGGTTGATCATCATGAGAAGAATTTCCAAATATCATGTTGTTTCTGTGTTGTTCATAGATATCATCAATATTTTGATCCATGGCTTCCCTCTCCCGCCGAGTGACAGTATAACTCATATCCATACCTGAGTGGGAAGGTACTAAGGGGTACTCAAGTCACTAAAATGAAGCTCTCAGTCAAAATAGGGTTTCAAACCGACTTGTGGGTGGATCGGTCAAATATTGGTTCATTTTCATTTCTCTTTTGACGAGTTTGAACTAGGGGTAGTTGGTTAAAGACTATCTGAGGTCACTTTCCTTGGCTCACTTGATATCTTGTTGTGACTTACATGAAAGGGAGAGTTCAAGTAAACAGACAATTCTAAGAAACGTCAATACCAGACTAGGATAGTAAAATTTTTCTCTTGTCCGAGAGAGATGGTGAAATAGAACTGTTGCAAATAGGTGCAAACCAACACTGCCACAGAGGTGCTCAATTCTTGGGTGAACACCCTAGCACATATGGATCAGGAGGATGACTTACACAAAGTGTACTGAGTTTGAATTGTATGAAAATGGGTGGACAAAGAGACTACTAGCACTCTCCAAGTGTGTTATCAAAGAGTCTAAAAATTTATCTATTTGACAAGAACAATTCCTAATTTGCCAATCTCAAGCAAAATCGCTTATGAGATCAAGGATCACTAATTCAAAAGGTCAAGGACACATAAACCCTAAATACAGAACAGGTCTCTAAAACTGGGACAAGTCACCTAATCGAAGAACTCAGTATTTCAGTTTGTTGTTTGTTTGCAAAGATTAAGCAAGTATATCCACAGATTTTGATCAAGCACATAGGTTTCAATCAGACAAGTTGTGATACAAAAAGTAGTCAATAACAGATCTATCAAGGACAAAGCAACTTGATAGTATCAGGGGAGTCTTGTTTGAAGATGTTTGGACAATGTTTAAGATTCAAAAACAAACACATAGCTATCCCTACCAAAGAAAATGGTGAGAAGCCAAAACCTTTGCCCCATTGCTTATGCGATATCGCAATCTCAATATCACCTAAGTCACCCCCTAGAGGGCCTGTTTTGAAAAGTTTCCAAGGACTCAACAGCTGGTGACGCTCAAAGGTTACCTTGTAGTAGGGCCATCGAACCGCCTCCAAACGTCCAGGTGTATGCCTATGATGGGAATCTGTGTATGATCAACATACGAAGAGATTCTTCCCCCTCCTTGCGCAAAGATTATGACTCCTTTCGGAGGTGAACCGGGTAGGCAACTAACTAAGAGGTTTTTACTTGGCTTCCGCTCACAATAACCTTCGGTGCCTCTGATACAGAGCTTGGGCCTCGGCAGCCTACACCAACACTGAAAATCACACACCCCTCAAGAAGTGGCCTCGTGAGCGCCGGCCAAGGTTAAATGCAGCTTTTCCACATGATCGCCCAAGTCATGGAAAAGAAGTTACTATGGTCTGGAGTCTTTAGACTCAACAAGACGCTTTATTATAGTGAGTAAGGAATCACCGGCGCATAGGTAAAATTACTTGGGTCGCTCGAGGTTCAACTTCTCCGCAGCTCTAAAGGTGACACCGACATGGCTCGTGACTGTTTCGACATTCTCCCAAAAGGAGAAGAGAATACTTTCAGCCCGCCTTTTACCCAAACACGCTAAACAACCTTAATCATCAAGCTAGTTTCACTTCACCAAATCCACACGCTTTTGGGTTTCCGATTCTCTCAATGAGAGAAGAGCATAATCCCCTGATGAGTGAAAGTGCTAAAGATTCACTACCTTGCTCCGCTCCCTAAGAGTTCGTCATATTAGTAAGATCATAAGGAGCCTGGATTTGTCCATGGTCATCACCCCCATGTAACAAAGAGCCAAATTCCCTACTCACTATCGAAACTCCTAAGAATTTTAACGAAGCCCTAATTAGACTATGTGAATTGAAAAGCAGGAAAACAAACACAATGTTTTTTTAAATAAGATCTTTGACAAGCGTAAGTGTTTGTTTTCAAGTCTTTGTCACGCATCCTGCAATCAAACCGTTAGTGTGTTTCAAGTTCTCTGACTGGCATCCTGCAGAAACTGTTATGCTATGAAAAAAGAATTTAGAAGAACAAGAATTAAAAAAATCTAATTTAATCTAGTCAAAATTTAATCTAAAAAGAATTAGTTAACAAAACTAAAATTAAACTAAATTAATCTAATACTAAACTAAAAATTTAAAACAAAACTAATCTAAATTAAAAAAAATTCTAATCTAAATTAATAATTCTAATTTAAATTAATAAAGTTAAAAAATCTAAAGTAAAAAAATCTAATTTAAATTAACAAAGTTAAAGAATCTACTTTAAATTAACAAAGTTTAAAAAATCTAATTTGAATTTTAGAAACTAAAAAAATATATAATTTAAAAATCTAAATTAAAAACTAAACCAAACTAACTAAAAACTAAACTAAATTAAGATTAAAAACTAAATTAGAATTAAAAACTAAACTAAATTAAAAACTAAAAATTAAAAACTAAATTAAAAACATGCATAAAAATCTTCAAATTTGATTTCTGAAAAATCTGTTTATAATGAGTAGATAAAAACAGAAACCCAGAAATTTTTTGAAGCAAAAAATAAAACCCAGAAATCGTTTTTTGATCCAGCAAGTAGAAGATGAAAAAATATTTTTTTAAAATCTTTAGCCAGCTGAAAAAAAATGACGCGCAATAGTTTTTGTGCAGCTATTTTCTTCAGATCTGTGAAAGAAATCAAAAAACTGAAAAATACCTAAATCAGATTTCGACCCTGGCTACAAAACCCAGAAATCGTTTTTCCTGCAACTAAGTGGAAGCTGGATTTATGAAGCAAAACTAAAAACTAAATTAAAAACTAAATTAAAAACTAAACTAAATTAAAAACTAAATTAGTAAAACTAAAAACTAAATTGAAAAACTAAATTAAAAACTAAATTAAAAACTAAATTCAAACACGATACTTCTAAAAAATGTATAACCTAAAAATATGTTATAATTTGAACTTACATGCAAAGATATTCTCAATAATGAGTTCCGTAAATCAATTCACGTTTCATCCTATAGGAAGAGCAGGATTGATATTGTGGCCCCTCGATTGACTCCAGCTACTCCCCCTAGCCATGTAACTTCTGAGAGATTCAAAGAGGAGTAGCCAAGAATGCCAATCTCCATGAATCCTGTTCTTGCAATGCAACAATGAAAACTAATCTAAATGGCTGTAAAATGCAATAAACCAAACTAATTTATTGAAATGAAACTTAATCTACATGCAATGCCTATAAATGAATTATTTTGCAAATTAATCTACTATAAAGATTAAGCTAAAATGTAATATTAAACTATATGCTCTAAAAATAAGATGCTTATATAATCAAACTAATGTAATCTCAAATGATAAAATTCAAATTTGTAGCATAAGTCTGATGTAAAAATTCGTGATTCTTGAAATGAGAATGAGAGGGCTCATTTTATAGGCAAAAGTAGAATTGAAGGCAAATTCAGAAGCAATGTGGGATAAATAGAAAAATAGAAACAAATCTTGATTGGAATTCTTTTTTAGTTTATTTCCCTTTTAACTGATTTTTTTTTTTTCATCACAGGATATTCTTGAGAGGATATTTCATTTATTTTATTTAATTTAAGATGATAATCTCTTTTAATAAAATAAAATAAGATTATGTAATTTAGAAATGAATATTAATAAAATAAAATAAAATTATTTAATTAAAAATAGATTTAATTAAATAGCATCATTTTATTTAAGTAATATTAACTTCAATTAAATAGCATTATTTTATTTATTAAAAGGGATTTATTTCTTTTGATTAAATAAAATTAATGAAGCATTCAAACCTTAGGGAAAATTGAAACATTTGAAATAGTTATGAATTGATTAAGAAATTTGATTTGAAAATGTGACAATCATTGATTTAAAAGTTGATGTTGACAAATTAAATAAATGGGGCCCAAAGTCTAGGTGACCATTTTAGGTTGCATACAAGAACCCATTCTAATCAATTTCTTGGATAAGGTCAGTCCACTTGAATGACTACCACAAATACCACCATGAACTTCTTGTAAAGACTTGTCAAATTCATCACGTTCAAGACATCGAAGTAAAGTACCATCAAGACAGCGGTGGTAAAGGGTGTCAGTGATAAGAGAATAGTGAGAGGATTGGTGGATAAAGTTGCGCTTTTGGTTTCGAGATAATTCAAGTAGCAAGATGTCATCTTTTAGGTAGGCATAAATCTTACCATACCAAGGTGAATCAGATCCTACTAAATGGAAAATGATTTTTCTTTCAGGTGTGTCATAGGCAGGTGTAAATGATTGTTCCACCAGAAATTCATAGTGAGCCTGATTTTTTGGGAGTTGCAACAATGATGTGATCGTGGCCATGGAATTAGCTGCTTTTGCTATCAAGTCTTGGAATTTATATGAACTTGATATCCACGAAGTACTTCTTGAAGTCATCAACCATTTTCTTGTATGGCAATAGTTTGTCATCTTTGGTTTGATAATCATCATTAATTTGATTAATGACTAACTGTGAGTCACCATAAACTTGTAGTTCTGTGATCCTCCATTCCAATTCGATATTGAGTCTAGTGATTAGAGCTTCATATTCGGCTATGTTGTTGGTACATGGAAACATTAGCCTATATGACTAAGGAATGGTATGTCCTTGATGGGTGACAAAGAGTATGCCTGCCCCTGATCCATGTTGAGTAAAAGAACCATCAAAGTATAATGACCATGGTTGTTTGGATTCTGTAGTGAAGACATTAGCATCTAGAAATTCAATGTGCATGGGATGCTTTGCTTGTAGTGGTGCTTTAGCTAGTTTATCAGTGATAACTTGTCCTTTGATTGCTTTGTGATCAACATAATGGATGTCAAACTCACTCAGGATCATAACCCATTTTGGTAACCTTCCTGTTAATGTAGCCTTGTTGAGCAGATACTTGAGTGGATCAATCTTTGCAACAAGATTGATTGTATGAGTTATCATGTAGTGCCAAAATCTATGTGAGGCAAAGACTACTGCTAGACAAGCCTTCTTAATGAAAGTGTAGTTGATTTCATGACTTGTTAGCGTTCAGATGATGTAATAAATTGCACGTTCCTTTCATGTAGAGTCCTCCTGTGCTAATAATTCCCCCAAAGATGTCTCTATTGCGGCAATATATAAGATTAGCGGTTTGTCTGGATTTAGTGGTACTAGAACCGGTGGGTTCATTAAGTACTGCTTGATTTGTTGAAAGGCCATTTCACGCTTTTCATGCCATTTGAAAGGAACATTCTTATGCAATAGATGTGTGAAAGGTAGAATTTTATCTACCAGTTGTGTGATGAACCTTCGTATAGATTGAAGTCATCCCTATAATGACCTCAACTAACTAATATTCCTTGGTGGAGGCATTTCCATGATTTCCTACACTTTGGTAGGATCTAATTCAATCCCTTTTGCTGATACTATGTATCCTAATATTTTTCTAGATGTGACCCCAAAAACACATTTCTTGGGGTTAAGGCGAACTTTGAACTTTTCCAACCTTGCAAAGATTTTGGATAATACTTCAAGATGTCCTTCTCTTGTGTTTTATTTTTCCAATATATCATCTACATAATCTTCCATGAATGTGTGCATCATGTCATGGAAAATTGTAGTCATGGCTCTTTGATATGTAGCCCCAGCATTCTTTAGACTGAAAGGCGTGACATTCCAACAATAAGTCCCCCATGGACATGTGAAATTTTTTTTTCCTAGTCCTCAGGCGTAATCTTGATTTGGTTGTAACTAGAAAAACCATCCATTAGTGAATACATGGCATGGCCAGCTGTCAGATCAACTATAATATCGATGTTTGGAAGTGGGAAGTTATCCTTAGGACATGCTTTATTAAGATCTCTGAAATCTATGCACACTCTAATACATTTGTCTAGTTTGGACACAAGAACGATGTTGGAGATCCATTCTACATAGTCGATTGATCTTATAAATCCCACATCAAGGAGTTTTCTGAGCTCTTCCTTAACCAGTAGTGCAACATGAGGATGCATCTTTCTAAGTTTTTGTTTCACAGGTTCAACTCCTGGTTTGATGGACAAGTGATTCATTATGAGATTGGGATCAAGACCTGGCATGTCTGCATAAGACCAGGAAAAGTTGACTTGATTTTCTCTTAGAAATTCCATGAACTTGGGTACTTCTTTATCTATCATTGACGCAGCTAACTATAGAATCCTTGGTTGTTCTGTAGTTTCAAGATTAACCTCTTTTGTAGGCTCAATCAAGATAGGTGATTGCTCATGATAGTGCTTAGGGAGAGTTTCAAGCTTCCCATCATTTGGTGTCTTAAAAAAAAATTCACCATCTGATACACTCTTTGTTTTATCTTTTGTTTGATCTAACACTGCTAGATTCTGGTTTTCACCATTAGATCTTTCTTTTTTATTTTTACTTTTGTAGCTAGGAGACTTGACACTCTCCTTATTAAAGACTACCAAAAATCGCTAGTGGAACAATCATTTGTGTTGTCTGCAGAAAGGAAGTTTATGATAGATTCATTGCTTGGAAACATAGGTATATCAATAGGTTTGGATAGATTCTAGTCAATGAGATCAGGATGGATCAAAGGTAGTGGGTCATTAGGTTGCATGAAATTGGTTATGGTTATGGTCATAACGGAGTTTTCTGTAGGATTTGAGGTATGAGGAAAATCAATGATGATAATGTTCTCACAATAGTCTTGTTCATTTAAAACTGACTCAGTATCACTAGAATCATAGTCACCTTGTAGTTCAGATTCTTGCGGTTGGGACCCTGACTCTTCTCCTTCGATCAGAGTTGGGGTGTACTTGTGTGCCACATCAATATTTGTTTCCCTCCAAAACTCATCATTGTAGATGGTGTCCCATTCATATTCACCAGAGTCTATGTCAGAGTTATTATCCACGAAATTATGAATTGTTGTCAAACATGCTTCTCTTGTATTGAAACCTTCTTGCAATGTGAGGATAGTATCATGCAACTACTTGGATGCTCTTTCTTTTGAGTTAGTATCATAGCCTAGTCCTATTTTATCTTTTGCAACAAGTCCTTGAAGGTGAATAGGCTCAACTACTCCTTTTCTTTTCTCGATGGGACCATTTCCATCATAGCCCATCTTTTGCATGATTGAATACCCTTTACCATATTGATCAATTGGTATCTTGACATTGATAACTATTTCGTCTTCATCTTTATAGAGCCAATTTATAACTTCTCTATCCTCGGGATCTTCCATGGGGAATTTTTCTTTGATAAATTGTCCATTAAATTTTGTACTTGGCTCTGTTAGTGGTTGTGTTTATGTTGACGCTACTAATATTTGTTGTTGTGTGATAGAAGGTTGTCCATGTGACCGAGGTGATGTAGGTATATTAGCAAGACAGAGAGAGTACTCCCCTACTCCATTGTCCTTGAACCGTAATTGCTTGTCAAATCTTTTGGTTAACTGACTGATTTATGTATCAACCTTGGGAGAAGCACTAGTAATATCTTCTCAATTGTTGGGAACCAAAGTATCTTGACTAGCTTTGATGTTGGCACAAGTCTGACTATTTGAATTATCAGTTGGTATTGTGATCTCCTCTTGTCCATCATAAGGAAAATTAAGACATTGATGATATGTGGATGGGATAGCTTGCATTTCATGGATCCATGGATGACCCAACAAGATGTTGTATGCAAGATCACGGTCTAATACTTGACAGAAATTATTCTTGATAACAGGTCCCACTCTAATCAGAAATATGATTAAACCCTTGGACGCTCTTTCCTCATCATTGTAGACTTTAATAGTAATCTTTCTTATGGGATCAATGGAGTCCTCAGAAAATCCTAAAGCATGAACTAACTTCACGGTACATATGTTCAAACCAGCACCTCTATCTATTAGGACGTGTCTGACACGAAACTTGTGGATCATGACTTCTAATTATAATGATGAATTATGGGGATGATTCATGGAAACATCATCTTTTTCAAAGAATGAGAGGCATGTGGGTGAGGACAAGTGTCCCACCATGGATTTAAATTGGTCCACATCCAGATCAATGGATACAGTTGTTTCAATGAGGGCCTTTTCTAGAATTTCCTTGTGTGCACTGGGGAAATCTTCAGGAGTTCTAAGATAGAAATTTGAGCAGGAGTTTTTTGAAGTTGATTGACTAAGTCATATTGATGTTGAGGTGGGGGCACAGTGGATTTTGAAGAAGCACCCTTTAAGACAACTTTATCTTGTGCCCTTGTTGTTGTGTTGAATTTTCTATATTCCATCTTCTCCTTAACTTTTATAACATTGAATCATTCGTCGTCAGTGTAGATATGATTGATTATATGATCGTTGATATGATTCACACTTTTTCCAAAAGACTCACCCTTTTGATAGATGGGAAAAGGGTTTTGAAATGTTTGGTGGTCTTCGTTTGATTGTTGGTTTCCTTCTATTGTGATGGTGCCATTTTCGATTAAGTCTTAGAAGACATTTTTCAAGGCTTGACAATTATTTGTATGATGGCCTTTGCACCGATGATAGTCACAATAGTATGCATCATTCCATGATGGAGGCTTCACACTACGTTCAAAGTTACGTTGAGGCAAAAAATTAAGAAAATTTTTAGCCATCAACTCTTTGAATGCAGATTCTAGAGATTGACCCAGTGGAGTAAAAGTTCTTCTGCTAGAGAAGAACGAAGATCGTTGTGGATTTGTGTTCGGGGTATTTCCTAAGGCATTGTTGTTGTTATTGTTTCCATGATAACCTTGATTGTTGGCATTCCCTTGATTGGGAGTAAAAGTTTGATTCATGTTATTCCTTAGAGGAGGAGGATTGTTTCCTTGATTTGTGACCGAGTTGACGTTGTTATAGTTATTGTTGTGAGGAGCACTTGGAGTACTAAGAACAAATGGCTTAGTCGAGACATGATTTGCATCTACAAAACCATCATTCACCATGTTTTTGTTGTGAGTCCAAAACTTAGATTTTTCATTGTTGTGGTGATTTGAAGAGCTAGGATTGTCCTAGTTTTATTATCCCTCTTTGGATTAAGGAACCTTCAATGGTGATGGCATTTTCAATCAATTTCTGAAAAGAGAGAGGATAATGAAGATTAAGATGATAGCTCATCTCTTGATCTAAGTTGTTTATCAAAGTGGTGATATTTTCCTTTTCAGGAACATGACGTGGGTATCTAGTGAACAATCTTCTCCATTTCTGAAGAAATGTAATGAATGGTTCACCAGGTTTCTATTTAGCCTTGTAGAGATCAATCATGGTTATTTGATGTTGTATGTTGTAGGAATATTGTGATATGAACTCATTAATCAATTCCTCAAATGTCTTGATAGGCGGTGTGATTTTTTATAGTGATTGGCCTCCAAGACTCCTAGGAAACAAACACATCAAGTATGTATCCTCATTGGAAAACGCTAAAGTCATATTTCAGAAGTCTCTAATATGATCGATTGGATCTGATTTCCTATTATAATTATCAAACTTTGAGATTTCACAATGCTTGGGAAATGGGATCATGTTGAGACATCAGTCAAAAGGGTAAGGACATATGTCATCAAGAGCATATGTCTTCATTATGGTTCCCCCTTGCATGTCTTTAATTTGTCCTTGTAGAGCTTTAATCTATTGAGACAAGGCACTAAGATCAGACAAGGGTGTTTCATCAAGACTTCTCTTTAAGTTCTCAGTATCAAAATCATGAGGCAATTTAGCTCCTTTGTCAGCCAAATGTAGGAAATATTTCTCTTTGTTGTGCTCCAAAATATTTTCTAAGGCTTTGTGAAATTTGGGATCTTGCTCGGCCTCTCTAAGGTGACATTCTTCATCTCGTTCATCATCACTATCTACAGGAGTTCTACTCATGTCTCTGTCAAAGGGGAAAGGATTTTTTTCTCTTTTATCCATGTTGTTGTTGAAAAGGGGATTATGATTCACACTATAAAGGGGATTACTACTCTCACCTTCTTCTTGAGTTTTTCTGGTACAATCTTCTTGTTGAATATCCTCTTTCAGCTTATTGTATTGAGATCTTGTAAAAATAGGCATATGATTTCGAAATGTTCTTCTAAACTTAGATCACAATTTGATAAGTGTCAAAATGGTGATGTTTTGATCCGATAAGATGAAAATATTATGATATGATCAAAGACATTCCTAATTCTTGATTGTGGCTTCCAATGATGAAGGATATCAGAATCCTGTTGGGGAAGTTGACTCAATAATCAGAAATTTTCTTGAAAGGTGCACTTTTAAGATTTGATCCTTCTTTTTGAAGAATGATTAAGTATATCAAATAACCTAGTTAAGATCACTGAAGAATTTGGCTAGGATGTGTTGGATATTCAATGGAAGGTTGTGGTAGATAATCAAAGTTGAGATGTTGATTGTGATTGTGTCGTTGTGATAGAGCTCTTCTTTGGAAATAGGCTTGGGAATATAAAGGCTCTATAGCGTACTCGTCAGTAAATCCCCTAACAAAATCTTGGTACCTATGGAGAAACTCACGATAATGGAGCAAGATGTTTCAACTTTTATACAAAAACTCTCTTTGTTGCAAGGTTTTCTTATAACCTAAATATTTCTTGGGTTTCTTGATCCTATTGGCAATTGATTTTCTAAAAAAATTGGTTGATTTCCACTCTCTAAGCATGGGAGAAATGTCAAGATGCTACTGGACTGAAGATGTTACAAACTCAGATCTGTCAAAAGTAAAAATTTTGGAAAGTGACAGATGCGCTACTTTGTGCCCTATATGCATTGCAAAAAAAGGCATATGCGCTAGAGAAATAGTCAAATGTGCTACAATAGACCTCAGATGTGCTACAATATGTCTCAAATGCGCTACAGAAAAATGTTTTGACAATGACCAAAAACTGTTTACAAAATATTCAGCCAATGTGCTAAAACACTCAATGCATGAAAACAAGCTCTAAATGTGTTGAACTAACCAGTGGATACATTAGAACAGACCTCATATGCACTAAGATACACTCTAAATGTGCTAAAATAGTTTTCCAAGGTAGTTTTCTGAACAGTCTTGAGTAGTTTCAGCTGAAGTTTTGCATGTTCATTTTGGATGATCTTTTTTCTAAATTAATGTGATTGAAAACATAGTAAACACTCTAAAAATAGTTTTTTTTAAGCCCTATACTAAACATCAAGTGTATGTTCAAAAAAAAATTCAAATAGAGTTTTCACAGGTTTTGCACATAACAAACAATTCAGGAAGACTCACTCTTAGTACTCAAGTAGGTCATCATAATAACCATAGCCCACATCTTAGAACTGCGTCGACTCACACAGCCTCACCCCCGAAGGGGCACCCATGTCTTTTTCTTTTCCAGGCGCATACTTAGAGTGACGGAAGTGGATATCGGATCCTCTGAGCAAATAGTCCATGGCAGTTATATGGTGAGTGTCTTGGGGGTAGATTCTTCCCTCCCCTTGCACTGTGATTATTAGGATGTTTAGAGACTGACACGGTTGGCTACTACACTAGGTTCTTAGTAAGGGTTTCCATTTGGTGCGGCAATAATAAACTCCCTCAGGAGACCTCCCAACCTTTAGAACAAAGGCTTTGGGGATGGTTATCTTGCACACTACCATCGAATTGTGGACTTTCCCCCAATTCACTTTTGATTATAGTGGGTTGGAAAACTTGGCTTTAGTTGTTCCCACTAAGGTTGTTCCTCTTGGGTGAGTACTTTTTCCCACAAGAGCAGGCCCTCTAAAGGATGTAATAAAGCATTAAAATTGCATAAATTGAAAAGGAAATTATGGTATTCTGATCACCCAGTTAAGGGGAGAGCATAGACCTATTGCCACAGACAAAGCAGACAGTGTTCTTTTTAGAGCCCAAATGACAATGATTTAATCTATGTGAAGATATTGCTTCACAACAAGCATGGGATTCATTTTAACAGCAAAATCAATGTGTGGTGACTACCCTAGGATTGCTTCATTTTAAATTTCATGTCTATCCTAGGATTGGTTCATTTTAAATTGTTGTGTCTACCCTAAGGTTGCTTCTTTTTAAACCAGAAAAGGTCATATCTGCAGAAGGCGTCAGACTCAGAACCTTGTTTAGTTACAACCTGCATGCACTAAAAGATCACACATATGCGCTAAAACAAATAGTCAATGCGCTAAAATAGACATCATAAGCATTGCAAAAAACCTTAAATGTGCTAAAAGAAATCCTAAATGCACTAATCTAAGAATGCAAAAAAAAAAAATTAGACAATTTTAAATGAAGTGAGCTAAATGGATGCACTATTATGTTCCCTAGATGCGCTAAAGAAATTGTTGGATGCGCTGAAACAGTTCCCGGATGCACCGAAAGAAGTCCTGGATGCGCTAAAATAACCCAGGGATGCACTAAAATGTGAAATTTTTCAGAAAGCCCAACTCCAGAATGCAAAATCCTATCAAAAAACATGCAAGTAGATGTCAAAAATGGGGAAAATGCCCCACGGTGGGCGCTAGAAAATGTGTGGTCGATTTTAAGTGCACAATAAATGTAGATTCAAAATTAAATCAAAACACACCAATGCAACATTATATTGAAGAAAACTAATTAAAAGATAAACAAACTCTTAAAACAACAGTTTCTTCAATGACGTCCCATTGTCCTCTATCTCCAGTGTTTTTGTTGGTTCCAGCTTGCTCTCAAATTGTGTGCTAGGCTCAACAAACGGTCTTCCTAGAAAACGAGATTAAAGATGAATGCATGTTAAGCTAAGATATGATTAATCATGCTTAAACTAGAAACATGATTGCTAGAATGTAAAATTATGAAATTATGAATATTAAAGCTGATAATAATGCTAAAATGCTAATCGCCTGTCTCTAATGCGTGTGTATGTGTGTGTAACCAATGCTTGGATTCGCAGGGGTATTTATAGAGTTTTTGAAAGATTATGATTGGCTGATGTGATCAACGGTTGAAATCAAGCTTGTCAAGATGAACGGTGAGAGATTCTGGAAGTTGAGAAAAAGATGGAAGGTTGAGAGAATAATGGAAGATGTTTCCTTCCCACAAAACCTTTCACTCAAAAATAGAGGCAACTTGCCATTTGTCATCTTTAGTTATGAGTTGGTTTTGTAGTTGAAGATAAATCCCACAATTAAATAAATAAATTTATTTAATTACATGTGACAAAGAATTTAGAAGTTTCCATAATTAAATATTTAATATTTAATTATGTGTGAGAGATGAAAATGGAAGGTAATTAAATATTTAAAATATTTAATTATGCATGAAATGAGAAAAAGGTGTTAAATTAAATATTTGTAATATTTAATTTAACTGTGAGATGAAGAAAGTGTTTGGAGGAATATTCCATTATTTGAATTCAAATATTCAAATTTAGAATAATATGACAATTAATATAAATAAATTATAAAATTTATTTAATTTAATTAAGAGGGAGATGGAAGATGGTAATAATTAAATAAACTTATTTATTTAATTAAGGTAGAAGAATTATAAAAGTGAACGATATAAATAAATAAATAAATTTATTTATATGTAGATGACTTTAAAAGATTAATTAAATAATTCATATTTAATTAATTAACAAGCTTGATTAACCATGACCATTTTTAGATGTATACAGAAACAAGGTAATCAATAAGAAGGGTGAACATAATTTTCAAAGAAATCTACTTTTAAAATATAATTTTGTGCTATGTCAATCAAACATCATTTATGTTTGGTAAAAACCTATGTTCACTATAAAATTAAAAATAAATATAAAGATTAAATTAAAATATTAGCAATTATACTTTTCACAAAGCTTCATCTAAGGGTTATGCTCAAGTAAAATATCATAACATGGTGACTTCATTTGATTAATGGATATCTATCTTAAATGAACATTTTTTAAACTAGGCAAATAAAAGTTCAAAGTTCAAATAAGGACCTTCATAATCAAAGATTCCTTCAGTTGAAGGCCCCTTCACATGGGTATAAATTTGTGTACAACATTAAAATTATGAAAAAAAAGACCTTCACTTGAATTTCCTTGGCCTTCATTTGAACTCCATTGGCATGTGGTATGTCTCATTCCTTCAAATTGAATGAAGGTCCTTGATTTGAAGTTATTCAATGATTAATACCTTTTAGGACTAACTTTTTATAGATTTCATTAGAGCAGGAGATTTCTTTATTTTCCACCCATGTAATATTGGGGGTTTAAGAGTGCATTACAAAAAATAAAATATGGGTGCAACTCAGTGTGGTTAAAAATCATATTATGTATGTTTTCTAACTATTGTGTTGAATTAAATTTCTTGTTGTTACAAGGACAAGGTTGACTCATTTTTCCCCTATCCTTGACCACATCATGAGGAAGGTTTGGAATGTGAATAAACACTTTAATAATTTGTGAGGATACTCTTGGGGTATGTGAAGAATCACATGGGGTGTTTGGATGGACTCATTTATCTTGGGTTCATGATTTCATGTAATAAAACTTGGTTTTTTGTGTAATTTTTGTTCATATGAGCAAGGACATAACATTGCAATAAATGTGGTAGCAACAAGTTTAAGATATTTTTCTATTAGAGTAATAATAGTGGTGAAATTATCATTATATTATTCTTATACAATACATGATGTTAATGTTGACATGATGTCCATGCTATTAGAGGAATATTAACATAATTTAAAAATTCTTATTGTATTATAAAGGTTTATTTAATGCATTGAGTGGTGATTTTCTTGTTGAATTATTTTGAAATTGGAAAGTGAAAATGTTAATAACTAGCAAAGGACTAGGTCTCATCTAAAAATATGTGTGAGAGATTCAAAAGGTGTGGAAAAAACAACTTAAGTAAAAAATAATAATATATTATGTCAAACAATTCAATCCTACATGTGATCAACATGTGATCAAGAGAAAAAAATTATATGAGAGAAAAAAGAAAATGAAAAGTGAAAATGTTAATAAATTAGTCAAGGATTATGTCACAGCATGTTAGGTGTGAGACTAGAAGATGGACAATGCCTACAAAAAAATAGGTAGATAAAATATACCATTTTCACTTTGAGGTTAGTGAAAACAAAATGATGTTAGATTATAATGTACATAATCTCCAATAAATAGGTTTATCATATATTATTTTTTTATCTACATATCCATTTCCTTTTTAATCTTGGACATTATTGAAACTATAATTTAAATCAAATATAATTTTAGGACTATACTAGCCATATAAAATATTTCAAAAGCTAAAACTTATTGTAGGAGAAGCATATCTAAAGTAGACTATGGACAAAATGCTATAATATTTCCTTATAACATATAAGGATTATTTTCATCTCTAAAGAGGAAAAAGAAAGAAAGGAAGAGATTGTTGATGTCTAGATAAAGGGTATTAGTAATACATGTGTACTCATCACAACTATATTGAACTTAATGAAATTGTGACCCGTGTTAAAAATAATGTAACCATTGAATATTATAGAATCCAAGAGCCTATACTATTTGTTTCTCTCTTCTAGATGATATAGTGTAACCTACAAACCTAGCAAAACATTAAATATAATTTATCATTACTCCCCTTAAATTTTGTACACATTACAATATTTATAAGGAAATACTCACAAAAATTTGAGCTACAAATACAACAATAAATTAAAGTTAAACTTAAGAGACTAATTTTTTCCACAACTAAATATTGTAACTCAATCCTTATGCAATGTAAATTTAAACCTTAGCTAAATTATATAACATATATTTTTCATGGCCCCCCTTGAATTATTTATACCTTAAGCCTTCAAAAAATAGAAAATAAATAAACTATAAATATGTTTTAATTTGGCTCAAGCATTGTAGATGGTGTGCACAAAGTTTTGGGAAAGGTTCTTCCTTTGCCCAAAAGCCACCCTCTACTAGACACAAGGAATGATTTTCAAGGTGACAGGGAATCTCCAAGTCATGTTAAATATCCACTTTCCATGTCTCATTTTCAATAGTGGTTTGAAGAAGGACAATGACATCTCTTTGTCTGGTAGTATGGGTCAATCATGGGCATGGTTTTCTAAAATCTTTTGGAAATGCTTCATTCCTATCTTTTCTAAATAAGGGGAAGGGTGAAGAGACCCTCATCATAGTGTATTTT
>VDFB02047230.1:488092851-488521627 GCA_007258455.2 Sequoia sempervirens | reverse complement strand
TTATATACATTGCTGATATGAGATTTCATGCCGTAAGGAATAGTAAATCTATTATGAAATATCATGTCTCGTGAATAACTTGGGCCCCCAAAACCATCTCATGCATAGCCCTACATACCACTGAAATATCCCAAACTAATTTCCAATGCAAAATTTTTTCACTTTCACAATTTCACGTGCTCAGGCATTTCGTCAAACACTTGGAATGCACACTATGTGTGATAGTTTCTGAGTTGTTTGTAATGTGGTTGAATTATTTTGATGACCAGATTACCAAGCATTCATTTTTGATACCCAAATTCTCATGAAATTGATAGTCATTAAAACAAACAGTTGGCTGATTTCCCTTATCAATGAGATACAGAGATAAATATATTTAGAGTATAAATAACAACAACAAGGTCAATACATAGACAAAGTATTAATATATTCCAGACCTTTTATGTGACCCACAATTGAGTAGAGATTAGGCAAACATTGAAGAGCTGATGCACAAAAGTTTTGATGATTGTAGAATGTCTTTGACAACAGCAAATAACTTATACAGTTTGCAGCCCCAAACTCTTCCCAAAGTGGTGTCCAGCATTATGAAGAAATCCTAAGATATTGCAACAACAAGCTTCCCAAACTAAATGGTAAACTCAATGATATTCCTACGCCCAACATCAAATATGAGGAATATACTCCATAGACTTTTCAATATTGGTTTCCCCTTCTTGCCTGTAAGACTTCACAATTTGATCTTCAATTGTACCTATAATTCCTTTCCGTAAATCACAACAATGAAGCACCAACATAGATTCAGGGTGAATATATCAGCAATCAACCAGGGAAGATCTTTCACCACTGTGGCTAATCTTCTCCAAGAGGGTTTTTCGTCCCCCAGGAGGCTGAGATGAACCAAGTTTGATATCCCAAAACCATATGGGTTTCAATTAGAGAAAATAGAATAATCTGCATAGCCCTAAAATTTTGAGTATTAACAAGATGAGACCCTTTACTAATGTCAACCATAAAAAAATTATGTACCATCTTATGATGAACAGAATCATATGAAGATAATGGACTTCTGTTCACAATTATAAAATCAGCATTTGCTTAATACCTTTCATTGGTGTCTTCATGGATCTTATGCGTACCTTCTTCAATTTCTAGATGTTCATCATTATTTATAGATCCAAAAAGTGTATCATGCTTGTACAAAGACGATAGACTGCTGTTAACACTCATAGAATCCACATTTTCTTCATTCCTTTCGATGGTGTCTTCATAGGTTTCATGCACACATTCATCCAACGTTGGGTGCTCATCATTATCTGCTGATCCGTGAAGTGTATCATGCTGGAAACTACCTTCATTACCTGTTATAGCATCTTTCTCATGGCTGCAAACTGCACTTTCAAGTGAAAATTGATCCTCAAGATTCAAGAATTCATATTCTTGATGTGGGTTCAAATCTCTATCAGCATACTACATTCCACTAGTATGAGGAATGCTGGAATCATTATGCAATGTTTCACTCCTATGAAGTTCATAAATCCCTTCAACTATTTGCTTCGTCTCCATAATCCTCATATTACTTTCTTGTTCCTCGGGTGTGACTGCAATAGAAATAGGATTTTCTGCTTTGTATAATGAAAAGTGAGCCATACTTAATTGGAAGCAAAGATCATTAACCTCTTTTTCCTTGTCTTCAACGAACTTGGTAGCAAGATCCCTATTTATGAGCAATTTTAAGTAATCAAATTTCATCATTTCTAATGCTTCTTTGGTCGTGTGCAATTGTGTAAGATTGACTCCATTGGCAACTCCTTTTTACCTCTCTTCAATTTGGGCTTTCCAAATGAGATCTTCAACATATTGATGAGTCTTTTCTGTCCTTGCTAACACTTGCACAACTTTCTCTTTTGTAACCACAAATTGGTCTTTCAAATCTTGCAACACTAAAGGTCTATGCTGAAGTTCATCAATGTGACTTGGGCTGCCACACAATAAATTTTCTGATAGTCTTTCATTTGTTGGAACAATACCATCTCAATTTGGGCTTTCCAAATGAGATCTTCAACATATTGACGAGTCTTTTCTGTCCTTGCTAACACTTGCATGACTTTCTCTTTTGTAACCACAAATTGGTCTTTCAAATCTTGCAACACTAAAGGTCTATGCTGAAGTTCATCAAAGTGACTTGGGCTGCCAAACAATAAATTTTCTGATATGCTTTCATTTGTTGGAACAATACCACCATCAGAATTAGTAGTCTTGCTAGTTGATGCCTTGTAGTTCCCAAGTAAGAATGGTAGGACAGCATTATGATCAAACATAGTATCATCAAAGGAATCTGTCTCCTCCTCACAAGGCTTATCAATAACAATCTCTAAATCACCAACATAGAGACTCATGTACCCCTCACTTGTAGAAGCAACAAGTGGCTCTTTTTTCTTAAAGTCCATGGAATTACTTTGTTGGAAGGAAATAGTGTGGGATTCGTTCTTTTTGTTGTTTGTCCAAACCTCCTTAGTTGCTGATTTAGTGAACTCCAAAGCAATAGATTTCCCAATTTCAACACTATGATGAAGATCAAAGTACTCCACTTCATTAATAGAAGCACATGAAGAATTAGCTTCATCCTCATTTTTGGAAACATCATGACCATCAAGAACAATTTCCACTTCCTGTATCTCCATGCTTATTCGGTAGTCTATCGCACTGGGTATGAATAATAAAGGCCGCCTCATTATATGTTATTGAAACAGAGTGATAAGTGAGGAATCAATAAGATTATTCTAGCCACATATACTCCTATATTCACCTAAGATATTCTATCAAGGGTGCTTATTAGAAGACACTGCTAGCGGCAACATTGGAGGATAATGATGTGTTGATTGAGGACAATGAAGTTAATCCTACTAATTGCGATATTGTGAGTATATATTAATATACATTTGCATCACCAAAATCAATGAAGGCTTGTATATGGACGTCCCATTTTGTGCAAGCCGCTGCTTTTTCGTGAGGGCCAATTATAATTCCAAACTAGCGAATGGCATATGAGTTGCTTATCGACTCCAACCTCCAATAGCTATCTATCAAAAAGAGAAATGGCGTTGTGGGTTGTTATTGTAGTTATCATAGAGTTGTGAAAATTAGTCAAAGATAAAGCGCCAACCTCATATAGTATATGGATTGCGGTGAAGGGAATGAACCTCTGATGTTGCACAAGCACCATTTTAGATGGCTTAGTCTTAACAAATTACTATTGCTAGTTATCTCTATTAGCAATTCAAGGCAGCAGCAAGTGTATTAAGAAAGTAAGCGATTAATATTCCAACAAGCAATAATAATGATGAACGCTTAACTAAAAGACACGACTCTTTTAGTGGACTTTTCCCTTCAAGAGGCACGTCCTATCTATTCAGGCATTAAGATATAAAAGGTGGTAAGAAACGAAGGGGAGGCATGGAATATTATTGCAGATATATACCTCTTAAATAGCAGATTTATGGTGCTCACAAGGAAACATGATCAGCCCTATGGTCGCATTAAATAATTGTAAAGATCAGATACAATGGACAAATTCTATCGCATGTATTTAACTCATTAAATCAGAGACAGCGGATGATTTATTAATACAAACTTAAATTCTAGATTCATATTAAGAATCTGACATCACCTTTATGGTCCTATCATCTATTTCTATCATTATATAAATAACCAATAAGTAAGTAGTGTTATTCATTTTTATTGTCTCTTAAAAAGATTCGTGATGTTTGACGTATTTTTGATATCTTGTCTATAAATAGAAGCAAGATTTAAAGTGATTCTATTTTGTGATTTGTTGACAACATGTTTACATTGTCAACTCTTAACGGATTAAATCATAAAAATTACTCAACTTGGGCTCAGGTCATTACAGTGGTATCATAGCTAGTGAACTTGTTAGCCTTTGGGTAATGTAACAAATTGACTTTCCGTTTGAAGCATGGCAATCGATGATAGAAAGTGGTTGGCAAGATTACTTTATGAATCAGATAGTAAGCTTAGTAGTTTATCTCAAAGGAATGACATTGTGGTCACATTGAAAAGAATAGAAGAATGTTTGAGCCTTATTTAGCAGTCATTTGAAGTATTAGGTATAGCTCTAACTCCTATGGTAACCACCTTGAATCAACATAAATGGTCGAGTCATCATGATGAGGAAATCAAGTTGTTGGCTATCTCTTGTTAAAGTGATGTAATGAGAATTTTGGTACGTCTAGTACCTTATGACGACGACACGATGAAAGAGTTATTGCACATGATTGTAGACAGTTTGAAAGACCTAGATGACATCCATAATACTCATTACTCAAGGAGGATAACCATATTAAAGAAATTTGCAGAAATCAGGACAAGTATGCTTCTTGTGGACTTATGGTTGCAAGATCTGATTTACAACATGTTCCATCATTTCTTCACCACATTCAAGAACACACATAATGAAGGTGTGGTTGCAGCAATGAAAGATATTATGATTCTAACTATCTAGGGGAGTGATGTTTTCTCTCGACCAACCATATCTATACTATGGTCTGTTTGGAAACAAGAATGGGTTCCGTCTTCATCGGCTTATACCTTGTTCCTCGATGTGTTCACACAATGTAAGGAAAAATCAAAACCTTACTTGGAAAGAGAAGAGCAAGAGAGGATTGATTCAAAAAATGAATGGGAGGAAGTTCCTTTAGTGGTACATACAGAAGATGAATGCAAGAGAATACTTAATATGGAAAGTGTTCATAAGGAGGAAGATAGCTCTTTATACATTTCTTCTATCACCAATGAGATAAGTGCTTGGTTTCATGAGGGTCATGAGGCAACAATTAATGGGGGTTCGGTACATGAGGAACCAACAAAGAATGATAATTGCTTCACACCTACTATAAATGATAACTTCTTTCTTTTCAACGATGTAGGAGGTATTTGGTTTGACTACCAAAATGTGCATACGAAGAATGCATGTGAAACTCCTTTTGACCCTGAGGTTGCTCTTACTCCATCTCAAGGATCATGCATTGAGGATGACATAGAAGGGATTGAAACTATGTAATGTCCCCATTTTTAGCCCTCTGCTTTTCAATGGCTGATAGCCCATTTTCGGAGTTTCGTGGGCTACTTGGAGGCATTATTAGTGTTTCCTATTTTCTAGGAGGTATCTTTCTAGTTTTCCAGGGGTTGGTTACAAGGGTTTGCCAGTATGTTTTTTGGGTCTTTCTGGGTTTTCAGAGAGCTTCAGTAGGCTATCATATGCATTTTCATTAGTGACTATTTGTGGACTTACTATTTTTAGTAAGTTATGACAGCTACTCAGAATGTGCTCAAATGGTGATTGGAGCCGCTATGTTTAGTAGTATGCTATTTATAGTGAGTGTTATTTCTAGTTGTGTGGTTTGGCAGCAGCTCAACATTCACTTACTATTTTTGGCAGTTTGGCAGTGCAGTAATGGCAGAGGCTTCTCTAGTTTTCTTGGAGTTTAGAAAAGGAAAGTTTAATAACTTGTGTTATTTTCTAATGTTGCTTTTTGGCCCCCACGCCTAGGCTTTATAACTTAAGTTGTTTTAAAATTGTGGGCCTCTCATGTGGATGCCAATATTGGAGGATTATTGCATTTTAAAAGGTTTATTATTGCCAAAACACGTTGGACGCCTAAGTTGACAAGTCAAAAGGATTTTAAGAGATTATAATAAGAACCCAAGAATGTGGCATCCGTTTTGGAGAGGGAATTTGGAGTTTGAACTTTTGGGTTTGGAGGTTATTTATATGCCTCTCTTCCTCCTCGTTTGGTTATCCAATTTTATTATAGCAAAGTGCTGCTAAAAGCATTTCAGACTCTTGCTTCAAGGTTGATACACCTAGTTCTTCAGTTTTAAGTTTGCAAGATAACTCCTAGTTGAACAACGGATGCTTCTTCATTCAGAGGTTGTAGATTGAGCTTCATTGGTGATGGCTTCTTTCATGTTCTTTGATCTTGTGGGTTTTGATTTTTTTTGACATTTGGTGTGGGTGTGAGTTAGTTTTCAGTTTGATGATCATTTTGGAGTGTTTTTATCAGTTTTCATGTTGCTGGTTGGTGAAGGGCTGAAGTATGTTTATGCTCATGTTGTCTTGAAGAGTTGAAACATTGTTGTGGGTATTGGCTCATTACTTCTCTCATATCTGGGTGCCCCTATCCTTGAGGTTTCATAATTTTTGGTGGAGTATTGGATTTTTAGTTGCTGGTCGCCCTTCTTGGTGGTCGTACTTCTTGGCTGTTGGCGCATTGGTTTGTGTGCCAAGGTTTTTTGTGCATGATGGTGACAACTAGCTTCCTAGATTTTAGATGCCTAGCTCTTTGGGACCTTTTGCAAGTGATTTGAGGTGATTCGGTTGTGTGGTTGGAGAGATATAAGCATTTGAAGGGGTGCTTGTTGGTGTTCCTGTACGTTGTTCCTTCATATTAGATTGCTGCTACTTCATATCAGACCTGGTATATTCATGGAACTTGCTCGTTTGTGTTGCCTAATTGTTCATATGTTGAAAGGACTGATCTATATTGTATTAAGCTATCATTCTGAGTAGTTCTTACTATCTTATCATGTATTTGGTAATTGTAACGTTGATTGGTAGTACCATTCAGCTTTCTACTTTCAGTAATTTGGTACTGCATTCCCGTTGAAGAAGTGGTTGAGTTTTCTTTCATTCTTGTTGTCCGTTGTAAAGTGGAAGTGGCTAGCTATGCTGCTAAGTACTTTACTTTCCTGTAGCCCGTTGAAAAGTGGAAGTGGCTGGCTTTGCCGCTAAGTATTTTCTTTTCTCTATTGGCTGGCTCACCGCCAATAGCTCATTTGTACTTCCATTCAAATCGCCTTACATCGTATGCTCTCACCTTGCCCACTCTGGGATCTGGGTGATCAAAAAGTTAAGGGTTGTTTTTAGTTTGCTTATCTTTACATTGGGCTAATGCTAACGGGTGCAAGTTGTGAAGTAATTTGTGGAAAAAATAAGGGTGGGATTTTATGGTGGTATAAGAGCCAAAGTTCTTGCCAGTCTGTTGGAAGATCAGTAAAATTCTGAGTATGACAATTGATTTTAGTACAGTCGAAGAATAGATCAAGAGGCGGTATGAACAAGAGGCTTCCCAACTATTTGAAGAGTATCAAAGCATGACAAATGAGTTTATAAACGTGGTTTCTTTTGACTCATTTTTGGGCTGTGTTGTAATTTTGAAACTAGGAAAAGTTGGTGTGGTTAAGTACATCAGATGAACAATGAAAGAAAATTCAAAACTTGCCATTGAAGAAGGGCTAGAGAAGGAAGAAGAAGTGCTTGTTTGTGGTTTGCAGCCCAGAAGTAAGCACAAGGAGGACAAAAATCAGTCAACAAGCATTGATGATGGGACTCTAAGTCTTAGAGGAAATGATGGCACAAGCAAGGAGCACATGACACTTCAAGATGACTGTGAGATTGAAGAAGAGTCACCTATCAAAATGTAATGTCCCTAATTGGGAATGCCCAAATTTGCCCTAATTTTCCTGCTTAAATAAACAAGAATTTAGGGGGTACCTTCCTTTTGAAGGTTGAGCCCAGTAACTAGTTTGCAGATTTCCTTTGTATCTCCAACCAGCGATTCCTTCTTATCTCCCTATTCAATCACTGATCTTAGATAATTATTACAAACTGAGTTTTATTGCTTTTCTGATAATAATATTCTCTTCCTCTTTCCACCGTATTCTTTTATTGCTTTGTTCTTTTATATCCTCATAATTACTTGATTAGAAGCACCTTTTCTAAAAGGTGATGACCTTCCTCAAATAGGTATGACCTCTCCTTATTAGTTACTTGACTTCTCAAACCCATCGCAACCTTTAGCCACATAATTGCTGCCTTACAAATAATATTAATTATTGTTATTTCAATCACTAATCTTCCTTAATCATTTGCTGCTCCTTAATCTCCTTAATAACTCTGACAAGGGCGATTTTATTCCTTATTAATTTATTTAAATCTTCTACACAGATCCACTGGGTATTAATTAAATATTTTTGCTACCTTTTATTACTGTTTTTTTAATATGAACTTGCTACCATGTTAATCACACTTTTAGCTTACTGTTTTTAATATCTTAATTTTAATTCAGTCGCTTTTAGACTTATTTCCAATAGTTTATATTAATATATTATATGTTTATTTATATATATAAATATATTTCAGTATTTTATTATAATGATTATAATAATATTTAATTTGTTAATATTTATATTTGTATTTTCAATATCTATATTGTTATTTATTTTATTTACTTATTTGTATTTCAATACTTCATAGCATTAAATCGCTAATATGTATTTTGTTATTTTTTCATTTATTTGCATTTCAATGTGTTACAATTTTGGGGACATGATAGCCCTCCCCGCCCAAGATTGCTTGTCCTCAAGCAATCACAATTCCAAATATCTTTTCACATTAGGAGTCACGTCCTTTCACACCTCCTCTCTATTCTTGAGAGTCTAATTTAAGTCTCTTGCAAGGTTAACTAAGGTTCTATTCTTGATTGGATTCTTCCATTGAAATGCTCTCTTTTTTGTATCACAAATTTGAGGGAGCCACACCTTTTCACTCAATAGTCACAACTCTTTATTATTGCACTTGGATACTAATAATAATTCAGTTTTAGATAAGTTAATTTGTTAGTGCCTTCCAACCCCAAGCATTTTGACAAACAACATTAACATGTTCATAATTTTTTAATCATTAAGTAAACACAATGTAGTAAGTGTTATTTTTGGTAGTGTGGTTTGGTAGCAGTTTAGCACTCAATTACTATTTTTGGCAGTGTGGCAGTGCAGTATTGGCAGAGGCTTCTCCAATTTTCTTGGAGTTTAGAAAATGAAAGTTTAATAACTTATGTTATTTTCTAATGTTGCTTTTTGGCCCCCACGCCTAGGCTTTATAACTTAAGTTGTTTTAAAATTGTGGGCCTCTTATGTGGACGCCAATATTGGAGGATTATTGCATTTTAAAAGATTTACTATTGCCAAAACAAGTTGGATGCCTAAGTTGACATGTCAAAAGGATTTTAAAAGATTATAATAATAATCTTGGAATGTGGCTTCCCTTTTTGGAGGGAATTTGGAGTTTGAACTTCTAGGTTTGGAGGTTATTATATGTCTCTCTTCCTCCTCTTTTGGTTATCCAATTTTATCATAATGAGGTGCTGTTGAAATCATTTCAGACTCTTGCTTTGAGGTTGATACACCTCCTAGTTCTTCTTCAATTTTGAGTTTGCAAGATAACTCCTAGCAGAATAGTGGATGCTTCTTCATTTAGAGGTTGCAGATTGAGCTTTATTGGTGATGGCTTCTTTTTCATGTTTTCTGATCTTGTGGGTTTTGATGTTTTCTGACTTTTTGGTGTGGGTGTGAGTTAGTTTTCAGTTTGATGATCATTTTGGAGAATTTTTATCAGTTTTCATGTTGCTGGTTGGTGAAGGGCTGAAGTACATTTATGCTCACGCTGTCCTGAAGAGTTGAAACATTTTTGTGGGTATTGGCTCATTACTTCTCTCATATCTGGGCACCCCTTTCCTTGAGGTTTCATAATTTTTGGTGGAGTATTGGTTTTTTAGTTGCTGGTCACCCTTTTTGGGGGCCATACTTCTTGGCTGCTAGTGCATTGGTTTGCATGCCGGAATTTTCTGTGCATGATGGTGATGGCTAGCTTCCTAGATTTGGATGCCTAGCTCTTTGGGACCTTTTGCAAGTGATTTGAGGTGATTTGATTGTGTGGTTGGAGAGATATAAGCATTTGAAGGGGTGCTGGTTGGTGTTCGTGTACGCTGTTTTTTCATATCAGATTGCTGCTACTTCATATCAGACCTGTTATATTCACGAAACTTGCTCGTTTGTGTTGACTAATTGTTCATATGTTGCAAGGACTAATCTATATTGTATTAGGCTATCATTCTGAGTAGTTCTTACTATCTTATCATGTATTTGGCAATCATTGTAACGTTGATTGGTAGTACCATTTAGCTTTCTACTTTCAGTAATTTGGTATTACACTCCCATTGAAGAAGTGGTTGAGTTTTCCTTCATTCTTGTTGCCCGTTGAAAAGTGGAAGCGGCTAGCTATGCTGTCAAGTACTTTACTTTCCTGTAGCTTGTTGAAAAGTGGAAGTTGCTGGCTTTGCCGTCAAGTATTTATTTTTCTCTATTGGTTGGCCTGTCGCCAATAGCTCATTTGTATTTCGAGCATTTGATAATATATTCAGATCCCCTTACACTGTATGCTCTCACCTGCCCACTCCAGGATTTGGGTTATCAAAAAGTTAAGGGTTGTTTTTAGTTTGCTTATCTTTACATTGGGCTAATGCTAACGGGTGCAAGTTGTGAAGTAATTTGTGGAAAAAGTAAGGGTGGGATTTTACAAACTATTGATCATAAAGCAGATTTGTGTAGTCACTTAGGGATAAGGATTTTGGTCATAATTCTCCCTCATCTTTTGAGGAGGACATGGTCTCTTTAAATCAATCAATTGTTACTGATGAGAAGAGTACTCTTTCTAACAAAAGTGAATAAAAAGAGAGGTTATATGACAGTTCAACTCACCTTGAGGCCTTAGATTTATACAAGCAAAATGAAGATAAATTGAGAGAAGGGCAAAGGCCCTCACAAGGAGCAAGAAATCCGATTGTAGTCATTGAACATTTCAAGAAAGAAGGGAGCAAAGGAAAAATTGAAGAGATCAAGGAACTAGACAACATCCATGAGACCTATGATCTAGACCAATGCCCCAAAATCTAAATAATAGTTTGGACCAGCAACAAGAGAGGCCTAATATTGGAATCAAGAATCACCTCCAGTTTTTTAGTGATCCCTTGTTCAAAGTTGAAACTAATGTGACTTATGATAACCCTTTCGAGTTAGATAAAGAAGCTATTTTGGAATTAGTTGATAAGATTGAAGACAATCATGGAGGCCTTGGTGACGGATATGAAAGAAGTCCCGAATTTTGTATACACCATAACATTAGTACATTAAACTTGCAAGAACTCTAATTTCCCAAGGAAAGTTGGAAGAATAAATTCATGGTGACCGCTTAAAACGGAGTGCAAATTTTATCTAGTTTGGATAGTACACATTGGCATGTAGAAAATGTAATTCAAAAATGCACCAAGAGGTCAAAGTGACATTAATATTTCTGTTATTGATTTGCAAATAATGGAGAACACTATGAGGGAAATTAAAACAACCTACTTGCACATGATTCATGGCAGAGATATGGCTACCAAGATTGTAGATGAGGCATTAGAATTATACCACAAAACCAAGACTAAGGTCGATGAACCTACTTTATGGCTTAGTGCAACCAGGGATTCCTTGAAGAATGTTCAAGTTTCTCTTCTAGATGCTGACTACCAGACCTTGGTTATCAAAGAAAGCAGGGAAAGGACAATTGTGATCAAACAAGTAGGAGAAGAACTTGATTGCATTTATGAGAAGTTTGATCAACAAGAGGGTTGGATTAAGCATGATGATAGTTTTCAATTGATTGATAATCCACTTCTTGGGGTGAGCAATGATCTAACATTTGCCCATCCACCCTTCAAGTTGGTTAGTGGAGATCTTTCCGACTTTAGTAAGGAGGTTGAAGTTGAGCATAGAATTTGGGATCTAGGGATTGATGTAGTTAGTACTTTACTCCACAAGGGTCACACTGAGTTGCCTAACAACTCTTGGCGTGGTAATGATTGTATCAAAGTAGTGCAGCGAGAGCTGGATAAGGCTTTTGATGTTTGTGTTTATAGCAGAAGTTTGCATAGACCGCCTCAGTTGATGTGGGATCATAGAACCAAATTGCTTAAGGACAAGCAATTTTTGGGCGGGAGGACTTGTAATGTCCCATTTTAAACGATAATTGCACCTTGAGAAGTTTCATTCTTATTGATCGATTACATCTGATCAATAATTTATTATTTTATTGGCTATCGAGATGTAAGGAGCAGACACTTCTCTTGAAATGGTCGATAGACTCCATTGCAAACTCCTCTCATTACCTAATCGCACCACATCACTATATTGGAAGTTATTATGAGTTGGGCGATTCTAATTATTGGTTCACATCCTTTGATACATAAGATATTAAATATTATTCTGTCTGGCGAGCGTATAGGATTTGGATATATAAAGTCTGTTACCACCTTTTTGCATAGGCCGATACCTGTTATATCGAGGAAGTGCTGTATTGGATTATATATATATTCCAGCATAGAATCTCCATTTGTCTTATTTGTCGAAGACATTATTAATAAAGATATTTGTTATCGGGCAATATATCGCACTGGGTATGAATAATAAAGGTCGCTTCATTATATTTTATTGAAATGGAGTGATAAGTGAGGAACTAATAAGATTATTCTAGCCACATATACTCCTATATTCACCTAAGATAATTTGTCAAGGGTGCTTATTAGAAGACACCGCTAGTGGCAACATTGGAGGATTATGATGTGTTGATTGAGAACAAGGAAGTTAATCCTACTGATTGTGATATTATGAGTATATATTGATATACATTTGTGTAATGTCCCTTTTTTTAGCTCTACGCTTTTCAGTGACCGTTAACCTATTTTCGGAGGCTCATAGGCTAGTCGGAGGCATAATTAGGGTTTCCTATTTTCTAGGAGGTTTCCTTTAGAATTTTTAGGGGTTGCATGTAGGAGTTTGGCAGTTTTTCTTCTGGGTCTTTCTAGGTTTAAAGAGAGCTTCAGAGGGATGTGACATGCATTTCCATCAAAGGATATTCTTGGACTTACTATTTTTAGTAAGTTATGATGGCTGGCTGGTTTGTGCTCAAACGATGTTTGGAGTTGCTTACTATTTTTAGTAAGTGCTATGTTTGGTAGTACAGCTTGGCAGCAGTTTAACACAGTTTTTAATTTTGACAGTGAGGTAGTTCTATTTTGGCAGTGGCTTCTCCAACATTCTTGAAGCTCGAAAAAGGAAAGTTTATAACTTAAGTCACATTATATCCCATTTGTTGCTTTTGGACCCCATGTCTAGGTGTTTAAAAGGTGGGCCTGTTTTTGGACTCCCATATTGGAGATTAAAATATTTAAGTTACATTATATGCCCAAGGTAAAGTGGATGCCATATTTCAGAAGTTATGAGTTTTAATTTACAATTTTATATTCCTCAAATTGGGCGTCCCTTTTTGGAGGGAAAAGGAGTTTCAAAATTCTAGGTTGGGAGCCTATAAATAGAATGCCTCTTCTCTTCATTTGGTATCCATTTTTCATCTCATAATGAAGTGTTGCTGAATATTATTCTGACTCTTGCTTCGGGGTTGGAATACCTCCTAGCTCTTATTAGTTTCGAGTTTTAAAGACAACTCCTAGTACCTCCTATCTCTTATCAGTTTCGAGTTTGAAAGACAACTCCTAGCTGATCATTTGGTGCATTCTCATTCATAGGTTGCAATCTGTGCTTCATCGGTGATGGCTTCTTTTCAGTTTTTAGTTTGGTGTGGCTTCGATGTCTTTTGAGGCATATTTTGGTGTGTTTCCTTTGTTGTTGGGTGTTTTTGGAGTTCTTTTTACATACCTAGCCGATCCATGTTTTTTATTACATCTTTCAGAAGAGTTGGGCAATTTTTGTGGGTATTGATACATTGGAAGCCTAGTATTTGGGCACCCCTTTGCTCCTATTTTGGTGATTTTAGCTCGTGTGTTTGATTTTTGCTTGAAGTCGCCCTACCCTAAAGGGCCGCACCATTTGTTGATGGTTCATTGGGATGCGTGCCAAAATAATCAGAGTTGTTGGGTGGTATTTAGCTGTTTGTACTTGGATGCCTAGGCCTTAGGTTCCATTTGCATTCAGTTTCAGGTCATTCAGAGGAGTATTGAGGAAGTTATGAGCATTTGATAGAGTTCCAGGCTTGCTGATCAGAAAATCAGAACGCTGCCATTTTATATTAGACTTGGTATTTTCAGTATTTTGTCTTTATTTCTTGATACTTATCTTTGTAGTTATCATGGAGATGATTATCTAACACTTGGGCCTTCATATTGCTAAGTTATCTCATGATACATTGTGTAAGACTCTATATGTAACAAGCCCATTGTTCTACACAGTAAAATTTTCTATGTTTTACCCACAAGTGAATAGTGTATGCATCTAACATTTAAGGGTAATAAAAATTTTCTTTTCCTTTGAATAATAAATGCACATTTGAAAAATATTTCAAACTTTCCCATTGCATACAATAAAACTCATTTCATTAATTCAAATAATGATGAGACATAATTTCCATATGACATTTCATTACAATTCCCATAAAGATGGATACAAGTTGCATACATAGCTTAAACAAGCTTACAAATTATATAAAGTACAAATGGTCTAGGAAGTCCCCCTCAAATCTTGGCCGCCAACTGAAGAGAAGCACCACTCAAGCGTTTTTCCGCTAACCACAGACTTACTGCGGTCCCTCACACATCTACCTAACTGGTAAGATGGCACTACCCTTCGACGAAGAGATTGGTTTGGTAACCTCTTAACAATACCCTTTTCTGAACTTGGTGTTGTGTCCTATACGTTTCTAGAACTGACATACAGTGGTTACAACTTACATGTATGAATATCCCTTGCCTAGTACGTAATCTCGGATCATAGTGAAATCAACAGTGTAAACAGTGGCCTCTTTACGCTACTTTGGCCAAAGTATTCATCACTTAGAACTTAGAGTGGACGTCACATATTCACACACCTTCTTAGCTCGATTTGGTTAAATGACCATTCGTACTCTATACCTAGGTTACCCCCTTTCCCATGGATCAGACAAATCCTAGGAATAACCCACATAATATCTCATAAAAAAAATGACTTTACTACCAAAGTGATTCTAGCAACTTCTTACTCTTTGCTACATACATCTAGTTTAGATATCCTACATATAGCGATGACAACTACGTATAGTATAATACGTCGTATTTATACAAACTTCCCATAGATAGGGTACATACAAATATGACCATTAAGATAGGTTCTACCACACAATGCACAACCAAGAAACATGCAATCATAAACAAACATCACAACATATTCAAAAGCATTCATTTCCAACATAGTAACAAAACTAATTAACCTTTCCAACATAATGACGAAGGTATAGAAACTAGCATGCCTGTATAATGCTCCAATTGATTAAACTCCTTCCTAGTTCGTATCCTCAAGCTTGCTTGATACCTCCTTCAAGACCCACTTGATTACCCTCTTCTAACCTCTTACTAACTCTCACAATGACCACAAATACGAAATAGCAAAACAACTCTCAATTCACAAGCTCTCAACTTACTAACTTAGAAATCACAACAAAATAACATCAAGATAATCAGAATGATAAGTGTAGCAATTGGTAGAATGAGCACCTCTGTTTATACTAAATTGTGAGCAATCAAAGGCTACAAACAAGTTAATATTTTTGCCACCTTTCTATCCTCATGCAACGACTCATCAGTCTAACTCACAAGTTTGCAACACATAACAACCCTCTCCATTTTAATGGCTGAGTCGACTTATTGTAAGGGACAGCAAGACTCATTTACTGAGTCAAATGAATAGCAAGCTCATAAACAAGTTTCCTAATTCAAATTCCTTCACATATTGATGCTAAGTTTTCTCTTGACTAAGTCTCACAAGTTAATATCAGACTTATGCGAATTTAGAAAACTTCTTAAGCATTTCATACCCTATAGATTGGCACCACCTTCCCAAGTTGGGGGTCCATATTATAGCGTTGGTCTAACTTCTTCAAATGGCTTTAAAATTATTTTAACTTTTCATTTGAATGCATACACAACAGCATACAACTCATACATGCTTTTACATTTGTTGACTTGGTCTTTAAATTGCTTTATGCGTTGGCAGATATATATATATATATATATATATCTCCAAAGGCTGCGCCTTGTTTCACTTATGCGCTTTATCATATATGCGCTTCGCTTTAGATTAGCTATTTACTGCGCTTAGCAACTATCACATATGCTTATATTATATATATATTCACATATATTTCTATTAATATATATATTAATATATAATTATCTCATAAAGTTTATCAAATACATTTAATTGCTGAACAATAACTACATGTATAAATATATATAAATAATATTATTACGTATATAAATATTAATATATATGTGACTATATTACTTTACACACACACATGCACACAGATATATATATATATATATATATATATATATATATACATATACATAATACCATTTGCAATATCCTTATGAAAACACTCATAATCATAACCATCGATTGACATATACACGAAATATATATATATACATGTCACCTTTAGTCCAATCGGTTTCCCATGCATATGGGTATTCCGTTCATGAGCATGCATAGGTACGCCTACCTACGTATACTCATGTACGTATTCACTCACATGTATGAGTCAATCATAGACATGTACACATACATATATATACATTTTATGCATATATCCCATCGATACCACAATAAGCACATAAGGAAAGACTTTCACATGACATGAAGACTTAATCACATTACTCAATCACAACATTCACATCTAAACCAAAGATTACTTACCTTTTCCCAAAACTGACTTGACTCACTAAGACCAACTAGGGCGTGAGTGTGAATGCTCAATTAAGCTTATTAAGGGTTACCAGACCAAGTTTTTCTCCTGAGTGATACTTCCCCTCTCTTTTGAAGGTTCGAACTTGTTCCTACACTCAACTTAGCACATCATAACAGTAGTTAGTCAATCACAACATAATCATATGCATCATACATTTCATAGTTAGAATCATTATAAAATATCAAATTGCATCAATCATTCATTCATTATATTTCCATTCAAGATTCATTAAACATATTCATATAAAGATTCATAAGACATGTTCATGTAAAGATCCATAAAACACATTCATTTATTCAAACAATTTAACCGAACAAGGTAATAGTAAATAGGTAATATTGCTCGGGGTGTAACACTGCATTGTATTGCTGTTTTCAGTAGTAATGATTAGCTCTTTCATTTTTGCACTTGTGTTTCATTCCCATTGAAAAGTGGAAGAGGTTGGCTTGCTGCCTAGATGCTTTTTGATTTTGTGACTCGTTGAAAAGTGGAAGAGGTTGGCTTGCCGCCTAAGCATTTACATTTTCTATATTGGTCGGCTTGCCGCCAATATCATTTGTACTTCTAGCATTTCAGTTTATTGTTGACAGATCCCCTTACAATGCTCTCACCTTGCCCACTCTGGGATTTGGGTCATCAGAACGTGAAGGGTTGCTTTCAGCTTGTTATTTTTCTTGGGCTAATGTGAATTTTTGTGTACTAAAAATTAAAAAAAACTAAGGGGGATATTTCAATTTGCATCACCATAATTAATGAAGACTTGTATATGGATGTCCCATTCTGTGCAAGCTGTTACTTTTTCATGAGGGCCAATTATAATTCCAGACTTGCGAATGGCATATGAGTTGCTTATTGACTCCACTCCAACCTCCAATAGCTATCATCTATAAGAAAAGAGAAATGGAATCGCGGGTTGGTTATTGCAGTTATCATAGAGTCATGAAAATTAGTCAAAGATAAAATGCCAACTTCATATAGTATATGGATCGCGGAGAAGGGGATGAACCTCTAATGTTGCACGAGCACCATTTTGGATGGCTTAGTCTTAACAAAATTACCATTACTAATTATCTCTATTAGCAATTCAAGGCAGCAACAAGTGTATAAGGAAGTGAGCAATTGATATTCCACAAGCAATAATAATGATGAACGCTTAACTAAAAGACACGACCCGTTTAGTGGAATTTTCTCTTCAAGAGGCATGTCCTATCAATTCAGGCATTAAGATTTAAAAGGTGGTAAGAAACGAAGGGAAGGGAGGCAATGAATATTATTGCAGATATATACCTCTTAAATAGCAAATTTATGGTGCTCACAAGGGGCCATGATCAGCCCTATGGTCGCGTGAAATAATTGTAAAGATTAGATACAACAGACAGATTCTATCGCATGTATTTAAAACACTAAATCAGAGACAGCGAATGACTTATTAATACAAACTTAAATTCTAGATTCATATTAAGAATCTGGCATCACCTTTATAGTCCTATCATCTATTTCTATCATTATATAAATAACCAATAAGTAACTAGTGTTATTCATTTTTATTGTCTCTTAAAAAGACTCGTGATGTTTGACATATTTTTGATATCTTGTCTATAAACAGAAGCAAGATTTAAAGTCATTCTATTTTGTGATTTGTTGACAACTTGTTTACATTGTCAACTCTTAACGGATTGAATCGTAAAAATAACTCAACTTGGGCTCAAGTCATTACATGCAGGCTCTTCCAAATGTAACATAAGCTCCTAGGGTGGCAATAAATATGCTCAAGTTCAATTCAATCAATGTTTTCTGGCAATGTGTTGGCTGGTTTTTGCTTAAATGGATTGTATTTTTAGATGCAATGGTCTTTTCTCTCCTTGTAGTTGCTTGCAAATGAAATGAGTAAGTCTTTGAAGTGTTAAAGGTTGTTTTTAGTGTTTTAGGTTTGAGTTTTTAAATTGTTTTAGTTATTTTAATTTTTTATTTTCCATCTACAATTAGATAGCTGAGTTTTTTTGAGAGTACTTGGCAAGTCTCGCCAAGAACTAGGTAAGAGTTTGAGATTTGCCTATTCAAGTGAGTTCTGTAACTTTGATTGAAGCGATGCTATTTAGGAAAACAATCTTTTATTGAAGTCTCTTAATGATGTAATCTTGATCAAGTTTCTATTTTAAGCATCATTTTTATACACAATAAATTTACTGGTAGATGATCATTGGTAATAAAAGGATAAAGAACCAATTACTTGGATTGAACCATCGCTTTATGGGGTTTATGGCATATTTTAGAAACTCAAAAAGATTCAGTCTAGCTTAAAATTTTGTTTTGTAGTCAAATTGGCCTTTTCTCTGTTATAACCTATGAACTTTAAAAGGAATATATGCATATATACACATGTTTTAATTTCTCTTTGATGTACAAGTTCCTTCATTGATCAACACATAGGAGGTAAGAGTGAGTAAAGTTGCTTTTTGAAATGATAATTGATATGCAATATTCATATTTATAAAGGAGAGGAAAGCTCCTTATATAAAGAATTACAAGACGATGTTTCTAAAAAGAAACAATCATTAACTAAAGCAAACTAAGTTAACTAAAAGTAAACTGCCATCTAACTAAAAACTAAGATGACCATTAAATATTACAATAATACTTTAATACCCTCCCTTAATGGTCATCCTACTAACTACACCAAGCTTATCCCGAAATTTTACAAATTTATCCGGATTGAGAGACTTGGTGAGAATGTCTGTAGTCTGATCCTCAGTTGGAACCATAGTTACGAGACTCAGACTTGACTCGGACTTGGTGATGGTGACTCGACTCGGGGACTCAGGACTCAAACTCGGCAAAATGAAAAAAAGTTGAAAAAACCCTAGAAATTTAGAGATTTTTAAGAATTTAAAACTTGTTTCAAGCACCCTTTATTGAATACAACACAAATAAAAGCAAATTTGATCAAATGCACAAGTATACAATGATCACATAAGTATAAAGTACACAAATTGTAGTTGCGCTGCTGAAGGAAATAGCATACTTAGATATATAAAATTAGTCAAAATGTATACAAAACTCATGGAATATGAAATCCATGACATTAAATGTTCCATACAAATATGAAATATCAAAACAATAGTTATAAGTCTATGACTCTATGGCATAGTGGAGCCAACATCCTTCCTACGAAGGCGTCTAAGGGTCCTGGATGATGTTGCAGCTGCAGCCATACTCTTTGCCTGTGTCTGACTCTCCATGCCACTCTCACCAACAACAACTATGTCTCCTTGTGCTCTAGCCTCCTCCTCAGCCTCTCTCTCTGCCTGGTCCACCCAACCAAGGTCCTCGTCACTAAAGATTGCATCTGTAGCCTCAGTGATCCACTTAGACTCTGGATCAACCTCCTCTAGACTGATCGGGGTTTTGTCGTGGTCAAAAAGCTTCCTGTATCTAAGCCGAAGGTTGTAATGAACATATACCAAGTCATTCATCCTCTCCACTGTCAATCTATTGCGCTTCTTGGAGTTGAGGGGCAATTGCCCTAATGGGGTTGAGGGGCAGTGCCCTTTGTGGGGGTCTAGGCGTAGTGCCTCTAGTGGGGTCGAGGTGCAGTGCCCCTTGTGGGGGTTTGGGGGCAACGCCTCTAGCAGGGTCGAGGGGCAGTGCGCCTTGTGGGGGTTTGGGGGTAGCGCCCCTTGTGGGGGTCTGGGCCCAGTGGGGTCAAGGGGCAGCCCCTGGCGGGGTCTGTGGGCAACGCCCCAAGGGGCAGTGCCTGGGGTCTGGGGGTAGCGAGTGGGGTCCTTGCAACAGTGCTCGTGGGGTCCTAGGGCAGCCTAGGGTAGCGCTCAACAGGGGGGGTTGAGGGGTGGAGCCCCCGCCACCAAGCCCAAATTAAGACCTCCAAAACCATACAAACCTTCATGGTGTACATCATTTTGCATGCACAATAAGTAAAAGAAAAACAAGTTTAACTTTAAATTTCAAGTAATTTTTTGCACTTTTCAAACCTTGCCTGTTTGCGTGTCCTGCTGACAAGACTTTGCTGGACTCGGTGAGTCTGGCGAGTCTAGCTAGGACTCTACAAGACTCGGCTGAGTCCGAGTCTGAGCCCCCAGGACTCGGCCAGGGTGACTCATCTCGGGACTCGCTGAGTCTTGGTGAGTCTCGTTACAGTGGTTGGAACATATTGCAACATCACAAATCCATCTTCAACAAGCTGGCGGATGAAATGACAATGAAGCTCAACATGCTTGTGAAATATTCCGAGCCAATTTTTTTCAATTTTTGCCAAGTACACAACAATGCAGAGGGCACCCGTTAGGGTTAGATAATTCAAACCAGCAGATTACAAATAACTCGTTGCCAAGAATGCGCACTCAATCTCAACACGAGAGAGGCTGTCATATGGCAAGAGGATCGTCAGTGCCTTAAACAAATGCAACTGAAGGTAACTCTAACCAAGAATGCGCCGGAGAACGACGAGCATATGGTCAGAGGATCCCTACCAACTAATAAGCTGAAGTAACTCGACGTCAAGGATGTGCTTTCCAATCCGAGATGGAATGGGAGCTACCATATGACGGAGATGCTAAGAATTACAATGCAATTAAGGAAAATAAGCGGGAATGCTGAAAGTAAACTCAACACCCAGAATGTGCTTTCAAACCCGGAGTGGGAATGGAGCTACCATAGGGCGGAGATATAAAGAATTACAAAGCACTTCAAAATGTATAGTAATCGTTACAAAACATGATAAGCAAGATTAGAGAACGGCTGACAGTACTACTGTTCAGCTTACAATATGAAGAGAAATCGCCTGCCAAGAGCATAGAATTAGAACAATACAGCGTACATCAATTAAGAGGATTCTCCTTGCTTAACAAGAATGCCAAGACCCTTTACTTCACTCAAATACCAAACTGAATATTCAGTTTAAGACAGATCTGCACTTTAAAAAGGTAAAACAGCAACCTAGCACCACACAAAAATGATCATATCTCACTCATTTCTAACCCTATTGACGTGAAATCAAATGCAAAACATTCTAATGATGATGACAATGAAGATGGATCACAAAAACTTCTCACAAAGACCCCTATTTATTTTGCACGGCTTCCAAAGCACTTACAAAGTGAAATTGCCTGCAAGCAAGGGCGATTTACTTTAGATAATTCATAGACTTCAAATAAAATTCTGGAAACTTGCACAAATGGTCGCCCTACATAGGAAAATAGATTGGAACAGTACCCAGAACAATATTATTTCTGTTTCTTGAGTTGTGAGTAAAAACAACCTACAGCCATACAAAACCAGCAACTCTAAAATTGACAGAAAATACAATAACTCAACTACAAAATGTGAGAAGAACCAACTACAATGAAAGGAAACCAACTACAACTAAACCTCTCAACTAGTTGCTGTCTTTCAAGCAAGAAGAAGAGCCAAGCTAGGAGGCTTACATTCCTCGAAGCAATCCCAAAGCCAATCCGGCAGCATAACTTTGCAAATTCATTAGATAAACAAAATGAGGACCCCGAGCTCCAATTTATAACTTCCGAAGAGCTTTCTAGAAGGTGCGCCCTAATCCCAAGCTGCTTTTAGGTTTAAACTTTGACCCAAACACTTTCTTCCCAATGGCGTACTTTCCTTGTGAAATATTAATCACTTCTCTTTTTTAAATAAAATATAATCTCCTTCAAAAAGGCGTCCATTTTCCCTTTGAGCAATTATAAACTTTAGAAATATTAAAATATTTCCTTCATGAGAAAATACCCCTCAAAGTCCCCTTCTTTAAAACAACTGTTAAGTTATAACACTAGGCCAAGGGGTGTTTTAAAAATAAAACATTTTGACTTAAAATAACTTATATCTTCGAAATGAACCCCTTAAGCCAAAAATGAGAATTACCCAATGAATTGCCAGAAGAGGAAAGTTGACTGGATTGATGCCGACTGGACCACTGCTAAAATTATAATTTACTAAAAATAGTAAATTCCTAAAGATGCTCAGAATGCCAAGAAAAACATACCACTGCGAAGCCCTCTGAAAACCCAGAAGGAATCCAGAATCCAAACACCCAAACTCCAACAAGCAAAAACCCTGAATCTTCAAGAGAACCCATCAAACAGTCGGAAACCCTAATTCTGCCACTGACTAGCCGACAATACACTGAGAATAGGCTACCAATCACTGAAAACTGAAGAGCTAAAAATGGGGACATTACAGCTTGGTTCGCTCGTGGAAGACTGAATTCTTCACAAGTTTGAGAACCCCTTGATTATCACAAAATGGGGGTGAAGGCTTTGCTTGAGACATCTACATGTCAGCAAGCATCCTTCGAAGCCATATTGCCTCACATGCTGCCTTAATTGTTCCCCGATGCTTTGCTTCTATCAAGGAAAGAGCAACTGGCTGTTGCTTCTTGCTTGTCCATGTGAGTGCCCGTAAGGCAGAACACTGGGTTGCCGTGAAGCGAGTATTACAATATGTCAAGGGCACACCTGACTTTGGCATTTTGTATAGCAGATGCAAAGATCCTAGGTTGGTTGGCTTTACAGATGCAAAGGTCATATTTATAAAGGAGAGGAAAACTCCTTATATAAAGAATTACAAGACGGAGTTTCTAAAAAGAAACAATCGTTAACAAAAGCAAACTAAGTTAACTAAAAGTAAACTACCAACTAACTAAAAGCTAAGATGGCCATTAATTATTACAATAATACTTTAATACTTTTGATGTGCAATGCTCTTCTTTTCTGTATAACTGATTAGGCATATTCTATAACTGCCTTATTAACTCATTCAAAATGTATTTATTGATAAATTTGTGATTTGACAGTCATTGACAGCCTTTAAATTTTTAAGTGTCCGTTTAATTGGAGCATCTTGCATTCTCATCTTGTTAGTACAATGGGATACCTTAAAATATTATTCCCTTCTTTGAACTTAACTCTCATTGAAACCATCTTCTAAATCACTCTTTCATAGTTCTTACAGACCATGTTGGCCTGAAGGAAGCGTAAATTAATCATCATCAGGAACAGAATCTAAAGCCATCAGATATTCACTTGGAAAAGCCTGATGAAGTTATTTTATTTGAAAAATATATTGGTTATAGTTGTCTCTGTTTTTTCTTTACTGTTTCTCTTCTTAATTATTGATATCTTGAAGCATTTCTTGACCGCAATATATTGTGTTCTTCAACAGTGAGGAAGATTTGAAACGCAGCATTGGAGAAGGTTTGCCTGTAGGATTGACTAAAGAGTATGAGGAGACTAAAGGCAGCTCATTGCTTGTTAGAGCGAGCTTCTTAGAGTTGCGTGATGAGTTGAAAGCTTGTGTTGAGAAAGCAAAAAATCCAAATGCTCAAGGTACATATTGACTATTTTATAAGTTTTGTGCTTTTTTCCAAGGGGAATGTGCACAGGTAGGTTTCTTTTGGCTCCAGTTCGTTGTTATTGCATTGCAAATTCTTTCTGAATCCTCCAATTCAATTATCATAAACTGGAGATTTGATGTAGATGATCAAATACTGGTGCAAGGAGTAACTGAGAAACATGGTAGTTTGAGCAATAGAAAGAGTATGACAATTTTTATTTTTAGTTATTTGATATGAATAATTATGGCTAAAGCATAGGAAAATAAATAAACATTTTGATGTAAATGCTATTTTACAAGGGACTGTTGATAAGGCGCTCCCCTCTAGGATTACCTTGTCCTCTAAAGTGGGTAAATGGGTGCAGTGGATAGTCTTCAAGAACTCCATGGTTATTTGCCATTGTTGCCTCAAAGCTGGTCATGCGGAGGTGGACCCCGAACAATAAGAGAATGCATTCTTTTGGAGGAAAAAGGAACATTCCTAGGCTCTTGTGAGGCCCTTAGTGATCAATACTGAGGTGGAAGGCCCCTAATGGATGAATCCAATGATGCTTGAAATGCTCTTCCTGAGGAGGTGCTGAATGAGGGTTAGAGGGTGAAGGATAATCATAAAGGGGAGATGGTGGTAGGAGAGAGGACATGTGGCATGTCAGGTCCTTGTGGGTCAAGAGTAGCTTTTTAAAAAGGGAGTTCAGCTTGGAAAGATTTTTGCACCATGGAAAAGAAAGATGAGTGATGCAAGAGCATCTACCAAAACACCATTCATCTAGGGAACTTATGTCCCAAACACAATTGGAGAAGATCAAATTGAACAAGCATCTTTGATTCACTAAACTTTTCATCAAAACTCCACACAATTTCACTTGATTCTTCATTCTACAAAGCTTCAAGTCAACAAGTTAGTATTCCAATTTCACCAAAATCATTATCCAGACAATTATCAGTATCTATTTGACTGAACTTAACACAAAAACCTGATCAAATGCACTAAACCAATCAATACTTCAATATTCACTTAAGACTCCTCAATACATCTTACTTTCCAAGGCAACAAAACATACATTCTCTCTTTCAATCTTTCTTTAACCTGTTACCAGACCTTCAAATCACTGTTACCATCATCAAATTGGCTGATACAAAACATTCACCATGAGGGAAACCTCTGAAACATTTAAATTGATCATTATGCATTCTCAAACCATCACTTTGCACCATGACTTCACACAGCTCAAATCACCAAGACTACAAACCAACAATATACCTTCAATGTCATCCCTTTAACAGTCACAATCACAAAAATCAGTCACCTATACCACTGTTACACAGTTTTGCACTTTTAGCAGTCAAGTCACCATTTTCCACAATAGGTTCATCTTGCTCATATTAGTAAGTCAACCTTCTAAACCTTTTACCAGAGTATCTAGGCAACTTTACCAACATCACCAAGGCAGAAACAAATACATTCAACCACTCATTTCCCTAGTTTAGCAGATTTCCACATTCTTTGCTTTCAACCACAAAAATTGCTTGTAGCATAGCAAGACTACAAAAACAGTTATATGAAATATGCTAACCAATTTTTTTGATAGATTTTCACACAAAATCAACACTTTGCCAATTGGATTAGCGTTAGCATCAAACTGAAATCCAAGCTTGAAAGAAACTCAACGCCAAGAATGCACACTCGATCCCAAGGAAGGATAGGTGTTGTCATATGGCGGAGAAATTAAAGAACAATACTTGAAATGGAACAAACTCAACGTCAAGAATGTGCACTCAAGATCCCATTGAGGGCGAGGTGCTAACATATGACGGAGTTATTATTAAAAAATTGAAACAATAGGCTTCAGTCATGGAAAATACAACTATCTAAATTCATCCGCTGCGGCGGGCACCCACTGGAGAGTGGGGATTCACCACTTGAGAGTGGGTACAAAGATACATCAAATGTTCGTTCTTCCACACTGACGGTAAACCATCCAGGGGTAATTAATATGAAATTAAACAAGTAATTGCAGCAATCATACTGGTTGGATTAGTACTACTAAACCACAACCTTAGAATTCAAGAGTCTGCAAATACAAGTATTACAATGATAGAAAAATGAAGCTAAGAAGAGGAGAAAGAATTATTACAGTGATTTAACACTCCAAAATAGAAGTAATAGCCCAAAATAGAAAACTATCACAATCTAATGTAAAAATCTGAGTTCTAGAATTCTTGATCAGCAAACTGTAAAATCAATAAAATGCTCATAACATCCTCAAATTACCTCTGTTTCGAATGAAATCAGATGCAATGAACAACTGGAAGGTAGGCGACCAAGTTAGAATGAAGAAACAGCAACAAAGACCCTCTGAGAATTAAGCACGCATTCCAATGCACTCTTGAAAAGGTACGGCCCTCCTTGATGGGGTGATTTTCATTTAAAAATCAAACTCTCAAATATAAAATTGAAACTTAGCATGATGAGTCGCCCAAGATCAGCAAATCCAATGGTGAAGTACCCAGAACCAAAATCAGACTGAAAATAAAGCTATGAATAGAAATCACCTTCAGCTGTAGATGAACCAGCAAACCAAAATTGACAAAAAAACTCCTAAATTCTTCAACAAATGGGCTCAATCTGCTAGTCTGATATTGAGAAGCAGCAATGTAGCCAACTAGTTGTTATCTTGCAAACACGAAATTGGACGAAAGGCTAGGAGGTAGACATCCTCAAAGCAAAATATCAATTGTCATTCCGACAGCATAACTTTAGCATAATTTTCATGGATACCAAGGCTGAAGCAAAGCATTCATTTTATAGAAGAGTAGAAGACTCTTCAATTCCTCAAGAAAGTATGCCAAGAGTCACAGGAGACTCTTCAAATTTCCAAAATAAAAATAATCCTTCAAGTGGCGTCCCTTTTGCAAGAATATAATTTCACTTTATTTAAAACATAACTCCCAAAGTGTGGCATCCCTTTTTCCAAGGCATTTAAACTTTGAATAATATTTAAAGCATATGAAGGCGTCCCCCTTCATGACCACCTTTTAACACAACTTTGAAGTTATTCTCCTAGGCCAAGGGGTCAACTGCAATTTAAAACATTAATGCCTTTATTTATGAAATTCACCAAATAAAACTTCTAGAAGCCATATCTTGAATTCAGATAATTGCTCCAACTGGAAATGAAGTCCTGAAAGTTGACAATCTTCATACTGCCAAAATTAGAATTTATTATAAATAGTAAACTCCCTGAAATGCCATAGAACCTCAGAACATGGAAACCCTAATTTTACCTCAAACGAGCCTACAGGCTTCCGGAATAGGCTGATGAGTGTCAGAACAGATCACCGATGAGAAGGGGACATGACATTATATCAGGCAATGCATATTGAAATTCCTTGAACTAAATACTGTTTGGGGAACCCATTTATGTCAATTCAAACATATCCCAACATCTAATACCTTTGTTTGAAGAAAACAACAAATAACTTAACTGTCCCGTTTCAACATAGGCCTAATTAGGCCAAAATTACAAAGGAGGTCGCCTTGAATCACCACCAAAACACTTATTAACACCAAACAGTCTTAAATAATGTTGCAAAACACATGATTCAATCATTTTTAGGAATGGAAATGCTCAAATCAACGCTGTCCAACCAAACCCTTATTTTGTGCACAAATCAAGCCCTACAAATGAGGGTTTATTGAAAATGGACCATGCAAACCTCAAATTTACTTGCCACTGTTGCAAACATGTTTAAATATGCCTGCATATGCAGTCTAAAACTTCACCAATCCTCAATTGCTTCATTTTCTTCAAAACACCACTTGGAGCCATGCTTTTTGTGAGGGGAAAACACTGTTTTTCTGTCAGGACAGCAGCCTTCACATTGAAATCTCACCTTCCCCTGCAATTATTGATCCACACACAATATCTACATAACAAAAAGACTCTATTTTATCCATCCCATTGACCAACTAAGCCTACATCGATGGGATGGAGGAATATTTCTCTTAAAAGACTCTCCCAAAATCCTTATTGAAGGTTTACAGACCGAACTTAAAAGAATGCACTCAAACAGTGGTTTTATTCAATCAAATCTTCCTCAAATGGATTCAAAAGTATGTTAACTCTCTGTTCTAACAAAAACAATAAGATTTAAAGCCCTATCCAGCAATACAGACCGTACAAGTGAATAGACAACAGAAAGAATTCTGCAAACTAACAAAACAGCGTATTTTATTGATGATAAACTTCAAGATTACAATGATCTGCTTCTTCCTTGCCTCAACCATGCTTTTATAGTTGTTTCCCACTCAATAACCAACTTTACAACTTCTCCTACCGACCACAACCTTTTCTTTTAACCTCATGACTCTTGATCTTCTGATTTTTGCTTTTTATTGCATTCTTTTTGCATTATTGACAACTTTGCAATATTTAGCAACATTTTTGTTTTTTTTTTTACATTATCCTGACCACCTAGTGACCTATTAAGGATTCAAATACAATTATCAAGACCTTATTTACATGCTTTGACATTGGAAATTCAAATTTTCAAATTTTTTCCTTTTGAGGTGCTCCTGCACCAATGAGACTGTCCAATGCTTCTTGTAGTGTTTTGGTTTCATAATATTGTATGTATTTTGATGGTGAAAACAAATATTTTAATGCAGTGATTAGTGTTAAATATTTAATATTATTTGGAGGCAATTTCCTTGGTTGGCCATACCAATTCATTTCCTCTGTCCTACCTTTTATTGCTGATTTTATTTGTGACTGAGGCTGCCATACCATTTTGGTTTAAGAAATAACAAGCATGCAGCTTTGTTAATGGTACAGCCGTACCATTCTAACCTGATTGTGGACTATTTAGTTCCAAAAAGGAGTCGTTGCTGTTGTTCTTCCTTGGCTGTACAAATTATTACAAGCCTGCCATGCCATTAGTGTGTGTGGCGATTTATTTTAGAAGTCAGCTGCTCCATATCATTGGGTTCTTCTCCATGCAAAAGTTGCTGAACAAAATGGGTATGCTTTATAATTATTAAATGAGGATTACATCAGGCTTCAACATGGTATTTCAGTTGCTGATTATCACTTGATATTACTACTGCATGCTAAGAATATTTTGAAAACTATATTTCTCTGGATAATAAGCTGAACCTGGAAGGATTTGTTTGTAATTTCTCAAGCATAATAATTTAGTATTTTCATTGTAATTTTCTATGGGGTTTACTGCCAGAAATATTAGAAGAATTGTTCATGATTTTAGTATTGTAATTTTGGATGATAGTGCCCTCATGACATCCATGAATTAATTCCGTTTCCAATATTCTGATGTTAATTTGTGCAGTTCACTGCCATATTTAATATAAAGTTTGTAAATTGTTTTGGAAGGCTTGCTGCCAGGATTTGTTTTTAGTTTGTAATTAATATGGAAGGCTTGCCACTAAAATAAGCATTTCATTACTTTCAGATATTGTAACTGTTGCAATATTGAGTTGTGTAGCTTGCTGCTAACAAACATTTTGTTATAATATCAATTTAAGCTTTTCATCGTATGCTCTCACCTTGCACAAAAAGGTGTTAAGAATTCATGCTTGTTCATGGTGAAGATTAAAAATCAGAAAAAAATTCAGTCCGAGACATTATACAAACATGAAATAAACCCTTGAAGCCAACCACACATACCATGCTTGCAACATTGAAGATCATGCATATAGCAATCCAAAACACCAGAAGCACAAGAATACCAAATGGACAATGTCCATATGTTAAGCATGTTCCTCCTAAATACAAAAAGATCATTAATTACCATAATACCAAGAGAATCCAATAGCCACTTCCAGCCATTTACACGCACAAAGCTATAACACCTCATACAATCGACCTGTCATTTTATATGAGACTTAAAGAGGAATAATTTCAAGCCTATGGAAAGTGGTTATATCACCTATCAATCATGGTAGATGATCCTCTTCCATGAGCTTGAAAATACCATTTCAATTAGACATAACTTGACTTTGAAGGAAAGAAAAATTAGAAAGGCCTATCCACTTATTGACCAGCATATTAGCAACTCTGTTTTGCTCCCTAAGCAATGAACAAAACCAACATAATCAAATCTACTTTTCTAATCTAATATTTCTTTCCAAATGGAGCGAAGTTTCCAATTAGGTTAATTTGATTCGCTTTTATCAAAGCATTAATTCACTTTTATGAGAAAAGAAACTTAGTTGAGAATACAAGAAAATATAATTTACTAAGTTGAAGTTGTGAGTGCTACCATCTATGTAACTCAACTTGCCTTTATCTATCCTTGCTTTCACTGATATTTTTCCAAATGGCTATATTGTCAAAGGATGTGAGAAAAAACAGAGGTGATCTTGTGAGTGATTCTCTTTTGACCTGACTACTTTTGCAGGGAGGAACCCTCGGAAACAATTTATCTTAGATGGTCCTGTCAGCAGTGGAAAAAGCATTACTCTAGCGATGCTTGTTCACTGGGCTCGCTCTGAGGGTTGGTTTGTATTTTATGTTCCCAATGGCAAAGAGTGGACTCACGGTGGCTTCTATTACAAGAACCCAGTTGCTCCTACATGGGATACTCCTAGACAGGCAATAACTGTCCTTGAGGTATGTACTTATAGCTTCACTAAAAGAAATTTGATGTTTTACATATCTCTTTCGTTTGCTAAGTATTTGGTGCATTATAGGTGGTTTTATTCTACCTTTTGAAATTGGCTTTATTGGTATATATTTGAGACATGCATGTAGATCCATATCACTTATCTTTTAACTCGATATATTTTATTGGTATATAACAGATTCATTACAAGGTATTCCTTCCAAGAACATTTTTCCCGTGAAGCACAGAATTCTTATAAATGAGTATTTGCTTGAAATTATTGGCATTTACAGACATTAATTTTTTTTCCCTTAAACTATAAATATCTTGTTCTTTCAGACATCTGAAATTTATTATGTTTTGTTTATTTTAGATGGACACTTTTTCATTTGAATTATTCTTCAAACAGCTTGTTCCCGGCTTTGATTGCAGCCATAAATTTTTGGGCTGAGTTCCAACTTTATCCTTGTAAGGTTACTTATTTGCAGGGTTATAGGATGGTGTAACCCAATAATTCAATTGATACTTTTCTTTCATTTCTTATTTGACCAAATTGCTGCTTCATGTTTTACTTTTATTTGCCTGCTAAGATACTTTGTAAATTGATTTTTGTTTGCTGTATTAGGTATTCATTGTGACAAGTGTAGACTAATTCTTTGCTTCTTTTGAAATCTAGCCATATAACACCTTAAGGGTGGCCTTTCTGTGGATAAGTGGTATATCATAATAAATGAACCTTTTTCAATGATGCCATTCAGGTTTCAATGCAACTATTCGAGATGCTTCCAATGCAACTTCTGTGCCACATTTCTTGACAAGTATCTGCCATTTTGTTTAGGGCGTGACAAGTTGTGCACACCTGTAGAATCATTTGTAGATACAACATATAAAAATTGTGTAAAAACTACTTTGGGCTTTTATATCACAACTGATGATATTTATCATGCAAGAAAAAAATGAGAAAAGTTGGGGGAGCAATATTGTTTTTCACCTTTCGGTTTTTCTCCTTGTTTGTTTAAAACACTTATTATTAATTGTTTGTTTTATGTTGCATTGCTTTACATTGGCACCAACCTTGAGTGTAGTCGGCAAAATATAAATAAATAAATAAATAATATTGTGTTCAGCAAAAAGTAATTAGTATATATTGTAATCGAGAATTAGTCCCCAATGGTTAGTTAGTTGTACTGGGTAGTTGCTGACGGTTGGTGTCCTCAGCCAACTTCTGCCAACTATATATTTCATGTTTCATTTGTAGTTGGGGACTGCACATATTGTGTATGATGTACTGTAGTGAGCTACCCTAGTTGGCTTACAATTTTTTTGAATTTTACCAATCAGAGCACTCAGACAATTCGTCTAACAGTTATCTGGAAGCTGTTCCAAACTTGAATTCAATGGGTTTCCAATATATTGATTAATGCCTTTGATTAGAACACTCAAATATGAATTTACAATCTTCATATATACACTGCATATGCGATGAGCAGAACCATAGCCAGCAAACACTCAGGAAACTTCCTCTTGATTTCCAAGAATTGTTTTCCTTTTGCACAGGAATTATAATCATAAGTACATATCAAAAGAACTTCAGCAAAAGCTAATGTACAAAACATAGACCACAAATATGAACTGCTAATATAAGCTCCAGATTATTCAGGTAATGCTATCTCAGGAAAGCAAATCCATTCATAACTCAGAGTATCGCCTGACCTCTTATCTGCAGCCGACTAAACCATGCTTGAAATTAGATGCTTGACTATATTCATCGAAGGTCTCTTTACTGGATAGCTTGAATAACATAATTCAAAGTGCAGCTATCTGGGAACTATGCTGCCTTCCATTTTCTTCCTTGAATGCCACGTCACCTAGTTGTGGGGTCCGCCACAATATCAAATCTTATTTTGCCTATTATTCAATTTAAAACTCACACAGCTCTATACAGCTGCTCCCTTCACATGGCTCGATGGTCAGAGTATTTACTTATTTCTCTCCTTTCAATCTCCCTATTCTTCACCACGTATTTCCAATGCAAAAGCTTCATAAATGACACGGAAGCCAGGTTTTGGGCTATCTTTCACCACGTTTCACTCTATTGCATCAACATGGAACTCATCATATAAGCAGCGGCTTGAAAAATTTAGTTATTCTTCTTTAAAGATGTGGACCAAGAAATCTGACACGGCAGACAGAATTAAAGAATGGCGGTTCAATTCTCATAGTCTCAATACCATTTCCCTTCAATTATATCGACTCCTTGAAATCATACAGCTTCTTGAACATCAATCGAAAACCATGAAGAAAGGATTGAGACGACACAATGATGGACCCGCAAAGACTTAATACTGCCTCCTCTGTATTTTGTTACTTTCAAATATTAATATCGTGTGACTCAACTTGCCGCTAAGTCCTCTAAATACTAATTTAGTGCCTCCTCCAATAGTAAAATACGAAAGAGTTTGGAGCCCGATTAAACTTTGAAGCATCAACTTGTAAGACTCTTACGCGACTTCCAGGATATTCAAAAATACCTTATTGATTGGGCCAATACTTTAATCTCTAGTCACTCCCACAAGCATCTATCTCATTCATGGCTGTTTCAAATGGCCTTGTCTCTTTTTTTTTATTGAATCTCTCTTGCTTCAATATTTCGCCATGTCTTAGTGGTCTTAGCCTTAATTTATTTCTCAAAGCGGGCAGTAGCTCCAAATAAATTCAAATGCTTTAGTATTCGCTGGTGGTATTCTAAAGAGAACACATCACACACTCAAATGCTCAAATCCGTTGCTATGAAGAATACCATTCGATGATTCACAAGAAATCTACAGGCTTATTAATCACAACTCCCTTAAATCTCATCTCTCGGCATGATAACTGAAGGCACTGATATTTCTCTTTAAAGATCATCCGACCCCCTTTGTCACAAACCCGACACACTAGAAATATTACTTATGATTGAATATTTTATTCAATGCATTGCTTCGATCCAATTTTATGAACTCTGAGTGTTAAAATCTACCGCAAAATCTGAGTGATTTTGCTAGCTACCAAAAATTGGGTTTTCATTCAATTTTGAAAACATGAGGGTTTTCGTCCTCAAGTTGTAGAAAAGCCAAGCTTTCCAAACCAAAAATCAACCATGCCTCCTGCAATCAACTCCTCTCAATTCTTTATTCACATTTGCCTTGTCCTTTGGCTTTTTAGCTTCCCTGATTGTTCAAATTTCCTTTCTCCTTAAATTTCCAAATTGTGACTTAATTTTGATTTTGCATTTAATAAGTCACTGAAATATAATATTATTTAATTAACAATACTTCCTTTTTGAATTAACATTTGAAGGAAATATTAAATAATTAAAATAATATTATATTTCTCCATGTAATAAAAAACGGGACATTACAATTCCTCCCATCCCAAAGATTGTTTGCCCTCAAGTAATCAACATCTGCAAGTCAAACTGAATACTAGGATCCTAAATCAGTCTTTTGAAGTGACCATTAGGTTGCTGCTGCGCTACTCTAATAAAAATCATTGGCTCATCATGCATACTTTGCGCTCCACTCTCTAGCAACCCCCAAATATATCGATTCAATTCATAAGCTTTACGACAATGTCCTTTCCAATAGCAATAGCACCATAATCAAAGAAACTATGAAGTGGGTGGAATCCTTCTCATGGAGAGGTGACAATCACTTCAAAGACTCCTGCAGATTTAAATTCGAGCTTCCTCCTTAATTAATTCCAGAGCCTTGGAGCAAGACAATTGAACTATGAATGTAACGGCAGCAATGAATGGAGTTTTTTTCTAATTTCAAATAATACTAGCCCAACCTTTTTCCACAGTTGAGTACGCTTAAGAAACCTTTGAAAAGATAAGACGTCAAAATTTCATAAACTGCAAATGATAATTCCACACGTGTGAAGCTTGAATGACTCCATTGCAATTGATTTGGGTTTCCGTCCAAATCATGAACTGAGGGTTTCCGTCCTCGAGTCCTAAGAAACCAAGTTTCTTCCAAAACCAGAAATATCCAAGTTTGCTTGCAATGCACTCCCTGAGAGCTTTAATTCTTTCCTCCTTAACTGTTGGCTTTTTGCGTGCTTGACTTTTCAATTTCTTTTCTTTTTATAATTTTCAATTGTGACTTAATTTTCAGTTTGCATTTAATTAAGTCACTTAAATATAATATTATTTAATTAATAATAATTCCTTTTGGATTAACATTTGGAGGGAAATATTAAATAATTAAAGTAATATTATATTTCTCCATGTAATAAAAAAGGGACATTACATGTACTTACTGCATACTTGACGAATGAAGAATAGTGAATACACTACATAATATGTGCATGTGCATTGTTGAATAATTGATTGTTTAATATTGCTGTTATATATTCTCGTTTACTCGGTGTTAATCGGTCAAGTAGCATAAGTGAGTAAATATTTGGCGTTGTTGCCGATACGAACTCTGGTGATACACAAAACACAAACGAGAGTCATGGTGCTGTAATGGGTCAGCCAATTGAAGAGCCTATGCAAACAAATGAGGAAAGAGAAGATGCATTGATTGGAGACCTCATGAACTTGTGGGATATCTCATTGAAAGAGCATGTACAGAGGGAAGCTCTCAAGTGAGAGTTCCCTCAGGCTGCCATTTGGGACAACTTGACTGCCAATCCAAAGTTTGACCGTCTTCCCGATAGACTACTGAGATTGATAGCACGACACTATATCATACAAGACCTTCGTGGTGAGAAAGACAAAGAACAACAAAGGCAACATATATTGCAATGGTACAAAGAATGAAACAAAAGAGAGGAGGAAAAGCGTGATACTGATCGACAACGTACGCTAATGAATTAATGCCATTAACCTTAAACAAAAACGGGAAATTAAAACAAAGTGGTCAAGAATCAATCGACCATAAAATAAGATCCTTAAGGATAAAGAACAAACAGAAAGACAACGATGACTGAGGGGTGAAGTTGACGAAGGAAAAGGATTTCTTAGAGAAAGTCCAAGCCCACCCAGGGATAGAAGTTGAAGCCAAAGTGCAAGTAGAAGCCAGATTCGGGAGAGACAAAGAACTGCCAAAACAAGAGAACGTACAAGGGGAGATTGGATTCAAATAGCCAAACACCTACCACTTCTCGATGACGAAACAAAAACTGATCTCGCCGACCAAGTTATAGAACAGTCCATACCATCATCATCGGACGAAGGGGAAAGTGAGGAAGAGAACACTACTAGGGAACCATTGGATGAAGAAGGGTCATTATTAGGTGATAAAGAAGGCTCACCGTTAGGCGAAGGGGAAGGCAAGAAGGAAATCGCTAGCCTGACCGTCCAAAAACTCATACAAATAGAATCAACCAAAGTGGAAGGCCAAAAGAAACCTATAGATGATCTGACAAAGACCATTCGCTAGATTGAATATTGGACATTGAAGGAAGGTTTGAACATTAGAAGATCAAAGCCGAGACACCAGGATAGATGGAGCATCGAAAAAACCTTGAAGGTAGCTCGAGGGTGACAAACGTTGATGAGGGACGAGTAGAGGATTGCGGTGTGTCCATGCGTGCAGGGAAGGCACCAAAATGTACAAATCAAAACTCTCCAAGAAGGTCACTGTCACAAAAGGTGCTTCAGAGAGGCAAGATGGTGACTCCTCTAGCAAGTCCAAATGTGGAGCGGCAAAAACTCTCGAAGTTCATCAGAAACGAGTCGAAGGACCTTGTACGACATTGTAAAACTTGTGAAACAATTTGGGTGGCGAATGGTCAGGATGACAGAGCGTATTGGCAAAGAGCATTTCTAGCAACTCTCAGGGGAATAGCAATTGATTGGTATACCGAACTGGAAGCAGGACCTAAAAATATGGGAGGCATTGAAACGAGCATTCTAGGAAGAATTCAAACTCTTGAGAGATTGTAGCAAAGATATACAATACCAAACAAGGGAAGCACAAGAACCTACAAGCCTACAATTGTAGACTCAAAGAGTTACTGGTCAAATTGGAAATCTAGCCAGTCGATGGGCTGAAGAAGAGGTGGTTCATTGAAGGGTTGATCCCTTCGCTAATGAAGAAGAGTAAGGTCATACCTCTATCATCGTACGTCGACGCCTACAATTGGGAAATGGACATAGAAAGCAAAGACAAGATATCTTCTCGAGGAAAGAGGAAGATAGAAGATGACGAGAGCACAAACGACAACAACGACGGTGAATCAAAGACCATTCAAGCCTCAAGAAAGGACATGATGAGGATGATGGAGTTGAAGGTCGAGAAGGAGAATACAAGAGAAAACAAAGAGCTTTGTTGCATCGACTGCAAAGGAGAAGGCCATACAAAAACAAACTGTCCAAAAAAATTCTGTGACATTTGCCATGTAATGGGACATTCCATCAAGGAATGCCCATACAATTTGAAAACAAGAATCACACAAGTGCTTTTCACCCAAGGAGAACAATCAACTTCGACCACACCACCAAAACCACAAAATACCAATAGCAATGCACCTCCAGGCGGATATAGGAACAAAAGAGGAAATGACAATCGGTTCAACAACAGTGGACCAAGGAGTAGAATCCAGTACAATGCAAAGGGGCGACCAATGATCCATTGTAGAAAGTGTAACAAATGGGGTCACTTTGCTCGAGAATGCCAGAGTAACCAAAACCAAACGGGGATGCTCTGTAAGTGGTGTGGACCGGGGGACCATGAGGACATTGATTGCTTGAAACAAAAAGGCATCAACATGCTAAATGTGGAGGAATTGGATGAGGAAGTACTGGCAATTACCAGAGCACAAACAAAGAAAGCAATGTACCCAGATACTCGTACAAAGAAGGAATGAATAAGGGAAGCCAAAGCTGAAGTAGAATAGGTGATGGCTAATGTAATGTCCCCAATTTTAGACCAACCAATATTTAATTAATTAAATATTATTTTGTCCAAAATTAAAAATCAAGGCATTTATATTTAATTAATTAATTATTTATTAAAGTGATTTATTTAAAAGAATGGAGCAAATATTAAAAAAGTTACTTTGGTGGTGAAAAATATTTAATATTAAAATATTAGAAGTCACTTTTATGAGGGAGAAAGAATTAATATTTTAAAAGTGAATTTTATATTAAAATTTCCGAAAGTTCCCAAGAATATTATAAAATAGGGCTAAGGGGTTTCATTTGAGCAGATTAGATTGGATATTGTTTATTTCTCTTGGAGATTTGTGCCTGTGACTAGATTTCTTACCAAAGGGACGGAAACCGGTCTTCTTGTCAGACGAAAATCCGGAAGGTAGTGCTATTCTAGCCAGGGATTGATAGTTTGCTAAGGATTCAGTGAGCGAGAACCAAGCCTGGAATTTGACGGTCACTTCTACCTGCCGTATGAAAATTTTATGATAGTTTGGTCATTTCAATGTCTTTCATTTAATGTTTTAAGAAAAATATAAATTGTCAAAAAATATTTAATTTATGATTTTTTAAAAATAAATCTTTTATATTCAAATATTATATTAATAATATATAATAAATAGGAAAAATATACAAATTGAATAACATAATGCAAATAATTTAACTATTATTTTAAAATATATTATTATGTATCATTTGAATTAACAAATTATTTTTGAAAAGGATCATAATTCTTACAAAGTGCATATCATTATATAATATAGATACATGCTCAATATATGTATCTTGAAAAAAATTGAAAATCCTTGATATATATAAATTAGAAAAAAATGATAACTAATATTAATAAATGCAAAAATCTAAAAGTTAAAAACAATTATATTCTATTTTGAAAAATTCTAAACTAATATATATTTGTGTAATAAATATTATAAATAATATATATTGATATAAAACAATGATAATTATTAGTAATAAATGTAGAATCTTAAATATACTCTTACAATAAGTTTCTAAATTCATATTAGAAAATATTCAAGATATTCTTATTAAAACTATTCTATACATTCTTTTTTTTTAAAAGATTCTAAATAAATTAATTTGTATTTTTATAATAAACATTATAAAATGATATATATTAATATTATAATTAAAATATTATATTATATCTACTTATAATAAATCTTTATAGATTATACACATAATTTAAAGTGTCATATATACGGTTATATAAAAATACAAGAAGTCAATCTATATAGTCTTAATAAATTTTAAAGTTGTAATTTACGGTCTAAAATGGAAAAAATGGTCATATAGACCATCAAATTCCAGGCTTGGTGGGGACGAAAACCCTCGTTTCAGATCTAGAGGTGGATCTAGGCGGGGTTTGTATTTGTGCTTAAATAATTTTATAAGGAATTTTGTAGGTGAAGTTGGAAAATTTTGTGAAGTCTTTTATGAAGTCAAATTTCAGAGATTGTTGTTGTAAGAATTTATTTATATTATGTGAAGTATGAACAATTCTGGAAATTTTTGTATACATTTTCTTTGATGAGTTGGAATACATATTTATTAAATATTGTTGTTGGGTATTTCGTATGAGTTGAATTCACATGTATCAATGAAGGATATTAATATTGGGTTTTGAGAATTTAGTATTGCTGCTAATTGTTCATACCAATCAAACAAACTCACATGTAAACACAATTTAGCTTGCATGTCAAGTGTTTGACAAAATGCTTGTGCATGTTAATTAATAGAAAGTGAAATATAATTGCATAAAAATTTAGTCTAGGATTTTACAGCTAAAGAACAAAGAACCTCCCAGGAAACTGCAAGTCCCTTGTTGTGGTTGGAGTTTGAAAAGAACATCGTACAACAAATGCTACAAACGACCGTACCAATTAAAGTGACAAACCTTCTCCAAACTATGCCACAATTGGGAATTGCGATCACGAACATAGTCGGTGACAAGCAAAGCCGACAACAAGAAGGCCGAGGAAAAGAGATGGTAGTGGAACTGCCACTCGAAGGTGAACAAGTCATCGGCCCAATGTTGTTGACGATAAACATGGGGAAGAGGTCAACTGTCATAGAAATGGAGATCAGAGGGAAGAGTCTAACAAACATGATTTTAAACGGAGGATCGAGAGTCAACGTACTACCCGAAGACACATGGAAGTGTTTCGGGAAATCAACATTTTGGTCACCGACATTCCAATTGGTGTGTGCCAACTAGCATGGCATCAAATCGTTGGGAACGTTGATGGCTCAAAAAGTGATGATCGGGACACAACCATTCTTGTTGAATTTCATGGTCATCCTATTGTAGAAAAAGGCGTATGATGCACTACTCGGGAGAGGATGGTTGATTGCAGCCAAGGCAGACCACAATTGAAAAAGAAATACACTCTCCATAGAGAACAACGGGAGAAAGTATGTGATTGATCTGAGAAATCAAGCAGCCAACAAAGAATTGGCATCATTTGACTCAGAGTTTGAAGGAGGATCAAGAATGGACGAAGGGGAGTTATAGAACCAAATGACAAAGGTTTCCTGGACCTCCAACAGTGCTTGGAGGACGAGATGAGTTAACTCAATGAACTATTCCACTGGCAGATGGAGGATTCCGAAGTAGTCCAGCGAGATTGCAATATGCTGCAAATTAGAGAGATGGAAGGGGAAGAAGAGGAAAAAGCCTCAACAAGTCAAGCATTTCCTTCAAAGTATGGAGAGTACAAGGAAGGAGTGGCCAAGGTAGACGACACGCAACACATAATTTTGAAAGAGTCAAGATGATCAAGTACAAAGAACCAAACATAAAGAAGGTAAATCTAGGAGAGGAGGATAGCCCCCGAATGATCCTAGTAGGAGATGATTGGAATCGAGTGTTGAAGACAACAACATTTAAAATCTTCATAGAATACAAAGATGCCTTCGCATGGGTGTAGAAAGACTTGAAGGGTGTACCTCCAAAACTATGTGTACATAGAATCCCTTTGATACTAGGAGCACAACCTGTATGGAAGAGGTCCTACCAAATAAATAAAAACTATGTTGCCAAGGTACAAGAAGAGATTGAAAAAATGTTAAAAGCATGAATCATCTGTAAGAACTCCTGTTCTCCCCAAACTGAAATTCTGCACTTCTGATGATAGTTTTCTGAATTTGTATTTTGGTTTGTTTTTTGGTTTTATGCTTTTTTTATGTTTTTGATATAGAGATGCAATAATGACAAATGCAAGAATAATATTTACAATGCCGAAGTAAATATGCTCAACAGTAGAAGGTAAATAGCAACTACTGAAAATGATAATGCTGCAAAGATATATATTATTTAGAGATTGCCTTTATAGGCTTATTACATAAAAAGGCATACCCGGAATTGGAGATAATATTTATATTGAAATCTGGAATTAATGGCAGCAACAAATATGACTGATTTTTGATTGGTCAGCTGCTGGAAATGATTCCTCCACCCCAAACTATCCAAAAAACTTTTATTGAAATAGACGCCAAGAATGGGGAAGAAATGGACCCAAAAAGCAAAGCAATCTAGCCTAGAAGAAACACGCCAGGCCTAAATGCTGGTACGGCTGGAAGATATCAGATTGTACGACCCTTGAAAAAGTGTACACTTTGAATAATGACTGCAGCCACAATGAACTCTGTCCTTCACATAAAATCTGCTCCAAACCCTTGCTGGTATCTTCTCAAATAAGCTCTATTTTGACCTCTGTATGAAGCCAAATCTCAAGGCAAACCTTTAGGAGATATTTCACATCCTTAGATTGCAAAAACAGTGAAGAAGGCACGTTCTCCAATGCTGGTATAGCTGTAAATGGCAGAAACCCTTGGTCTCTCTCCACAAACGACAAAGAACTCCAAAAGACAAAGTATAAAATGCTCAAAAGATAAGTTTTAACTTATCTTGGCTTCTTAAATAATGCTTCCAAAAAGGTCGATCCCTCCAATGGCTTTTTAATCATTTAAAACAATATTAAATTTGCACTTTAGCTTATTTAATTATCACCTCAAAGTTGGCGCCCAATTAATTAATCATTAATGGCCCCCTTTTTATGTCTCATGGCCCCATTAGACATAAAGTGCAATTATAACTTTATAATATGATTTTATAACATTAATTATTATTCAAGTCACCTTTAATAATAATTAAATGATATAACTCACTCAATACACCTTATTTCATCATGCCAACTAAACTCTGGGATCAACACTGGAATAACATCACGTCCAGGCACCTTGCTATAAATAGTAACAATGGACTCCCACTGGCTAAATGACTTACTATAAATAGTAAATATGCAAATTGAGTCCCAAAACCTTTGCAAAAGGCAAGCCTGAACCCAACAAAGCTTTGGAGAAGAATAATCTCATCAACTGACCAAGTATCTGCCTCAAAAGACCCTCTATCCAAATCCATTAGCCTACGAGGGTCAAAATGATAGGCTAATCCAATTGAAAACTGAGACTAGCTAGAAGGGGACATTACATCATCTTTAAGGTTGAAGTCAGCAACTGGGTGTCACTTGTCATATCACTAAAGACAGAAATTTGAACAATTTCGGATATGCGTGGACTTTGGAAGTTTGAATGCTATAACCATAAAGGACCCTTTTCTCGATCCCATTCACCGATTCAATATTGGAAGAGGTGGTAGGCCATGAAATCTGTTCATTTATGGATGGGTTCTTAGGCTATAATCAAATAAGTATAGCCGAGGAAGATAAACTAAAGACGATGTTTGTGGTTGAATACAGAGTGTATGCATACAATCGGATGTCGTTTGGTCTGTGCAATGCTCCAACAACTTTCCAGAGAATAATTCTACACATATTTGAGAAGATGTCAGTGGGGAACTTTAAGGCATTCTTGGACGATTGGTTGATTTACAGAGATGAACAAACACATTTGAAGGCTCTCTGAGAAATGGCGTAGAGCGACACGACTAGCATTAAACCCGAAGAAGTGTCGGTTCATGGTGCCTCAAAGGAAATTGCTTGGACACATAGTTTGCAAAGCTGGATTGAAGATTTACCCAACTAAAATTTGCGTGATCGTACTGATAGAACTGCCCTAGAACATCACTGGTGTAAAGTCATTCCTCGGCCATGTTGGATACTATAGGAGATTCATCAAAATTTTTGCCTAGATTTCTTATCCACTGGACGTACTCACCAGGAAAGGACAACCATTATGGACAGATGATAAAGAAAAAGCTTTCAACGAGCTCAAAGTACGACTAATCAATTCGCCAATCTCAACGTACCTAGATTGGAGTAAAGAATTTCATGTGCATGTCAACGCATCAAACTATGTGATAGGAACAACACTAGCGTAGGTGGGGCCACAAGGGCTAGATCACTTGGTATTCTTCTGCAGTCAGCTACTATTGAAGGCAAAAAAGAATTATAGCATGACAAAGGGGGAAGTGCTAAAAATGGTTTATGCCATATAGAAGTTCAAGCATGACTTGCTAGCAACACCCTTCACATTCTACGTCGAGCATCAGGCTCTCATGTGCCTGGTGAACAAGCTGATTATCCAAGGAAGGGTAAGCCGATGGCTCTTGTTGTTACAATAATTGACCTTCACTATCATTGTTTGAACTCTCCAGGTTAAAATCAGGTGAACCGCTAGGAGTAAATGAGGATTTTTCAGATGCACACTTATTCCAAATTGCAACACTGCTCCCATGGTATGAGAAAATTGGAGAGTACCTGTTAATGTCCACATTTTCGAAGGAAATGCCATCGGGGGAATGGAGGAAACTAGTACTAAAAAGTAAAACATTTCAACGCATTAATGGGCTGCTATATAAGATGGAGGTGGATCAAGTACTTTGGCGATGTGTCATGGAAGAAGAAATTTCCGGAGTACTTAAGGAAGCACACAAAGGATTGGCAGGAGGACATATGGGGCTAGATGCTGCATCACGTAAAATCTTGTTGGCAGGACTATGGTGGCCGATTTTGCACAACGATGCTCGAGAGTGGGTAGTTGGATGTGATACTTGTTAGAGAGTTGGCAAACCCTTGAAGAGGGACTACATGCCACTCTTCCTGTCTCAACCTCAGGAACTCATCAAGCAATGGGGACTAGACTTCATCGGTCCTTTGAAAGTCAACTAACTCCATCGGTGCAGATACATAGTTGTTGCCATAGAGTATTTAGTAAATGGGCAGAGGCTCAGGCATTGCCAGACAATATTGCGGTTAGTATGGCGAAATTCATTTACGAACAGATAGTTACAAGGTACGAAACTTTGATACAAATTACAAGCAACTGGGGAGGACACTTTGTCAATCATGTCACTCGCCTGATGATGACGAAGTTCCAAATTTTTCACAACTTGTCAAGCCTGTACTACCCGAGAGTGAACAAACAGGCATAGTCCACAAACAAGGTGCTCGTCTTGGTCATTCACAAGGTGTGTAGGATCGAGGAAGCTGACTAGGAAGAAAAGCTTCCAGTCATACTATGGGCTTATTGTACGATGTACAGGGTGACGACAGGCCACACACCCTTTCAATTGAGTACGATCATGAAGCTGTAGTTTCCATCGAGTACATGGTGCCTAGTCTAAGGATCACTATTGAGAACTGACTAGGCGACACAAAGAGCTTGACGGAACGACTATTTCAACTGAACAAATTGGATAAGAAGAGGGTACTCGCACAATGGGCCATAGAGGCGATGAAAAAGAGAAGGAAGTACTGGCACAACAAACACCTTCGATGACCAAACTTTCCGCTACGACAGTTGGTTCTCATATATAATTGTCGTAACGAATTGAAGCCCGATAAATTCAAGGCAAGGTGGCTGGGACCATTTAAAATCAAAGAAGTTGATGAGAACGAAGCCATTAGACTCGAAAACTTTGACGAAACTTTGCTATGATCCCATCAATGGATCAAAATTGAAATTGAACAAGGACAGAAAGGATGAGGCAATAGGAGTAAATATGTTGGGATGCACAACGAAAGAAGATTGTATAGTAAGCAAAAGTGGAATCATGGAGGAGCAAGATTGGGGAATAACTGGAAGCCAGTTTGTAGAAGAGGAAGATTGGACAATGCAGTAGACTAGAAAATCGTCGAAGAAAGACTCGTCAAGAAAAAGTGGAAGGAATTGCAATACCTCGGGTACATAAACACTTAACCAATGCCCTGTTCGGAACATCTGCACTATGGAAAAGAGTATGGGGCCACTAGAAGTTTCATGCACCCTATGAAGGAGAGAGAACAGGGTACATGTCCTATGAACTTGACGAAGAAGTCGAGAAAGAACAAAAGGAAAAAGTAGTCCAAAATGAAGGTGACTTGGACGAGGAGGGCTGGGATGGATAACCAAAAAGGGAAGGACTGTGCCTGAAAGCCTTAATAATGGCATTAGACATGCTCATCACTCAACTAGACAAATACAACAAAGAGGTAATCAAGTACACCAAAGAACATAACCTGAAGCCCCTTACACTGGTGACTTCGAATGGACTATGGTGGGTCATACCAAATCCAACAAGTCTGTTGACAATGGAAGGAGAAAATGCTACATAGTACCAGCAGTATGGCTAACAATATGTCAATGGAAGCTGTAAAGGTACTAGACCCACTCCCTTGGTAGATAAGATTTTTGATTTAAAATACTTTGGAACATGTTGCAAAGAAGAATGCTATAAAAGACCTTTTTCTTATAAGTGGTGGTACACATCGGAGGTGAAGGTAAGAAGGCATGATGAAACAAAAGGCTAGAAGAGAAAAAATGAGAATGAAGAAGAAAAAATAAAAAGAAAAGAATTAGAAAAATCATTGAAGAAGAAAGTAATAAAACTTAAAAAAAGGAGGAAAAGCAAAAAATAAAAAAGAGAAAAATTAAAATAAAGGCGAAAAATATTAAAAAATTATCAAAAGATGGATATATAAAGCTCCAATTGACAATTATTAAAAGAGAAAAAATTAAAATACCTAGATTGGAAAAATTGCCAAGGGAAATTCTTATAAAGGTATCCATACGATCTGAGAAATTGAGAAGACAAAAAGGCTATACCATACAATTGAAGAGACAAAGCGTATGACTGTAAGCACGATTGGAGAGACAAAATGTACGGCTGTAAGGATGAGGAGAGAGGAAGGCAATTGTATGATTAGGGTGTTGGGTTGTATGAGTGAAGGGGCAAATTGTACGAAAACACCAGAAACAAAACGTACGACAGTATGTAGACAATATACGACTTGAGGCATTTTAGAACATATGACGGAGTATAGCACAACGTAGCCGATGGGATTGGGTTGTACAACCTAGCAGAGTTCTTAGCATATGGTGGGTATTGGACGTACGACTTAGCAGAGGTAGTAGCGTACGAAGGAAGAATCAAGTCACCGTACGGAGGGTTTAGACGGTAGACATTTTACAGCAGAAGGAAGTTGAGATCATATGACACATAATCAAGCTAACTAATAAAGACAACCAAACTAATGATGAAGCTAACAAAATCTTACATCATGTCAATTCCCTAGAAGGATATTATCTAGATGTTGTCGAAATGGATTGTAATTTCTTTATTTTTTTTTCTTAGAAAAAATATACTGTAGAAAAACCGACAAATCAGAAATTGGCAGTTACACTTTAGAATCTAACCTATAAGCACTATTAATACCTCTAGGGCAGTCATCTCTTGTTGGGATCTCCCGTTTGACATTAGGAAACAATACAGTCAATGTATTACAAAAGTTTCAATTTTGCTTATGCTTCATATATTATTATTCATCCCACCAATTCTTGCGCTGAACAAGAAGATGCAAGGTGAATGATTATAGCACCTACATACATTAAACACAAGTTAGTATTCAAACACATTAGGACTGATATAAATGTAGATCAGCATGCAACTACTTACAGAAGACAAGTGTCTATTTGCCATTCATTTCCGTATGCAGCAATAATTTAGGGATTCCAACCAACTTGTTTCCATCACCAATCATACTTTAGAAACTCAATAGTGCAAATAACTTCACCAATTACAATATGGAAATTTTCAAATTTACAATTCATTTAGTTTGGCTAACCCAATCTCCCAACTAACATGATTCTTCACGGGTCCTTAGAAGTACATTCATCATGGGTTTTTGTTAGCCACCCAACTCTCATGCTCCCCACTGCATTTAATTCGTATCTCAAATAACATTGGTCTTCAACATATTGTAGGTCATGAATATAGTCCTTTTCAGGAATAAATAGTAAATACTCAATTTCAGTCATAAATCATTGTCATAAGTACAAAATTCATTATGTAGTTCATGAAAAGTAAAATTCTAGTTAAGTTGCAAAGGGTCACTATATCTTTAGAGAGAATCAGTTTTAACAGCTAAATGCCCAAGTCAAATTAAAATATCAGATTCTGTACTTTAGTCAAACAGCTTCTACAGAAATTCAATGTCTGTCAAAGCTGTAATTTCTGGTTAAACTCTTGTTTGGCATTACTTTTCCTCCAAATGGGTCAACACAATCACAGAAATCAATTTGCTAGATTAAGGGTGGTCAATACCGTTGGAAAGTAGAGTTTCATGTCAGATCTAGTGAATGCAATAATTATAGTAACTTCTCTCGTAAATTGCACATCTGTTCCCTTCCACCTCAATTTTGTGACAGGGACTTGAGCTTTCTGTGAATTTGTCAAACTGGGTAATTTGTTAACTTATTAATGGTTAATTAATGCAAGTAAAACATTGATGATGTCACTCTGGTTGACTCATTCATGCATGGTTAGATATATAAAATCTAGAAATTTTCTTGTAGGTTGGCCATGAGAACTGCAACTGGGGTGTTGATCCAGTTGAACTTTGATAATGTCATATTGCTAAATATTGTTAAAATATGTATATTGATGATACTGCATATGGCTAGATGATGTTATAAATGAATGGATGATGTCCTAAATGATGTCTTCTTCTCAAAGTGGAATAGGGAAAGTGTTAAATTTTCTAGTCCCATAGGCTTGGTAACAAAATATTATGCAGTATGACCCAAGGTTGTTATCATGCATAAAGTCAAAGTCAGTTTGTTTTTTTTTTCATTGGCTGTGCTCTTTCAGAATCCTAATCCTGAAATGCCTTAACTGTCCAATGAAATAGATTAGCCTTCCCAAATTAATCCAGTCTTCACAGAAAAGAATCCAAAATTATTTCAAGGGGATGGAGCCCTTTCCAACCTTTTTTTCTGAGGAAAACCTAAAGTAATATTATTTCTGATCAATGTTGTCCAAGGCTCATCACCCTCAAAAGTCCCAAGAATGCATTTAACAGCCAAAACAGTACCTTGAAGCTTTATGTTTTTAAGCCACATGGTGCCAATTCTGAAAGGAAGACAACACTATTTTTAGGCGAATTTAATCCGAATTTTATACTTTTCGAACTTTTTCGTTGTCAAACTTCATCCAAATTTCAATGTTGCGAAACTTGAATTTGAATTCGAACCTGGTGACTTAGACTAAAATTGCCTTAAAATTTGCCGTAGATATGATAAATGAACAATCATAGATATATGATAGGATATTAGATATTTAAAGTTGATAATACTCTCTTATAATTTTAGAGGTGAAGTCAGATCTCTTTACAAGAGAAGAATCAGGTATGATTTCTTGAAGATAGTCATCATGTAAGAGCTTATGGAATATTATTATTATTCATATGTCTCTGATTTTGGTATGCACAAAATGATGATCTTGATCTTAACATAGATCTGATTGCCGTTTCTGAATATGGACTCTATAATATATATATATATATATATCGGCCCATTTATATGATTTAATAGGCCTTGAGTCTTGATTGCATTCTCTAATATATATCCTTGAAACCATGCATTGATTTGTATACGGGTCTGTCAATATATCATAGATTATTGGCCTTGAAACCTGATTACTTTGTCTGAATATTATCTTTATAAATATGCAATTTGACTTCTTGGAGCCTTCCCTAATTTATACAATTGTTGTGTATGGTTCCATGGATGATTACTAGCTGCTCATCAAGAGCTGTCCAAATCTGAAAATAAATATTTAAATCTGAATTCTACATCCCCTCCTTCTCCCATCTCTTATTTCATTTTATATCCTTTATGTCTCCAAGAGTAGAGACACCTTTTTGAAAGGTGATAACCCTTCAAACAAACATGACTCCTCATTTACTAATCACAGCCTTTTCATGTATTTTATTCTCATTTTAACTTATTAATGCTGCCCCTTAATCATCCTTTTAAATGGCATAATCACTATTCTTTAACATCAATTTTAATTGCTGCATATCATAATCTCCTTAATAGGTAATCACTGCACCTCTTCATACATAATCGCTGCTGTTTTAAATTACATGATTGCTGTCCTTGATAATTAATTGCTGCCTTATAGTGATATTAATCGCTGTGGTTTACTTATTTTCTTATTAATATATTATGTGTTTATTTATCATATTATAATATTAAGTTGTTAATATTTATATTTATATTTTTTAATTTTTATATTATTTTATTTTATTTATATAATCGTATTTCAACGCTTTATATTTTAGTGTTGCAAGTTTGGGAGTATGACATCGTGAGGGGTTATTACAATATCACAATTGCTTCATTTATTCATAGATGGTCTTATACAAAAAAACTGAAATAAGGAACAATTCCAACAAGTGGCCCCCTTCCTCAAGAGCAAAGGTTCTATATAAACTCAGTGGTTTCCAAGTAACTACAACCACCAACTAATAAAACTATATCTTGAAACTATACCACAAGCTGATAATGTATTATCATACCAGTCAGTGATAATCAAGACATAACTAATACAAATTATACTATCTACATCAACCCAATAAAGAAAAAGTCGTCCTCCAAACAACAAAAACCAAAATTGCATAACACTATTGACGGGCAAATGAAGGAGACATCTCTAGATGTGTAACACTAAAAATGGAAGAAGATGGAGTGTTATGGTGAGATGCAACCGATTGTAACATATCAACTTCTTTTGTCCATTGCTTTAGGCGGTGGGTAGCTAGAAGTCCTTATTCCTTGGATGCCTTTACCATTTGTATAGCCTCCATTCGCTAAGCCTTGGCCTTCTCATTGGCAGCTCGGATTTCTAAAATTTCTTGATCTTTTTTGGCAGACTTATTTTCTCTAACTCTATAAGCTAAGTCTGTTGGGATATCTGGCCCTAAATCTACACCTTTGATCTTCAAGTTCTCTTGATTTCCTCGAATTATGGATTAATTAGTCCATTTCAGCACCTTTAGTTTGTTGGGCTACCATTTTTCGTATGCAACATGAGATACAAATTGTGGAACCTATATACAACAGAGTATAAGACTTCAAGTACTTTCCCATCAAAGCCACCAAAGAGGGACCCTTACTAGAATCCACTTATGTTTTATCCGAACTAATTTTGTATTAGGCCATCCATGACAAATAAAAATTTGGATGAATTCAATATGGTACTCTCCTTCAACAAATTGTTGAACACGTAAACACACCTACAAAACAAGGGGAGAGTGACTATTATCTAGTCTCGCAATATCTACAGCTTTGCACATTATAGGTGACATGGTGTCCAAGACTTGAATATATTATTAAATAGTGTGAATTGAGTTAGCACGATTTGGCTTTGAGAATTGATTCAAAGTTTCCTCTTCACTAGGCACTAGACTATGTGGCTCTTCTTATCCAAGTGATGCATTAGCTTTCTAGTTAGGGTGTTGCATTGGTGTTATCTCTGGCTGGAGAAGTACAGACTCTAATTCATGCATAGGACTCACCTGAGAGAACTGTAAAGTGTCAATAAGAGATCACAGTAAGCTTAACCACCCATCGATGTGTTCAAAAGCTTATTTGGACAATTCTATTGGTGTGGTAAGAGAAGAGGGAGATGTTATTTCCTCTTCAACTTCATTGTCGCCTTCTTCAGTAGGTTCTTTTTCTTCGAAGGATGATTCGACTTGGATTCTTCTTTCGTTTTCTTGAATTATGGCTAGTCTTGCCTTCCTTCTCCTTTCCTTGCACTATTTGATTACCCAAGGATTCCATCTAAACATAGAAGGCCAATTGGAATCATAGTCTAGACTCTATATCATACTGAAACTTACCAACTACCAAGGATGGTACCTATGTATATACTAAATCTAGAACTAGTGGAATGGCATGTTGTGTCATGTAAAATCATTTATGCTTTAAAGAGAGGAATTCTTGAATTCTAATGAAGAGTGGTTCTTTCCAATTAAAAGTCTCTTCTTTGCTAAGCCCAATCATGTACTCTATCATCCAAACTACAATATCTGAAGCTCTTGTAGCTCCCATCAATCTATTTTTGATAAGGTCTAGTATACATCACCATTCATCATTGGCTAAATAATCTTTCCTGAGACCCCTACTGCCTTTGCTCCATATACTTGCTTGTTCTTTGCTTGTCACGTGATCTCTGCATAATGTTTGACCTGCCATTGCTTTATGTGCTTGACTAACATTACTGATAGGTTTTGATATTGAATGTTCCAATCATGGAGCCCCAAACACTCGTGAAAAATCAATAGGATATAAGTGATAGTGATTGTTGTGTCCATGTACTGTATACTAATTTTTGTTCTCCTTTATCATAACTAGATAACATACTCTACAAGTAAAGTTCAAAATATCTAAAATTGAAATAGAGAATCTCGAACATCTAATCTGCCTATGCTTTAGCCAATGCAATTTTTGGTAGATGATCTTTGGAATTCCCTACCCACCATGATCAACACTCTATAACAGTAAGACTTTCCTAGGACACAGATTCTATAGTATTTGTACCCTTTGTTTGTATCTCTTGCTGCTTTTTGTTTCCCTTTATTTGTATCTCTTGTTGCTTCCTTTTTCCCTTTGTTTGTGATTTTCCTTGTATATTATCATTTTTTTTCCAAGGCTTTTGTTAATTGTTATTTTCAAAATTTTCTGTCACTGGAAAGAGCGGTTCCCTGATGCACTTGTACCATTTCGTACCATAATCAATGCTCCTGAATTACTACCAGCACAATTTAAAAATGTAATGTCCCCATTTTTTTTAGCTATATTGATGTGTAAGATTTTGTCTGGCTCCAATTTTGACCGAAGCACCTTGGTGTTTGATGAGAGGATCTCACAGTTCTTGGAGCATGCAAGTTGTGTTCTGCAAATATGTTTGTTATTGGTAGTGAGCTGAGTGGGTCTTGAGGACCCTTATGACACTTTTAGAAGTGATTTTCAACTTTCGGTGTGTTCTTCAAGATTCTTAGAGAAAGCATCTATTTATAGTAAGTCACCTGGTTGGCTCTGATTATCATTTGTCCCCTAACCAAAGTTTCAAGTAAGATTTCCATTCTATCTGGAGGTGCCCCATTCCTGTCTCTCCTCTCATTCCTCTCACCTTCACCACCCCTATCTCCCATGTTCATTGTGTTGGAAGACCTACTGGATGATGAATCTGAATGCTGCCCTTCTTCAGAGGATGACCAATGTTCCCAAAAACTTTCTTCTTTTCTCCTACTCCTTTCTAAATACCTTTTTTCTCTATCACTCTGGCTCATAGAAATTTATACCCACTGGTTGGTAGGACTGTTTTGGCTCTAATACCACTATAATGACCAACCTCGAATATATATATTCTTTCTTCTTGCAACTTCACCACTGCTGTTATAATTTGCTGAGTGTGTTCGCATTTGTATTATCAGGTGTTATTCATAGTTTGATAAATAGATATATTCCCACTTGCTGTTTGTGTTTAATGAGGGTTTTTGCATTGAGTTTTTTTCAAGTACCAAAACATGCATAGAGCTTGCATAAAAAGTAAATTACAGAGAACTGAAGATAGAAGCAAGGCACAATAAAATATAAGTTTTCAAAGCCTCCAAGGATCAATTCTTATTGACAGAATTTTTCTGTCCATTACAAAATTCAGTATCTAACTCAAAAAAGCAATCAATCTCAGACCTGGAAATTGGTCCTTAAAAGCAGATTGTAACTTCTTATATGCCATGTCCAGCACACAAGGGAAAAAATTTCAAGTTCGATGCATTACTGCTGTCAAAGACGTCCTCCAAAGGCTCCTAAAGGCTGGATTCAACACTCAGAAATGGCTGACCTGATGTAGAGAAAGAACCTAGATGGTGGCGCTGGCTGCAAGGGGCAATCTGTCCTCATAATTCAGAAACTTCTTCAAAAAAAGCAATCAAATACTTGTTGGCGCCCAGGGGAAAGCTATCCATAGAACCAATACCCACATTGGAAACCTAAATCATTTTGGAGATATGATTGAATGAACAGGTTCAGATCTAGAATATGAAGTTCCCAGAAATCAGAAAATCTTCACCAAAGCAACTTGAAACTTCACCCAAAATCGCTGCAAGGTAATATGTTCATTAACTCTTCAAAAATCCATCAAAATAAATCAAACTAAAGCACAAATGAAGCCTCTGAATGAGACCCTCCAAAAACCCTCCTGATGTTGTCTTTCAAACACGAAGAGAGTGTGATCTACAGAGGTTTCCGTCCCTGCAAGCCATTGTCTTCGTCCAAAGCCAAGCTTCAAGAGAAATGTACGACCAAGTTTCATAATCCAAGTATGATGAAAAATGAAGCTCAATATTTCCCTTATACCTCCTCACATTTCCAACGCCCATCCACTTTAGCTTTTTTTTAAATTTATTTTAAAATCTTTTACATCCTCCACCTTGGGCGCCCAAGATTAAAGTAACCTTTTAAAAAAAAAAAGATATAACTTATAATCTTATTTCTTCAACATAAGCTTTTTAATAAAATTAACTTCATATTTCACCTTAGGCGCCCCCAATAAAGATCATTATAAAATACTTTTGTTGCTCATTAAAGCGACTTAAAGTCATTTACCTAGTTATCAAGGTACAAATTAGTCCCCCTCATGACTCTCAACGAATAAATATAGTCACTTTATTAAAATCCAATTTCGAAGGAGGGAATAAATATTAAAATGTCTCAACCATAGAAACTGATGCCTCCAATGGAAAATGCTGCTGAGAGATAACCCTGATCGGGTCCCGCCTGCCCTGGATGACTTACTATTTTTAGAAAGTCCTAAAAATAGTAAGTAGCACCCTAAAACTTGAGCCAGAAAGAAACTAAGGCGCTCGAAGGGGCTCACTCTGACTAAAAAACAGTACCAGACCCCTTGCTAAAAATAACACTTACTAAAAATAGTAAGTGTATCAAAATCAACTCAAATTGATTGAGGATGTCGTAAATGGGGACATTACAAGGTTGTAGCCTTATTGACAATCCTCCATTAAAAGAAATGGAATTGAAAAGCTCAAACCTAGATTTTATGGGATTTACATGGTTATGAGGAGGACAATTGAAGTTGCCTACGAACTAACTTCCAAAAACAACTAGATGCATAATGTCTTTCGTGTTTCATGTTTGAAGATGGCCCTTGGATGGCATATTGTGCCTTCAAAGGATCTACCACCCTTGGATATTGAAGGCAAGCTGATTTTGATATCGGAAGAAATAATAGATAACATGGTGAAGAAGTTGATGAGGATTATTGGAAAATATTTTTTTTCATTGGAAGAACCTACCTGTGAAGATGCTACATGGGAGGAACCATAGATAGTGGAACATCCAAACTTGCATTGCTTGAGGGCAAACAATCTTGAGGAGGGTGGACTTGTGATGTCTGCTTTCTGACCATTCCCATATTGGAGGTAATGTCAACCTATTTCCTATTTCCAGTGAGTTGATGAATGAAAATTAGGAAATAGTTGATTTGATGTTGCTAGTGAGTTGCCCAAACCCTAAAAAGGGTCTAAGTTAGGAAGCTAACCAAGGGATGGGAGTTTAAGGCTAGCAAGTTACGTTTTATGCAAAGTTTGTGGGTTTGTGAAAAGTGTGAATGTGTGATAGGGTTATGTTTGCTGCAAGGTTCATGGACTTCTTGAAAGTGTAACAATTTAATGTGTTGCAAAGTTTGAAGGTTTTCAAATTGAAGGAAAGTGCAACAAGGGTTCGCTAATAATGCAAAAGTGTGACAAGAAAAGAAAGAAGTCACTAGGTTCGTAATGTTGTAAAGTTGTGTTTTGCAAACTCTGTGAAAGTGTGACAAGGATTGCGAAGTGAAAAGCAATGCGACAAGATGAAGAGGGAGAGAGGAAGTGGGAAGAAGGAAAGAAGAGGCAAAGAGTGATGAATTCTGACCTATTCTCTATTTTCGGTGAGTTGAGGTATGAAAATTAGGAAATAGTTGATTTGATGTTACTAGTGAGTTGCCCAAACCCTAAAAAGTTCTTAGGAGGCTAACCAAGGGAGGGAAGGGAGTACAAGCCTTGCAAGTTATATTTTTTGCAAAGTTTGTGGGTTTGCGAAAAGTGTGAATGTGCAATAGGGTTTTGTTTGCTGCAAGGTTCGTGAACTTCTTGAAAGTGTGACAGAAGGGAAGAAAGTTTAATGTGTTGCAAAGTTTGAAGGCTTGCAACTTGAAGGAAAGTGCGACAAGGGTTCACCAATAATGCAAAAGTGTGATAAGAAAAGAAAGAAGTCACTAGGTTTGTAATGTTGCAAACTTTGCGAGTTGCAAACTCTGCGAGTTGCAAACTCTGTGAAAGTGTGACAAGGTTTGTGAAATGAAAAAAAGTGTGACAAGATGAAGAGGAGTAAGAGAGGAAGTGGGAAGAAGGAAAGAAGAGGAAAAGAGTGATCACTTTGATTGTCTCAAAGATTGTGAGTTCGCAAACCGACAAAATTGTGACAAGTTGGAAAAAGATCAAATTCTCAGCCAACGTAGTAAGGGCAAGTTTAGAATTCAAATTTAAGTGGGAAAATGAGAAGCAATTAATGTAGTTGGTGCATGTGTGTTTTGAGCCACTTATCTGTGCAAGATTCATTACTAGTCATTGAACTCAACTATATAAAGGGGTGAACACATTCATTTTGGAAATCAGTCATTCAACAGCCAAAAAAATCTTGCCAAATATTGTTTTGAGCACTTTTGTTAAAGGAATCAGGTCTGAGGACGAAAACCCTAAGGTTTTCTTGAGATCAAATGACGAAATCCCTTAGGTTTGTTGGAGGTTAGAGGATGCAAACCCTTTGTTTTCAAGGATCAAAGGATGAAATCCCTTTGGCTCTATAGGACAATCTCACTTAGAGGTTATAAATGAGCTTCCAAAGGTTGTAGGTTTTGTTGTTGCATGTTTGTTTTTGGTTGTGGGTTTGAGCATAATGGTTTCAATCTATATTGTTGCTATTGTAGTTGTGGATCTGTTATTGCTGTAGCATATTTTGATGTATTTCAGGAATTTATTAGAAATTCAAAAGCTTTGGAGCTTGTCTATTATTTTTTGTCTCGATTTGTAAATCTGGGTATTGATGTTGATGAAAAGATTGTGAAGGAATCTACATTTTACAAGTTCTTGTTAAAATAATTGAATCTAAAATTTATTTTTGCCAAAATTATTGTTGGGGTTATTACATTTGCTCAACCAAAGCATCTATTGCGTTGCATTTTTTTGCATTGTCTATTATGACTTGGACAATGTTCTTAGCACCCACCTCTATGGACTCAATGAGGATTTCAGAAATTGAGATTGCATCCTTCACTTGCCTCTCACAATCAACCACCTTCAAAAACATTGCCCCTTTAGGGAACATTGCCTTTACATTTATTAAAGGTCAGTTTTTGCAATTTTTCTCTCCATTAGAAATTATGGATGCTCTTGTTTCAATCCATGAATTTTTGATTGGTTTTAGTGATGTCTACAATTTTTTTTATTTTGCCAATAGGGTGGTGCACACCTCATACCCAAGATATATGTAACCAAAGGGTGTTTGACTAATTGCCATCACCATTTCTTGCTAATGTTGATTTCACTAGGTTGAAAAGAAGACCATTGGTGATTACACTAGATTGAAAGAAGGCTGTTGGTGTAAATGCAATGGGTTTATTTTCATTATCCCTCACCTCATTTTGAGATGCCTTCTATAATGGGCCTCTTTTGTTGGAAGGAGAGGGATATGTTCTTGGATAGACAATGCCTTGAAGAAAGGATGTGGGGCAACCACTATTGAAGGAGATCCTATAGGTTGTGTTCCTAATCCTTTTTTGCTAAAGGATGAGATTTAAGTTTGCTCTTTCACTCATAGAATCAGCTTTCTCTAATCTGTCATAACTTGTTCCTTTTGAGTAAGCCCTTTTTTTTTGGCCCTTGACAAGCTCCAATTCCATGGTCGTTCATAGCATATAGATAAGCTTCCACTTGACCTTACAAACTCTTATACTTGACCTTGCATTGACTACAATGCCAAAGAAAATCGCCAACTCTCGGAAGTTGTTCAATCATTGTAACATATTTTCATAGAGGCGAGGCTTGATCATATTTGAAATGTCTATTTTCCTTAGGGGCCATGAAACTTGAATTACTAATCGTTTTGAATAGATTGCTTTTGTAAGAAAAATTTGAAAATTTAACCCTATAGTGTTTTACTTAAATAAAACAAAAAGTATCAAAAGCAAAAGTAAAACTCCACATTACATTTAAACGAAATAAAAATTAAAAACAAGTTAAAAAAACATTCAAAATGTTTCTAAAATAATCTAAAAAAATTGTATTTAAAAAATAAAAACTTGATTTTTTTACAAAATACTTACCTTTGAATGATAAATGCATTTGGTGCATGCTAGATCCCCAAAAGAAAAGCTCCATCTCCTAGAAATTATTCGATCATCATAACATACTTCCATAGAGGTGATGCTTGATAATATTTGAATTGTCTATTTGCCTTAGGGGGCACTAAATCGAACTAACAACCATTTTGAATAGGTCATTACTATTAGAAAAATAAAAAAAATTGAAAATTTAACCTTAGAATTTGTTATTTAAATAAAAAAACAAACATACAACCCTACAATAGATTTGAACGTAATAAAAATAAAAAAGGAGTTAAAAAAAATAATATAATTTTTTTCTATTTTTCTTGAAAAAGTTGATATTTTTTTTCACAGAATACTTACCTTTTATTGATAAATGTCCTTTGTGCAAGCTGGATCCCTCTGGTAACTCTTAGTGAATGTCTTTGGCACCTTTATAGTCATTCATCTTCGAAAATAACCAACAAGCTTTAAAAATGCAAAAAATTGACACATTCAATGATATTGGATGTTTTGCTCTGGCTTGTGTTTGTGAAATGAATCAATAAAAAATGCTTTGGGGTGCTTTTAGGTTTTAATTACTTTTTAGGGTTGGGAAATGCATTTTTTGATTGATTAAGAGGCGGACAGGGCGACTATAGTTATATTATATTATATGAATAAATAAGATTACAACATAAGATGTAAATATAAGTTGAAGGACAAAGGGGAATTGAAAACTCCGGGAAAGCCAAAGACATATAAGAGGAGAGGCACAACAACCTAGCTACCAAACAAAGCATTTGTGAACTCAAAAAGATAAAGGGATAGGATCAACAACCTAATCAAACATTACAATTGCCACTAGAATTGGCCACATTTGAGTCATCAATCTTGAGAGGGAGACCAATTCCATGAAAGTCTTCTTTTGCAATTGCATTTTTTATTGTTAAAAAAGTACAAATTTGACATTTTTTAATACAAAATATCATCTTTTGGCGTGTTCCTAGGGTGCATCTTAGCATGTCCTTGCTGCCTTGGGTACCTTATGGGTACATCTAGAATGTACCCATTGAGTACTTGGGGTGGCAAGGTTGTGCCTTAATTGTCTTGTTTGTGAATCGACACCCACCCCAACACCATAACCCATCCAGTTTGATTATGGTAGGGAAATAGAAAGAACTTGATAACTTAGCAAAAAAGAGTTTGTAGATGAAATTAGAGTTACCTTGATCAAAATAGATTAGACAAATGACATCAAATTGTAGAGCTTGGAGAGAGCTTTCTATGCCTATAAGAAATTGAAAATTCAACTATCCATACAAAAGGTATGCCTATTTCCGTGCAAAGTGCTTACAAGGGAAAATAGAGCTTCAACCAAATGTAGATACCTTAGCTAGATGTGGCAAGGTTTGCCAAATTTAGCAATTCTGCAAAAAAGCTACCTAAATGTGGAAGATTGCTAGATAAAGTTGTGGTAGTGCCAAAGTAGTGAAATTTCATCAAATTTGGTGCCTATTGCCTTAACTCCTATTAAATTTGGGGGGTCACTGTGGAGGGTTCATTGAATGTAGAAGTTGCTAAAATTCTTGCCAAAAATGGCGGAGTCGCCAAATATCTACACAAACTCATGTATAAAGGGGGTGTTGTAATTTAAAGTCCACATATGCCTGCTCCAAAGGGTCTGCAACCTATGGAAGAGGCCACAACCTTAATGAAAGGTCACTTGTTATTTTAGGAGAGGCCGTAGACTTGAAGATTTGAGGTGGCAGGATTTTTACGGGCCCTATGCCTACAAATAGGTACCACTTTAAAGGCTTTGGCCTTTGTACAATTGGTCAATGTATGTGTAGGTATAGGTACCTTTAGTTGCCGTATTTAATAAAGCCTTTTTTTTTTTAAAACAAGTTGATTAGTTTGAAAATAATTGCTTATGGCTTTTCTCTATGATTGCTGAAATAGTACGGCTGCCTGTGGTAATAATTTTTGAAATATTTTTAAACATATAAATTCTTTGAGAAGAAAAAACACAGATATAAACCCAGCACAATCCCTTTGAGGAACTGTTAGCAACCACCAAGGAAGGATCTCTCACCTTCAAAGATGATATTCTTCGTGAAGGATTTCGTCTTCAAAAAGTTTTATAAACAATAGCAAAAATCTCTTCTTTTTTCCAAAAAATCTGAACATGTGCCCAAAATTTGCTTTGCCCTTTTCTATCCATAACTCCCATCCTCAATTCTTGAAATTCTCTTTTTTTCTTTTTAATTTAAATTTGATGTCTCTTTTTTTAATTTTTATTTCCCAACATTTAAAATATTAAATTCACTCCTTTTTAGAAAAAAACACTTTTTGTCTCCCCTTTTAATATTATTTAATTAATGCTAAGTTAAATATTAAATATAACTTAAAACATTAGCGTTTAATTAAAATAATATATGTTTGACTACAACTCGAGAGGGGACATTATATTCAACAAATGGTTGGGTTGTCTGCCGACAATTGGAATACATGTAAGTCAGTGTGTGTTCTGACCATTAATTGTGAGCATCTCAAGTTTGATACTTACCATGCCTTTCATTGCACTAAAAATGATTCTTATCTTTTCGTGATTTTTCAATACACTTTTTTGCCTAGTCTTGTGCCTCTAACAAGTTTGGGTATGCTGACACTCCTACTTTTAGTAAGTCAAAGCCAAGTATGAATATTGGAACCTTGCTGCATTCTCCCTCATCCTTTACCCATGGGACAAATGAAATGAATGATTTTTGAGCTCTCTATCTGTATTCTTGTAACTCCTGTTGCACGGAGTACAGTAAGACTCATGACCTGTTTTATTTCCATCACTTTTTTTTGGTGGTTCTTTTCTAAAATGCACGAGAAATGTTTAATTTAGTTCAAGCTTTCATTTCTTTATCAGTTTATTCATTATTGTTATTTTGTTGAAATGGTCAAAACAGCATAAATGAAAATTGATTATGAAGAGATGTTATGTGTCCTTATTCGATGTTTTCATTCTATCTAGCTTATTAGCTTTACTGTTAAGTAATACCACCAACTGCTAACCTGGTGTAATGTCAAATCGATCAGTACCTTTTCTGTTATGTGATGATTCTTTGCATCATTATTTTTATCTCGTCAAGAAAATTTGATGAAGGTCAACTTCCATCATTTTCATTTAAAATTATAATTCAATCGATTGTTGAAGATTGTTTTGGTTGATTGCTTTCAATGCATACCCTGTTCTTTTTGGTATCCTTATAAAATGAGGCTTAGTTTAAGGCATATATTTATGTGATTCCTTTGTATTTATTGCAGAGATTATTAAAAAGTCATGAAACTATTCTTAAGCAGTTGCCGTGCCAAATTTTTGAGCCTATAACGCTAGGAGAGGGTCCTGGAATAGGAATGATGAAGGATGCAGAAGTTGTAGCAATGCCTGAAGGTTCTACTCTATTTGACTTGGTTCAAACAGGGCTAACATGTTCCCATGCTGCTGTGGGGGTGGTGGTTCGGTTGCGAGAAGAGTTACCATTGGTGAAAGAGGTGCCAGTTCTCTTTGTTATAGATCAGGTATTTAATCCACAGTTTTGTGTGATTTCATTCGCTGGTTATCTGGTTCCTCACTATATGGCATGGATTTTTGTACTTTTAGTAAAAAGTTCAAAACTAATAAATTACTGATCTTTGCAATTCTTTACTTGATGGGATTGTAGTTCAACAGCTGGTTTACATTTAGTCAGTACAAAGAATATACGGGTCGGTTCTCGCATAGGGATATTCATGCACGGGAGCTTACTATGGTGTGCTTTCTTTCTCAGAATTATATTATGTTCTTCAAATGATTTGAAGAGTCTTCTGCTGATCATGCATAAAACTAAAAAGAAAAGCATTTGGTTAATGGTTCTCCAACAATCAGTAGGAGAGAACAAATATTGTTTAAAAGTAGGAGTTAATGTTTTTGAAGACTGCTTATTTCTTAGTTGCATTATCTTCATTGTCTTAGAAACTTTATGAGTCAGTCCTGACTTTCCCACCTGTTAAATTGAGGAAAGAATTGCAATTCAATGCTGATTTGCCCCTGTTGCTTTTCATTATCTTTTCTTCATTCCATTTTTTCCATTATTGCAATTGTTGTTCTCTGCCTTGAGCTCTATTTCATGCCCACAACGACCAATTTCATCTATGACGCAAATTACAGATTTTAATAACTGATAGTTTTGTTCAATGCTGCGATGTATCATTGGATGATTAGTTTTATTGTTTACATGAGGATGGTCATCATACAGTTTTGATATCTGTGATAGGCTTCTAGCATGTTGATTTGTTTGTTTCTTCTACAGACAATAGAGTCATGGAAATCTTGACATTCCAAGGGTGCCCTCTTAAAGCAGCCTTCCATTCATGAAGGTGAAACAAATGAGATCTGTTTTATGTATGGATTCAATTCTAGAAAGCATCGCTAAAATTACATAATGGTATTCCTCTAAAGTTCAAACACTTGCTCAATCTTTTCTTGAGCAGATGCTTCAATAATAAGCCATAAAATATGCAGCTGTCATAAAATTATGTATTGAAACCACATGCACATGCCAGGCTGATCTGTCTCCAACTTTTGGTTCAGTCTAGGAGAAGGGAACACTTGATGTATTTTGTTGTAAATTATATCCCCTTCCAAAATAAACAATACTTGATATCAGTGATATGATAGATCATGTCATCATATCTACTGCTAGTGTAAGGACAGACTCATCTTTTCCACATGGTGGTCATCACCATCTTTCCAAGTTATTGCTTCACTTTTGAGAAGTGATCAGGCATTATAAAAGCGGAAGGAAAACATGTGTCTGCACAGAGAAGCAGGTGTAAAGAAGCATATATTCTATCGATTGCTTGGGACATGAATTGGTTCACTGTTGTTGTAGTGTTTTTGTATTGGTGATTGTTGGCGTAACAACTAACACCTCTGGAGTGCAAGTTGGTACGGACAGCTATGCACACTACGTGATGAGTGCTCTTCAAATTAGGACGGGAAGCTCCCTCATTGTGCGGACAAATGCTTGAAAAAGTAAACTAAACTAATTCCTATCTTTTTGTCTTAGCTGAAAGAGGCACAAGGTTTGCGAGAAACTTCGAGCGTTGCAGCCAAGGATTTTCTGGTTTCGCAGGTCTAAACTACAACTCAAAACTAACTAGCTTATACTATCCAATCTCCTCAAGAAATCAAAGCATGAGGAAACGGAGCAGGAATGATTTTATACGATAAACTTCAGGTACAGATTCACAATGTGAAGGCAAGGTGGGCTCAACTATTTGCTTGGCTGGGAAGAAGTTTATTAACACACACATCAAACGATAAGCTTTGAATACAAATTCACAACGTGAAGGCAAGGTGGGCTCAACTATTTGCTCAATCTGAATAGGCTTATTAGAAACAAAACATAAAGGATAGCCAACTAGGACAGTAAATTGCATAGGCGAAACACGCATACAATCCACGATTGAACTAGCCACTATATCTAACTAAGATAAGCATTCACCATAATAACAACATGAAACCCAAGTGGCATAACAATTCATCATCATAATAAATACTTGTGAATAGATACAGAATAAGCAATATTACAGGCAAGGTGGGCTCAGCATATATTACTCTCTTGTGCAAAAGTTATTTACAAATGAGCTGAAGCTCTTATTTATAGACATCGAAAGGTGTAGGGAACCCTAAAATCACTTTAAGTCAACTACAGTCTTGCAAGCATGCAAGATTTTATTGCTAAACCCTAATAAAGGAAACTATACAGTTAACTGGAAAGCTACCATCAGTTAACCAATACATCTAATCTAAATGGACAATGTGCGAGCATGCACGTCCTTATTGAAAGCAAGTTAACTTGAAAACTACCATCAGTTAACGAAAACCCTAAATGAAAACCCCAACTGTACATAGATAATTCCAAGATAGACATGCATGAGATGTGGAACAACGAGTTAACTTGGAAAGAAGCAGCGAGTTAACTGCTGTGTCTGATATCTATCCTGAAAGGTGGAACTTGAAGTCTACTGGTCCGTGATCTCGAGCAAGTAACCCCTTCACAAGGTTATTGACTGCATCATTATCTGGAGATCATCACATGTCCTAACTGTCAATTCACTACTTGTCAGCAACTTGAGCAATCCTGGAAATATTTGCACACTTAAACTGGCATTTCACTGACTGGTAACTTTGGCGGCTCTGTAACTGAAGTGATGGCCACTGTTTCTTCTACAGCTTGACGCTTCTCACGTTTTTCATGCTTTTCTCTATGGAAGAGTGTTGCATGATGAAATTGCGAAGCTTGACCGCGAACACTCTGGTTGTAAGAAATGCAAACGAACTTGCTGCACATGCAAAATTCCAATTGTATCAACCCTCTAAACCAGCCTTGGAAGACAATCAGCTATATGAGGCATGAAACCATGTGGACTTGAGTGACTATGCCTATCAACCCTCCGAATGCACTTGATACAAGTCGGTGTCAGCTTTTCTGATGAAATTATGAATTAAGACTAATTTGGTCTTGAATTCAATTTGCATGTATTGCATTATGAAAAACTCGTCTGTTGACTGTGAACATGGCTATATTCTGACAACTTTTCTAGAAAGCTAAAAAATAGCTTGCTGAGGCTAAAAATAGCCTATTGGAGGGCAATTTTCACGAAAAATTATAAGATATGGGTTTTGTCCAAAAACTGATTCTAAGACAACCCAAAATGTTAGATTTGCGAAAATTGGACTTCTACTCGACCATGCAGAGGAATTTCAATTAAGAAAATCAGAGCCTCGAGAACTGATGTTCTGGAACAAATTTTCTTGAAAAATTCTAGCACATGGGTTTTACTAAGGAAGCTATGCTGAATCGACCCAGATGACTTGTTTTGTCAAAAGTCACCAATTCTTCAAACATGCGAAAGAAAATAAGACGAGATGTAGAAGAATTTGAGACAAAAGATTGAGGTTTTGATGCTTTTTCTTCGGCTAAAATCACCACTCTGTTTTGAATTCTGCTAATGAATCTGGACTTGTACCTGCAAAAGAATGTTTTTGATGTCTTTGCAACTGATTACTGATGAAAATTCGCCCAACTCAGGAAGGAATTCATCTTTGCTTAAGCTAGATGAATGAAATGATGGACGCCGTGTTGAATAAATAGATAAATTCATACCATAATGGCGCAACTGCAAGCTTTAAACCCTAATTTAAAAAGAACTGTTCTGATTGGACCCCCTCCAGTTCAACTGAGATTGACTCGAAGTCTTGGAAATAAAATAATATTAAAATATTTAGTTCTTTTTAACATGCAAATTTGTAATTAAATATTGCAAAAGGCGCCAATAATAAATTATTGAAGAAAATCGCCCATTTAAAAGCTTGCATGCAAAAAGTCGAATTTAATATTATTTTTAATAAATTAGCAACAATCTCTGCATACTGATTCCGGAAAATCAACAATTAACTCTCCAAGCGTCCATTTGCAAAAGTTATGAGATTTTTCGCTAACTTCCTACTTTATAGCTTACTAAAAGTTACAGTTGCCCCTATTCAACTTTGATTTCTGGGTGATTGAGTGAGGCTGTGACCGAGTTGAGATATCAATCGCACAGCCTGCAGAGCAAGGATGAAATGTCTGCTGGGAGCTGCAACTGCTAAAATCAATGTTTGACACCTCAAAAAATTTGGCGCCTTTGATTAAATTGATGCAAGGTCTCCAGACTTAGCCATTTCTCCGTTTTTCCATTTGACGCTTCAAACTGCTGCTGCAGGTGAACGATGACCCCCACTGATTGGATGATAGGTTCATTGCATGACTGGAAGAATTCTGCATCCAACAACTGTATGTAAGGCACCTGAAAGCTGCATTAGGAACCCCAAAAGCAAGGGCGCCCCTAGCCTGTGAAGGCGCAATCACTAATTTGACAAAAGTGTAACTTTCATCTAGACGCTATACTTTGATCCCTGACACTGGGAGCTGGAGTGCTCCAATTCGTGCACCGTCAATCTCTCTGCATAGCTAGAACAACTTACAAGAGATGTCTCTGGAGGTGACAAAGCGAGAAAACTGCTTCTAAGACCTCAAAAAGAAGGGCGCCTTTTCCAAAGGGATGTGTATTTTCCATACTTAGCCATTTTTCTGGCTGTCTTATTTCTTCAGCACTCTACACTGACCCCTCATGTACAGGCGTTTGACAAATCTTGGAGATTGATGGCTGGACTCGTTGGATAGTTGGGAGTAATTCCGCACAAGTCTCGCGAAGACTGTGACTGCAAAAGACCCCATCTGGCAGGCCTAAAGGCTAGGCGCCCCTGGCCTACAGAGGTATAGGTGTGTATTTCTACACTTTTCCACCCTTTGTTTTACGTGCTTGGTAAAACCTCTGTCACGATCACTCAGCATGTCGGATCCTCTCACGAACTGGTGTGTTGCGGAGCTGAACTGAACTAGAAAAGATCCCCCAGAAACAAAATTTACAGATGCATCCATCTAAAGGGTCAAATTCAAGGGCGCCCCTAGGCTATAGGGGCGTAGAAATTGTAAATTTGACAGCCTCTGTGACATGCACTCTCCTCGTACCTTCAACTTCTGACTTCAATTGCCAGAGTTCTGCACTTCGGATGACCTCGCTTGATAGCTCGTCAGAAAGCTGGACTAATTCTGAAGAGATTGAATGTATTTGCAAGCACATGCAACTAAATCTGAGCCTTCAAAAAGAAGGGCGCCCCTGGGCTACAGGGGTGCAGATCTGCTTTCTGCAAAATATCATCATCTGTTTCTTCCTCCATAAACACTGTTCTGGCCATTGAAACGACCTTGGAGTATAATTTTGTCATGAAGCACTTCTCCATCATAATATGTCTTACCTTGAGTCCCAGGTTCAGGTTTTGACCTCCAGGTACTGACCAATTGCTGCCGATGACGGACATGAAACTGACCAAAGTCCATACTTGACTTGCCCAAAAACTGTATTTTGACATCATTCTAGCAAAGTTTAGACTCTTTTAAGCAAAATGCCTTAATGAAGCAACAAATTTGGTTTGGGTACAACAGTGATAATGTCCCTGACTCAAAGAAGCATGTTATGCAAGTCCATAAGCAATAAATCCATACAGTTTACTGTAATCTAATAAGGATACGTTTAAATTCACCCACTTTACATTTTATCCACTATTTTATTCCCTGTTAGGCATTATTTGCAGCACTTTGGTTGCACTGCATTTTCTCTTCCAACCTGTATAACTGCATCTAAAAAACATATTCACTAAAAAAAAAATTTAGTTGGAGAATCATGCCTTGCCCTTGGTACTTGTCTCCTGCATCAGGAACACGTTTCCATCTTGGAGACACATATGGTGACATCTTCACATGTCAAGATACTTAAGATGAAGTTTTCTTGCATCTCTATACATCTTCTAAAAGTTTCCCTTGAAAATTGGGAAACTTCCTATAGGAGTTTCTTCTATCTATCATATTAATTACATTGGTTATTTCGTGCTAAGTGCTGATATTTAGTTGACAACATATAAAAGAATTAAATAAAACACCAATACTTATAGTTTTCTATTTTTTGAAAAACAATTCAAGAATTTTCTAGCAGAATATCATAGCCCAACTAGGCATATTAAAAAGAGAAACAATAAAAAGGATTAAGATGTTGACTGAAAATAGAGCCATCTCCAAGTATCCAGATATTTTAAAATAATGGCATCCTAGTCCGAATTCCCATTTGCTGCCCTTAGGAGATTATGGTTTAAAATTTAACTGTTGATGTCATGATTGTGATTGTCAAATATCAATAAAATCAATCTTTGCTTTTGTTGACATTTATTTTAGTAATTTAAAATGGTTAAGATTTTTAAATTTTTGAGCATTTTACATTTTTTGAAGTTTATGATATCCCAAGGTAAATTACCATGCAATTTTTTTCAATTTTCACCAATTTCGGTTGCTCAGGAATTTCGTCAAACAGTTACCTCTTTGTTGCTCTGAGTATGCACTCAGTTTGTTTTCAATGGATTGATGATTGTCTTTGTGTTCAATTTACGCAACATGGGTTTATCACAATTGCATATACATGGCACAGAAATTGCTAAGTTTCACAACATGCTGATTTACACTTGTATAATTTATACCCAGATTATAATATTTATAACTCAGAAATTGTTCAATTACTAGAGTTTACCAGACAATAAATGTATACAGTAAACCACCGTATGCTGACCTGGTAAGCAGTAGGATGCATCTTAGTATGATTCGCTGGCACTTATTCTGTAATAAGTCTCGTTGAAATTGACCATTGTCTTTTATAATGTGAAAGCACTGCTTAGGAAATAAGCAACAGTCTCCAACTAATGTGACTACTCCTTATTGGCTACCATCCCTTTGACTGGTCTCTTCGACAAATCGTGCATTATATGTGTGAAGCGCTTCAAGGAAATAAGGCTATCAGTAAACTCAGTGGCAGCTAAATAGAAAAACATTCATTTTGCACACCGATGATAAACTAGAACCCCCATGACTTCCCTTTTGCTATCTCAGCACTCGTCCATATGGTGAATGAGTATCGTGATTCTTTTTGAGAAGGCTTTGACCATATAAAGATGGTGGTATTAATGAATGCCGATTAAATATGAATCACAATTAATATAACTCTACTACCTTGTGCACTTAGTGGTTTGCAAACGCTTATTTAATTTGGTGTTGACTGTAATACCAGCTGGCTCCAAATTAAATTAAACCCCTTTTAATATGAAATCGCATCCTTTGTAGTGTATGGTGCTCAAGGGGAAAAGAGCGACAGCTCCTAAGTAAGACATCACTTCCTCAAAATGCTATGGCTGGAGTTTAAGAGCTGCAATAGGAAATATGAGGTACCTTGCCTCCTAAAAATAAATCACCCTCTTCCATAGAGACAATTAATAAAATAAGCAGTCCTGCACCAATTATTGGAATGATACGGTTGGATTTGTCAGCTGCTATCAAATTTATCTTTGTAAGAGATTTCACACATTTCGAAATCTGCAAACGATATGCACAACTGTGAAACTTGGATGATTCCACCTGTAAAAGGATTTGGGTTTTCGTTCAATCCTGAGAACTCCAGGGTTTCCATCCTCAAGCTCTCCAGAAACCAATTTTCAAAAAATAAACCAAGCATTCTCTCCAAATGAGCTCCCAAAACCTTTTATTCATCTTTTTGTAACTCCTCTTTTTTGTTGAAAACCAATATTTAATTTTTAATTTTAACTCCTTACTTATCCCAAAAAGTGACTTTATTAAAATATTTAACTTTTTTGGCTATAAGAAATAATTAATTTAAGTTGCCTTTTACTTTATTTTTTTTCGACAAATTAATTAATTATTTAATCATTAAAATATTTCCACATCAACAATTGAAATTGCGGAAAATACAAAACCATGAAGAAAGATGGTATCTGATGGTGCCAAAATCTTCCAGAGCTCCTCGAAACATCAAATAACCCTCTTGGTATGACTGGCGATCACCTAGAAAGCCAGAGCTACATTTGATGCTGTCATGATCGAAAATGGGGACATTACAATCCGCCCTCCCTAAAGATTGCTTCTCCTCAAGCAATGCCAGGGCACCCTCAATAACATCTAGTTGAGCCCAATTGAACCCAAGTGTGATCTTGGGGTCCCAAATCAATCTAGAAATATCTGCCATGTTGTCGTTGCGCTACTCTGAATAAAATTGTTGACTCATCATGCCTGAACTGTGCTCTCCTCTCCTGTGACCCCAAAATGTAGATATCACCAACACCCAAACTGAGATACTTGCGAGGGTTGAAATCTGTATCATGAAAATTCTCCTACCAAGGTGCCTTAGTGAGGTCCATATCTGTAATCCCATTGCCTAACTCAATCCTACACAATAGGAAATATAATTTGCTCAACCCCAAAGAATAACTCTCAACATATCTCCTCACAGTGTCCCAGAAGTGATGCCAATAAGTCCTTGATCGGAAGCTGATAAGGAAGTTAACAACAATGTCGTCCTTGGAATCATTCATCCTGAATATACCTTGCCAATCATAGACTGATAATCCCTCACCGACACTTAATCTCCAAGTGTCAAAAACCCATATCAAGCACGCCAACTCATCCAATCGACTGCAATCATCACAATAACATCTGTAGATATATACATCAACATCTCGAACTGATTGCAGTAACCATCACTCACCTGTTGCCAATAAGCCTGTAAATACTCAAAATCCATCTGCCCATAAACTGATGTTGCCATAACCATTGTGGAAATGCAAGGGCAGCAACTATCATAAAAAATTACCCTTGAAAACATAGGAAATGTGAGTGTGGAAATGACCATAGCGACTCCTCTAATAACCACATTATAGCTACCCATCAACACCGACTGAAAGTTACTCCGCTGCTGAGTTCGAGGTATTGGCCAATCACTTTGTATACAAACATTCAAAGTCCTATGTGGGTTGATTGGAAAGTGGATAGCAGTACCGCGGTACAGACTCTGAAGTTTTGTCGACCACCCCAATTTTGAGTCAACAACTCATTGTTGAAGACTATACTTGGATCCCAAATCCTGTGATTTTCACCAATCATACTCACATACTTTCCCATACTTGCTGAAGCAAAAGATGATAGCAGTGTTAAGTTTGAAAATCTGATGTATAACCATCTCGGAATTGCCTTGGCTGTCATAAATTGGTGATCCCCTATCAACACTCAACTTCCAAGTGTTAGAGTGACAATCTAGCGCGCACAAACCCATGCAATCAATCGCAGTCCTCATTGCAAGGTCTGATAAATCTGTGTTTAGCATCATAGAACAGCCACTATTCATCAAGGAGTAAGACAAAACCCTTTGCACCAAATCTGAAAATTCTCCTACTTGTTGTAAATTGATAAAATTATACCAACTCAACAAACTAGGAAAATGATATTCTTGAACATTGACTACTAATGAATGATGAACAATGTTGGCGTTACAATTTGCACCTTTGGAGTGTGTATTGGCAACGGGCAACTATGCACAGTGCGTAATGATTGCTCTTCAAATTATGAAGGGAAGCTCCCTCTTTTGCTGATATGCGTGAAAAAGTAAATGTTCTAAACCCTATCTTTTTGACTCAGCTTGGAAGAGGCACAAGGTTAAGGAAACCAATACATTGCAGCTAAGGTTTTTCTCTCGTTTTGCAGATCTTAACTACAACTAACTTAATGCTTAAACTATCCTATTTCCTCAAGAGAAACAGAGCATGAGGACTTAGGAGCAAGGAATATTTGACAATAAACTTTATACTAGGATTCCCAAGGAGGAGGAACCCCTATCCGAGGTGTAGATATGCAACAAGCTTATTTGAAACAACACTTAAACGACAATTCTTCTTTCTAAATTCCTAATGAGGAGGAACCCCTATCTGAGATGTAGATATGAAAGAAAAACTATTAATCACAACATCAAATGATAAACTCTACTTCTAAATTCCCAAGGAGGAGGAACCCCTATTCGAGGTGTAAATATGAAACAAAGCTTATTAATCACAACAAGAATAAAACTGGGACAACAAATTGCATAACAAGACACGCACACAATGAATGATCAAACCAACATTATATTTAACTAAGTGAATAGATACAAAATATCAATATTGCACGGCAAGGTGGGCACAACAATTTGTTATTAAAGTAAAAGTTCTTGAATAGATATTGAATAGCGATATTTCACGACAAGGTGGGCACAACAATTAGCTATTACGAGCAAAAGTTAATTACAAATGAGCAAGGGTGCTCTTATTTATAGAACTTCAAGGAGTAGGGAACCCTAGAACCTCCTTGAGTTTACAATCAGTCTTGCAAGCATGCAAGAGTTTATTCTCTGAGTCTAATTGTAAGAAACTAATCAGTTAACTGGAAAACTACCATCAGTTAATTGAACTAAACTAAACTAAAATGGACGTGTGCAATATGCAAGTCCTTATTGAAATAAAAGTCAACTGATAACTAACATTAGTTAACTGGGTCCTAACTGAAAGTCCGACCTCCTCCAAAAGATATCCCAAAGATGAGATAAGCGTGCATGAAATCGGCAATCAGAACTCAAGAATGACGTTGAGTTGACTGCTGCTTATGACTCTATCCTTGGGAATAACTGGAGATCCATCTATCTGTCTATTCCAAGTCGTCATGGGCTATCACCTCCTCCATGAATTCGTTAACTGTCTCATCTTCTGGCACTCTGACGCTATCTACAATGATACACTGTTTGTTTAATTCCATCTCTCCATCCTTGATCACCTTTTGGCACTCCTTGACTTCTCCAGCTAACTTGTCGAAGCTCGTTGACTTCACTGAGAAGTGATTCAACTTGGCCGCCACAAGATCACCATCAAGACCGTCATGCACCAAATTCTGGAACTCAGTTTGCACAGCCTCGAGATCAACACATATACCATCTTCATGAAGATAATGGCATGGGATCTGAGTGACGAATCTGCTCACAAGTTTGAGTGCACCGGCGATGTCTTCTTTGATCACATCCAGCTTTGTAGAGATTCTTTCATATGTTTCCACCCTGAAGAGGTGTTGTTCTCTCCAAGCGAAAAGCTTCCTTTTATCCTCATCTGCTACAACAGGGTCATATTCCAACTGAGAAATAAGAATCAAGTCCTTCGGTTTGCTCTTTGCCATAGTCAATTCAAGCCGATGGATTCCTTGACAAAGATCATGTGCAACGTACCTTAATTGATACAACTCTGTGAGAAGGTATTTGCCTACAAGCATGAAATCATCAATCCAATTGTCCAAGAGCTTGCCATGATTGACTAACCGGCCCAGTTTCTGTTGATCTACAGGTGTCTCTTGAAGCTGTGGGAGAATGGCTGCAACATTCAAGGTTCTATGAAGAAGATCTGAGATGTACTGCCGGAGCTGCTTATTCTCAGCCTTGAGGGCTGCCTTGTCTTCTCCGTCCTTCATGACTCGCTCTTCAAGATTACTTGTAGCAACCTTAAAGAGGCTCACATCCACGTGTCGAGTGCTGCTGCCAAGATTAGCTTTGACAAAGGTGAAATCACCAACTTCAACTTCATCTAGACTCTTGTCCTCTGGTGGTGTAGCAACTTCAACAATGATCTTTGCTTCAGGAGTTTTCTCTATGTGCACCTGCTTCTTTACCTTCTTGTTTGACTTATCTTGATAGGGATTGCCAAACTTAGATAGATCAAGCTGATATGAAGGCTTTTGCCTTCTTCCCAAAGTCCTCTCGAGCCAACATGAGTGATCAATATTATCTTCCCGAGGAGAAATTGCTGCTGCTGTGTCGACCTCTGATGGATCAATTGGGACTGAAGTTTCACGAATCGACAATTCTGGCTCTGAGTCAATATCAATCTGGATGGGAGGACTCGGAGAAAATGGTGAACTAGGAGATGAAGACCCGACTTCAACTTGTACCACTGGCTCTACTGGAACTTCCGGCGCTTTCTCGATCTACTTTCGCTTACTTGTGTTCCTTCCCTTCGTGTTTCCACTAACTTTGACATCTTTAAGTGGATGCATTATAACCTTAACTCGAGGTCTCGACCTTGATGTAGAAGGTAGTAAAGAAAACACCATTGGTGGCTCTACAACTGAAACTGCCTTCCGCCTTCTCTTGCTGTCTAGAAAATACATGCTAGTCTTGATAACTCCTCTTGATAGGTCCTCCACTGAAGTACTCTCTCTGGCGTACCAATCTGGTTGGCGAAGTGGCTAGCGAGCAACTTGATCTTTGACGAATGTGCTAAGTAACACCTCTCTGTCATCATCTGACAAACCCTCAACATCTTTTGATAGGAAATCGGCAAGCTGAGGAAGAGTAAGTCTACAATAGTAACGTTTGCGTACTCGCAGTTGGCCCAAAAGTCCTCAAGTGCTGGCCTATGTGACTGACTTCGGTCCAACCAAGTTGCATAGTGACCTAGAGGATCATAGGAGCGCTTCTCAGTGAGATACTTGAGACAGAGTTTTGACAACTCGTTGCTCATCAACTTGCAATCGGTGGCTGTCTTACATTTGTAAATACTCAATCCAAACGGAAAGGTGAATGCCTGCTTGTGCCGATTGTGAAGAAAAGCATGAACACCATGAGCCTGTCTTAGGAACTCCATGAATAGGACCTTGTCTAATGGGTATCTCGGTAGCATCAGAGGTTCTCTGGTGTAACCATACACTCGAATATATGTGAAAGTGGGAAACTAGATGAACCAATCCGCCCAACTCTCCATTGCTGATTTTGCTTCCGCCGATATTCTGAAATGCATTTCATTATCAAGGTCTCTGATTGTCTTTATTAGGAAGTGATCATTCACCTGTTTGAAATCTTGTTCAGCCTTTGAGAACTCCAATTGATAGAAGTATTCGTGAACATGCTGAACGCCAAGGGTTCCATTGGTCTTCAAAGTTTTAAATTTGCCTTGAAAAGCAATTAAATAGACAAGATAGGAAACCATGTGGAACTCGTGGATTTTAAGGAATCCTATGATTTGTTGGTGAAGACACTCACTGATCAACATAGCCCAGTGAAAGTGTTCCTTATTGTCGATAATCCGGGAAATGACATAGAACATCCATGGTCGGAAAACCTGAGCTTCCTCCTGACCTGTAATCCGGTTGAGCAAAGTAATCAAGATAGCAATCTCGTCCTTGAACTCTCCACACCCAACCTTCTTTGGCATGTTAGTTTTTTGTTCTTTTAGCCACCTTTGAGCAACCTTTCTCTTAGATCTTTCCTTGTTTCCTTGCCATATCTTGTCGCAATCCTCTAGGACTATAGCAAAATTATCTGAGTGGGGTGGAATGGCAAAGCATTTCTCAACGTTTCTCGGCTTGAGGCTGCAAATGACTCTCCCATCGTCTGATCTGATGTATCTTGTAGATGAGTTGTAATGCTTAATGCAAACAATGACGAACTCAAGATCAAACACCGTGATGGGAATAGATGTCGTTGCCAGCAAACTGAATGCTCAAGATTCTTGACTATCGTGCTGTCAATGCCTTCCAACGTGCTCAATTTGACCACTAGATAAATGTGACCCAAGTCTATATTAGAGGTTTTCAAAAAGTCATGAACTAAGACCGATTTGGCCTTGTATTCCATTGGGTTGAATTGCATTTTGAAAATCTGGATTTTTTACTGTAAAGTCGGATATGTTCAGAGAAACTTCAGAAAAAGCTGAAAATGAAACTAGATGAGGCTAAAAATAGCCAGCTGGGGGAGGATTTTTCTGAAACATGGGTTTTTTAGAAAATCAAATTCTAAGCAAACCCAAATTTTCAGAAACTCAAAAAAACGAATTTTGCTAAGGCATGCAAAGGCTTTTCAGATGAGAACTGCAGGGGCTGTAGGGACACTAGGGGCAATTTTTCCCGAGAAAAACTGGCACATGGGTTTTGTAGGCGCTGATGAGTTGAACAGACTCAAATGAATTGATTTTGAAAGAAGTGAGTTTTTGGCCCACATGCAAAAGAATCTTCGGAAAAAAGCACAATACTTCAAAATGTGAAGTAACGAGGCAATTTTCTCGAAGAATTCAGAAACATGGGTTTTGCTGCTAACGCTGAAACAAGTGAACCTAGATGATCAAATTCTGAAAATTATGTCATTTACTTTAACATGAGAGAGAAAACCTAAGACAAGGACAAAAGAATTTTAGAGATAGAAAATAGAAGTTATTATTCTGTCTCTGAAAATGATGCCTATGCTTGAATTGGATTTGATGAAGTTTGCATGCACTCGAAAAATGAAGTCTGAAAAATAAATCCTTTGAACAATCTAGACCTGGCACTACGAAGAACACTGAAACATGACTCGTAGCGCCTTTAGATCTTTGGTTGCTCGAGAAAATATGTGTTTGCTTCCACTTGTGATGAGAATAATAGATGCCCAAATGCCTTAATAAATAAAATTTATGAAGAAAGGCCTCACAAATGCATACAATTTCCTAAATTTAGGCGCCACCTTCTGATTGGACCTCAAACTTAGTTAACTAAATGAAAAATAAGCCCTAAATTGGGCTCCACCTCCATGCACTTCAGTTAACTGTGCATGCAAAAGTAAATTCGTCATTTGCAAGCAAAAATCAAGTCCTGTTGAAGTTGACTTGAGAAGTGCATCTGAAGTTTTAATATTATTTAAATTCAGTTAACGAACTCCTCCATTTTGGGGCGGCCCATACATTTGAGTCCAAAAAGTCAAACTTTGACTTTAGATGCCTTCACTCTAGACTTAAAATTTCATTTGCAAATGTCACTGGAGGCTATGTTTGATCACTGATTTTGATTGACTGATGTGTCCGGAAGACTGGCTGACAGTTTCATTGAAGAGCAGGATCAAAATTTTGACAAGGAACTCCTTGAGGCTGCAAACCCTAATTCAGACACTCGAGGCTTCAAAATTCAGGGCGCCCCTGGCCTCCAGTGGTGCTTTTCTGCTTCTGACAGTCAATTTTCATGCATTTTCATCATTTTGAAGGTGATTTTGACCTTACTTCATCTTGCTTTCTCCGGCAATTGACAAAACTTTAGAGCTAGCTGACAGGCTCACTACAGAGTTGGCTCAATTCTGAACATGACCTCTTGGAGAACACTTCCTAAAAACATCATCTGCTAGGTGAAAAACATGGGCATCCCTGGCCTGTAGGGGCGCTTTTCCTTCCAGACTTGGCTATTTTTTCGACTGGCTGAATCTCCACTTGATCCCTAGCTACAGGTGATTGACTTGTCCTCTGACCCAGCTGAGGTATGCAACAAAAAGCTGAAAGCAAGACAGATAGGATGAGTATCTGAGATAACCCAAACAACTGCATTTGAGGATCCGAAGCCTTGGGCGCCCCTGGCCTCTAGGGGCGCTTTTGTTGCTTTCTAGACATTTTGACCATGATAAAACCTTACGTTTGACTCCTGATTATGGCAGTTCAACAACTCAGATTAACCTGCTGACGGATTCATTGCAAAGCCTGATCAATTCTAAGACAAACATCTTGGATATCATTTGGTCAGAAACTTTCATTTGGTACCTCAAAAAGATAGGCGCCCCTAGCTAGTAGGCACGCTTTTTTCTCCAGTGTTAGTCAAATTTTCATCTCCCTCATTTCTCATTCAATCTCCAGTTTCACGTGCTAGACAAGTCTTCCATACTGGCTAGTAGGCTCATCGCGAAGCTAACAGTATTCCAGAGAAGTCTTCTTGGAAGTGACAAATCCTGAAAGGTAATATGGGCCTTTGAAATCTAGGGCGCCCTTGGCCTCTAGGGGCTCTTTTGCTTCCAAAGAGAAAAAATTTGATGATTTTCACCTCGACGAAAATCCCCTCCATGACGAAGCATCATTTTGAACATATCTCGCCATAGAATCTTTGTTGGAGCATTTTAAGCTTAGATTTCGACACCTGGAATCTGGCCATTTGCCATTGATGACCTCAAAGGTCCTAACTTTCCTCTTGAAAAAGTGAACTACCCACCAGACTTAAATTGACTTTTAACTAAAATTGACTTCACCACTGTGATCGTGAAGTGAAATAAGCCAATCAAAACAATTTTCAGTCAATTCTGACAAGTTTCAATTTTTAGGGTTTTTGACCTAAAAATAGGGGTCCAAAAACCTTAATTTTCAATTTTTTCAAATTTTACTAGTATCTTCTAGACATCAAACTAGCTAAAAGCCCATACTTGATTTGCCTAAAAATTGACTTCTGACGACATTTTTAGAAGGTTTAGACTATTTTAAGCAAAATGCCTTAATGAAGCAAAAAATTTGGTTTGGGTACAACAAACAACATGTTCAAAATTAGGATCCTCAATATTTCAATTGATAACCCTCTCAAGGGAGTACCTTCCAAAGTGATGGCAAAAAGTGGTAGTCTTTATAAAGTAAGAATTAACAAATCCATTATGGAATGTCAACTTTTTTGTGTACCTTGGATCCATCAACACTATCTCATTCTTGTCTATGAAATCTTGAGTGTCAACATGACAAAGTCCCTTAACAAAGTCACCTACATGGGACTTATCTATCACCTTATGATTATCAAAGTCTTGCAAAGACAATAGACTGTTGTTAACAACTTAACACTCATAATCCACATTTTCTTCATCCTTTTCAATTCCGGATGCTCATCATTAGCTGCTAAACCATGAAGTGTCTCACATTGAAAACTGCCTTCATTACCTGTTATATCAGCTATCTCATGGCTGCAAGCTGCACCTTCATGTAAAAATTGATCCTCAAAATTCAAAATTACATATTCAGGATGTGGTTTCCAATCTCTATCAGCATATGAATCTCTCTAATATGGGTAAAGCTGAAACGATTATTTGATATATCACCACTATGGAGTTCATCAATCCCTTCAACTGTTTGCTTAGTCTCCATAATTCTTGTATCACTTTCTTGTTCCTTGGGTGTGGCTGCAATAGATTTAGGATTTTCCGCTTTGTATAAAGAAAAGTGAGCCATACTTAATTGTAAGTAAAGATCATCAACCTCTTTTTCCTTGTCTTCAGCGAACTTGGTAGCAAGATTCCTATCCATGGCAATTGTAAGTAATCCAATTTCATCATTTCTAATGCTTCTTTGATAGAGTACAATTGGGTAAAGGTGACTCCACTTGCAACTCCCTTTTGCCTCTCCTCAATTTGAGCTTTCCAAATGAGATCTTCAATGTATTTGTGAGTATTATCTGCCCTTGTTAACACTTGCACAACTTACTCATCTATAACCACAAGTTGGTCCTTCAGATCTTGCAACTCTAAAGGTGTCTGATCAAACTTACTAGTGTGACTTGGGCTGCCACACAATAAATTTTCTGATTTGCTTTCATTTTTACGAACCATATCATCATCAAAATCAGTTGCTTCACTAGTTGATGCCTTGCAATCCTCAAGTAAGAATGGTGGAACAGTATTATGATCAAATATAGTATCATCCAATGAATCCATCTCTTCACAAGGCCTATCAATAACAATCTCTAAATCACCAACATAGAGACTTGTGCACACTTCACTTGTAGATGCAATAAATGATTCTTTTTCCTTAAAATCCATTGTATCATTCAGCTGGAAACAAATGATTCATCATTTTTATCGTTTGTCCATACCTTCTTAGTTGATGATTTAGTAATCTCCAAATCAGCAGATTTTTTGATCCCAACACTATCGTGAAGATCAATGTACTCCACTTTGCTAATAGAAGCACACGAAGAACTAGCTTCATCCTCTTTTTTCGAAGCATCATGAACATCAGAAACAATTTCAACCACCTGTATCTCTTTTCCAACCTCCTCTTCTATGACTATTTGTTCTTCCTCTACCCTCTTCACCTTTTTACTTGTGCATTGGTGATTATGCTCCTAGGTTCCTTCGCATGAGAAGCAAAGGTTTTGTCTTCTAAGTCTATTCCTGCTGATTTCCTTTTTCCCCGTACTGAAAAATTTCTTTTCCTTTGTATCTACTTTCTTTTCATCTGAAATGAGAGATTCTAACACTTAAGGATGCTCTAGAAATTTTGTTAAATTCTTATCGTATTTTTGGAAATTTTGTATCAATTCTGTCAGGAGCTCCTGCATAGACTTCATCTTTCTTATTGAACTAACCAACACATTGCTGCAACTAATTTGAATAAGTGCTGGTCACTTACCAAAAGCACCAAGAGTGAACTTTCCCTAACTTAAGGATTTGAAATTTGTGCATGCATTCAGCTGGGAACCCCCAAACTGATCAGAAATTTCTGCTATTCAAAATTGGTGTTAAAACCCACCGGCTGACGGGATCTCTTGCTTTGATACCACTATAATAACTGGAGCTAAATTACCATGCAAATTTTTTGATTTTCACCAATTTTGGTTGCTTAGGCATTTCGTCAAACAGTTACCTGTTTGTTGCTTTGAGTATGCACTCAGTTTGTTTTCAATGGATTGATGATTGTCTTTGTGTTCAATTTACATAACATGGGTTTATCACAATTGCATATTCATGGCACAAAAATTGCTGAGTTTCACAACATGCTGATTTACGCTTGTTTAATTTATTCCCAGATTATAATTTTTATAATTCAGAAATTTTGTTCAATTACTAGAGTCTACCAGACAATAAATGTATACAGTAAACTACCGTATGCTGACTTGGTAAGAAGTAGGATGTATCTTAGTATGACTCGCTGGCACTTCTTCTATAATAAGTCTCCTTGAAATTAACCATTGTCATTTATAATGTGAGGTGGCTCAAGAAAAAGCATTGCTTAGGAAATAAGCAACAGTCTCCAACTACTGCAACTGCTCCTTATCGTCTACCATCCCTTTGATTGGTCTCTTCAACAAATCGTGCATTATATGTGTGAAGTGCTTGAAGGAAATACGGCTATTAATAAACTCAATGGCAGCTAAATAGAAAAACATTTATTTTGCTCACGGATGATAAACTAGAACCCCACGACTTCCCTCTTGCTATCTCAGCACTCATCCATGTAGTGTAATGAGTGTCGCGATTCCTTTTGAGAAGGCTTTGACCATAGAAAGATGGAGGTATTAATGAATGCCGATTTAATATGAATGACAATTAATATCACTCTACTACCTTGCGCAGTTAGTGGTTTGCAAACGCTTATTTGATTTGGTGTTGACTAATACTATCTGGCTCCAAACTAAATCAAACCCCTTTTAATATGAAATCACATCCTTTGTAGTGTATGGCACTCAAGGGGAAAAGAATGACAACTCCTAAGTAAGGCATCACTTCCTCGAAATGCTACGGCTGGAGTTTAAGAGCTGCAATACAAAATACGAGGTACCTTGCCTCCTAAAAATAAATATCACCCTCTTCCATACAGACAATTAATAAAATAAGTAGTCCTACACCAATTACTGGAATGATATGGCTGGATTTGTCAGCTGCTATCAAAATATTCATTTATTTTTCACCATAGCCTGCACCCAGTACTTCCCTAAAATTTGTCTTTGGAAGAGACTTCACACATTTTGATATCTGCAAACGACATGCGTAGCTGCGAAACCTGGATGATTCTGCCTATAAAAGGATTTGGGTTTTTTGTTAGTTTTATGATCAGATTTAATGCACAGAAATTAATTCAAAATCAGACACAAGGACACAGCAGATACCCTGGGAAAACCCTCCACTTGAGGGAGAAAAACCCATATCACAATATATCACTTATATATTGAAATGTCAACACAATTGTCTCCTTTACAAAAGCCGATATGAAGGCCAATAAGAGGCACCACAAACTGATGCAAACACAGTAACACAATGATGTAATTCACTGAAGATAAGACTCAGCCTTCTAATGATATCGAACTGCCTTGAGAAGAACTCGCACTTGAAAGAGAACGAACTAGGATAAAATCATCAAATGACACCTTCCTTATATACAATTCGAATGAGGAGACTTCAATTGATGCATCCTTTCAAGTATGATGTCGGCCTTCATGAAGTGTGACGACTTTCCAATATAATTGCCGATTAGAGATGGGTCGGCCTCAATAAACAAATATTAAATATCATATAATGAAAGACGTGTCTCTTCAAACGTCTCAAGTCGGCCAAGATAAAGAATATAATAAATACAATTCAAATAGCCGTTAGGCTACATTTGAATTGACTCCAATCGTGGATCTGGAAGAAGCAGCCCGACGCTACTAATAACATCAACATTTTTGTCCAATCCTGAAAACCTGAGGGTTTTCGTCCTCAAACACCTAAAAACCAAGCTCTCCAAAAACCAATTTTCAAAAAATAAACCAAGCATTCTCTTCGAATGAAGTCTCAAAACCTTTTATTCATCTATTTGTAACTCCTCTTTTTTCTTGAAAACCAATATTTACTTTAAAATTTTAACTCATTTCTCCCAAAAAATGACTTATTTAAAATATTTAACTTTTCCGGTTATAAGTCACTTTTTTTACAAAAGAATTAAAATAATTAATTTAAGTTGCCTTTTACTTTATGTTTTTTTGACAGCTTAATTAATCATTTAATTATTAAAATATTCCCACACCAACAACTAAAACTACAAAAAATACAAAACCCTGAACAAAGATGGTATCTGACAGCACCAAAATGCTTTGGAGGTCCTCGGAACATCAAATATAACCCTCTTGGCACGATCAACGGTCACCGAAAAAACCAGAGCTACATTCGATGTTGTCATGATCGGAAATGGGGACATTACAAATTTGCATAGTCATTTTGCATTTTATTCTAAATCGAAATATTTAAATAGTGCTTATATTTTTTGGAAAATCTGGTGTCCCATCCTAGTATCTCATAATAGTCCTAGTCCCAATTTTAACTTCTTTCACATTGTGTTGAATGTTATGTGGTGTGACAATCATGACACCCTTAGTGAAGGGAACAATAATATATATGAGAGGTCATCAAGCAATAGTGGTCCACCTATCAAAAACAATAGAAGCTCTAGAGTAGTTCCAAGAGGGGGGATCATATGCAACCTTTACCCATGAAAACATAAGATAAATAAAAAGACAAACATGACACACAAAAGATTAATTCCCTTTAGCAATAAAAATGTGAGTGAATTTTTTTTTTTAAATATAAGCTTTGACATGCAAACCTGCACACAAGTGTTAGTAGTTAGATTGTTTAAGTTCATGGACATATGATGATGGCTACATTTCAAGAGAATTAGCAATAAAGACTAAACCTCTACAAAATCAGGAAATAACCTTTTCAAATAGTAAAATAGAGGTTACAATATATTCCTTACAATCTTCTAATAAATTTTAAAAAAAATTCTAAAATTTAATTTCATATGCAAAATTTATGCTATAAATAAGGGTTTGATATTTTATTTTTTTGGTCAAGAAATCTTCTTTTCTACCATAGAACTGGAAACCAAATAATAAATAAGTAACACCTTAAAAGTTTTAAAAAATCAGCATCAAAGGGTCAACTTTAGATTGGCATATCTCTCTTTATACCAATCTAAATATTTAATGTGACCACTTTTCAGAAAGTTCATGAAGTTCTCTTCTAATAAATAAAAAATTCTCGTTTTTTGAAGACCTTTGTGATGCACACGATATAGTCGGCCAAGAATTAAGTAAATATGTTATTGTCGGTTATATAATAAATAATTATGTTTTGTATTTGTGTGTTAGTCCTCGACTGGTTGTTAGTTGTCGATTAGTAGTTACCGATGGTTGGTAGCCTTAGCCAACAACGGTCTATTATATATATATGTCCTTGCTATTCATAGTCGAGGATTGCATTCTCGATATTTTGTATTTATTGCATAACCGAGAATTGGTAATAAAGCTAGATCTTTCATGAAATGTTTGCAAGTAATTTATATCATGTTATGGAATTTTGTATCTTCGCGGGCATCCTTTAGTGTACGAATTGTCTTCATCATCACCGCACGACTTGTGCAGAGTTTTCATGTCAAACGACTTGTCTTCATTGTCATCATACAACTTGTGCAAAGTTTTCATGCCCTATGACCCATCTTTATTGTCACCGTACGAATTGTGTAGGGTTTTCACACCATACAACCTATCTTCATTGTCACCGTATGGCCTGTGCAAAGTGTGCCCTTTCATGTACGGTCTAACATCGTACGTTATGTGCATCATCGGTCTTTCCAAGTACGTTATCACAGTTTGGCAGTACAACTATGTGTACAACTTCCTTGCAACAATCCCATATAGTCTATCCTCATTACCATCATACGACCTCTCATTCACTCCACAGTGTGACATCATGAAGCAATTACTTATTAGTTATTTTGGCACTTCATGGGTTTTGCAACACAAAACTATTAGCCAACAAAGTTAGGTTGATTGGCGACATCATTCTCCATCATTTTCCTTTGTAGTACGACCCCTCACACTGCTAGGTAGTTATATTAACTGTTTCTTCAAGAGGTATGACTTATTTAAATTGAATTGTTCATTTCCAAGAACATATTTTCGAAAAGCTATGGATATTAGCAGCAAGGGAAAATGATTGGTGGACTAGTACAGGCCCAGGATTGCAATAGGGACAAGCAATAAGGTGAAAAGTGACGATAACATAGTCAAATCCATGACCTGGGAAAGTCTTATTGGCAGTGAATGTCAGACATGGTGGAAAAATAATCCAAATAATCATGTGTTGAGATTTGCACTTCAACACATACAGGTGGACAAAGTCGCCCAACTGCCATTCTTCACTCTTGAGAGTTCGAATGGCAACTAAAAGCCATGGTGAAAAATTGTAATTGATAGTTGCATAAATCAGTGTTGGACTATATGGTTTGCTCAATTACTATTTCCTTCTGGCTAGCTGACTTCACTAGGGTGTTCAAGATACCATCTATAGGAGCAACCTAAGTCACAGAGTTCGTCGAATTCTAACTATGAAGTTTGAAATTCGGCGAACTTCAAAGCAGGATGAAAAAATCGTTCAAATTCACCTTATATTCATATAAAATAAAGGCATAATTTTTTTTAATAAAAATATATTTAAAAAAACGTTTTTTAGGGCATAATTGTAATTGATAGTTGCATAAATCAGTGTTGGACTATATGGGTTGCTTGATTACTATTTCCTTCTGGCTAGTTGACTTCACCAGGGTGTTCGAGATACCATCTATAGGAGCAACCTAAGTCACAGAGTTCGCCAAATTCTAACTATGAAGTTCGAAATTTGGCAAACTTCAAAGCAGGATGAAAAAATCGTTCAAATTCGCCTTATATTTGTATAAGATAAAGGCATAATTTTTTTAATAAAAATATATTTAAAAAACGTTTTTTAGGGATTTTTCACTCCGAGCGGCATATGTATTCTTCCAGAAATGTTTTTAGGGCTTTTTCAACAGAAATGAAATTGACTCCTCTTTTGCTATCAATCTCTCCACAACCGGCACTCGAACTCTCTGATAGAACAATGATTGAGGATCGTTGGATCTTCATTCTTCACTAGTTCGCCATGGCCACCCACCCGGCCGGAGTATTGCACCAAATGGATCGGGGGCAATGATATCTGCCGTGATCAATAAAGCTTTAAGTTTTGTTTGAATTTTAATATTTTGTTTTTAAGTTTTAAGTTTTACTCTTTTGTTTTTAAGTTTTAGATTAAATATTTAGATTTTAATTATTAAATTCTCTTTTCATTTATTTGTTTTTTAAATAAAATTAAATATTTTTTATATTTTATGTTTTAAATCATGTATATTTGTTATTTACTTTGTTTATTTATGTTTTATTAAAAAAATTAAATTATGTATATTTCTTATTAATTTGTATTAAAAAATTAGCATTTAACATATTTAAATTTAATATTATTTAACTTAATATTATCAATTTATATTGTGTTTTGATATATTTTTAATATTATTGTATATGTAATAATTTTTTTTTACTTATATATATTATTTATTATATATGTAAGAAAATATATTACATCATATATATTTTTAGTATATATAATATTTTCTAGTTTTTATATATTAATATTATTTAATTTCTTTTATCTACAATTTTGTGGATATATTTATAAAAATAAAAAAAATTACATAAGGCGAATTTAATCCAATTTTTTTACTTTTCAAAATTTTTCCTAGTCGAACTTTATCTGAATTTCAATGTTGTCGAATTTGAATTCAAATTCGAACCTTATGACTTAGGGAGCGACAATGTGCAAACGAGCAAGAAAGATTACATAATAACACAAAGAAGCGTCCCTGCATAAATTGTGTTGCCTAGACTTAACCCAAGAGGAGAAGGACAACATATGGAGTACGAGGAGTAGAGGGTTGCATAAACACATCTTGGCCAATGCAAAGTGGAAGTGTGTGATGGACTTAATGAAATGTCGCTTGACAAGTGCCAGTTGAGCATCTGATGTTGCCATTTGGATAATTGATTTCATGATCGGACTAAGCACAAGAAAGGTGTATAATTGGGGATGACTTATGTCAGAAAGGATAAGGAAATTCCTGTCCAAGAAACACAAAGCTTTTTACATGACCCAGCATGCCATTGCCTTGTTCCTGGATGCTCTCTACACTCAAGTTCGTGCAAAAAAATGGGGTAAGTTTTAGCCAGCCCCGCAGTATGATCCTTCATGGCCGGCCGTATTTCGTTGGACCACTTTAGACATTTAGGCCACAACAGGGGAAGAGGCACAACCAACAACGAAGAAAAGGAAGCACAAGGACGGGTTAGGTGAGGGTGAAGATAACACTTAAGATAATTATGAGCCCATTGAGTTGTCCTTGTCCATATCGAGGGACAATCCCACAATAGATGATGTATCTCTAGCTATCGATGCTTAGTCCTTTATCCCACCAGATATTGATATAGCGGAGGCCATTCTTTTCAATACTACTATCACTTCTACCACTCTAGCCACTTTGCCTATAGAAGCCACTTTGCCTACATAAGACATCTTTCTTGCCGATGCCACCTTTCCTGTGGAGTGTATTGATGGTTGGTTGAAGCTATTTGGGCATTTGGTTGTTGTTCCAACATTCCCTCCACCTAGTTCACCAAGAGACATAACCAAAGGGATTGAGTTGCAGGGGACAAAGTAGTCGGTGATGGTTTAGTTGCCTATTGACAGTACTCAACCTTGCCCTACATGAGCAAGTCCACCTAGTGTCGAGCACATCCGGGGGGGAGTTAACCCTTCCCACGCACAACAACCACCTTTAGCTACCCAAGAATTACCTATGGCCGATTTCGCCACACCTACTCAAGAACAAGAGTCTAGTGATTTATAGGGTATCATCATTGAGATTTCGAAACCTGATGAAGAGGATCCCCTAGGCACGATTCAGAGGAACATCCAGGACTTGGAGCCCATGCTAGTTGTGATGTAGGAGGTAGTAGACATATCTCGACAGTTGGGCACAACTCATTCTTCTTTGGTGGGGCGAGAGAGCCAATGCATTTTAGCATTCATGCAAGGGGGAATACGAGGTGGAGTTTACCCATCTTTTCACATCTAGAGGATGGCTTGAGATTGGGACCCTTGAGATGTTGGGAGCTTGGCACCCTGCCAAGTCTACTATTGGAGGGAGGGATTGTAAAGTGATGGCAGCCTTATTTGGCATGGAGACCACTTTCAAAAACTTGTTCTATAAGCTGAAACATCAAACAATCTCCAATGATCAGCTTGCACACCAACAAGAGGAAGCTACACAAATGGTGTAGAAAGTGTGGGTTGAGATAGATGAGCTTACCCAAAGGTTCCAAGAACATCTTTTTCAACGATTCCAACTTACAAAAGTTGAACGGACCAAAGTGACAGCTACATAGGAAAAGTTGGCAGAGAAGGAAAAGGAGATAGAGCAAACTAAACGCTAGTTAGCTGAAGCTGCACAAATGGTCAAGGCAGCAAGGGAATGAGAATTGTTATTAGCTCACCATCTCAAGTTGCGCACGGAGGAGGTATATTGGCTACAACAACTCAACTCCCCAACGACCACTCCCTCATCTTCGGTTCATACAACTCTAGGGACGTCTTCTCACCTACCTCCTCAGTAGCATATTGGTTTTGTGTATTTTCAGCTCCCAATTTTGTTAGTCTATCACCTAGAAGACAACTTTCTTTTGGGGGGGGCTGATGTAGTACATAGATAATAAATTAGTTCTCAACAATTGTTGTCAGTTGTAGTTACGGATGGTTGGAGTGTTTGTCAACTATTCTATATATTTCTCATTGTACACATAGTCAAGACAACATGTATGAACTCCTAAATCAATTGCAAATATTATGAATGAATGAATGGATTGACATATCTTTCTGGAAACATTGTTGTCAATTATTATTATTTTCTGTTATTCCGTTTACTTACTAATACTCATCAACTAAAGTTAGTGAGTAAACATATTGGAGGTTCTTGAATAAGGTACTGATGAGCGTACAAAATATAAAAGGTCATTTTTGATAAGGGGAATCTTGTGAGATCTATGAAGCTTTTAAGTGTTAGCAATCAACAATCTATGTCCAAGGTATAATTAACCACACTCACATCCTCATTGTAGGGTTAGCATGTAAATCCACTAGATATGGGGTGCCAAAGTTGTTAAGAATATGAAGGTTGTAGGATCCATCAAATTGGAGAAGCTGGTCTCTATATGATGATGCAAATGATTCATTGAAGTTGCATTTATAGGAACTCTTGGATCCAAAACATCCTTAGCTGTCAAATTGTTTTGGTTCAAAGCAATTGTCTTCACTTGAGAATTCATATATGAGGTTGAGTTGCCTTGATGTATAGAAATTGAAATTCCTCCATTTATCTTAGATGTTATATACCCATTGATAAATTTTTTAGTGTTCCATGGGGACATGTCCCCTTCCTCCCCCACCGGCCCAAAATGCTCATGTTTTTAGGACAATATGCCTTGAGACATGAGGACTTGGAGGGGATGTCCCTTGCTGCCACACCACTATAGCTCAAGATCCATGGATGTTACTAGGATGTTACCCCTAGTATGGGGATGGTTTGGGGACTCTACGATGTCTTGAGACATCTAGGGGACTCCTAATACTCTCCCAACCGGCCTCCATGGAAGGAAAATGAAAAAGTCAATATTTTTAAAAATCAAAAAGTGTTTTTGATCTATGTGCCACAAACCCTAACCCTAATTGTCTATGGACTACATGTAAACCATAAGCACTCACAAAAAATTATAAATAGGCTTTTTGACTTCTAAGCCTCATTTCAAATCACTTCTAAATTTTGAATATAGTAAGGACTTGGTGTTCTGAAAAAAAAGGTGATAAAATTGTGAAAATGGCATTCACAATGAAGGTTTGAAGGTCCCTCAACCTTGTTGGGGACTTTGACCCTAGACCTTTGTTTGGGGCTCTACCCTTCAACTCCGCTGGGAGCTCTGCCCTAGACCCCCGTAAGGGGCTTTTCCCCTCGACCCCATTAGGATCTTTGCCCCCAAACCATCATAAGCCTTGCCCCTTGACCCCAAATGCAATCATTGCAATGCTTTCATTGTTGAGTAGTTTACTTAGTATGCCAAAATTTCAATCGTAGTTCTTATACTTATTCCTTGTACATCTTTGAGAACTAATTTTTCAAGTACTATATGTATTTATGCCACACCCCTCCATTCCCCCTGCCATTGTTCCCAAACATAGGCCCTTGGTTCCCCCGTCCCCTTGTTAAGAAACATGTGGAATATAGTAAATTTCACAATTATAAAGTAAGTGTTGAAGTTATTACAGCTTCGGGTTCATTCTTCCAACCTAGTGAAGACATAAGATTGCATATAGCCTATTGGCTATTTATTTTATTGAGATAACTAAAGTGAAGAGGCGCTTCACTTGGCACTATATTATAATATTTAATTATTGTGAATAATTAAATAGGGCCGACCTCATTAAAGAAATTATATTTATTTAATTATTGCTATTTTCTTATGAGGCCGACCTACATGAAGAGACACAATGATTTGTATAAATATAAGGTGATGATCTCTCATTTGATAATCAAGTTCATTCATCATATTCACACTCCTTGAAGAAGTTCGCACTAGAGCAGCAGGTCATGATCTTGAGCAGCAGAGTTCGCACTTGAGCAGCAAGTCATAATCTTGAGCAGCAGATTATTATCTTGAGCAGCAGATCATTATCTTGAGTGACAGATCATTATCTTGAGCAGCAGATCATCATGTTGTTGCAGCGAATATATTTCAAGATTCTGTATCTTCACATCTAGGAGAGGTGCTATTATTCATTGTATCAAATTCGGCCTTGTGTTGGGCCTGAGTTGTAAGCAGATTTCTGCTCTTATTCCAGAATATATAAGCGATATATTTGCTGGGTTTTTCCCCTCGAGTTGGAGGGTTTTCCCAGGGTATCTTGTGGTGTTCATTGTCTTATGTGTTGCATTTTTGATTGCTTTCATTTCTGATCCTAAAACTAAAGTAAGCAGTCAGGAGAAAGGTTTGTTTTACACTAATGTGTTTGTTGTAACAGAAGTTCAATAGTTGAGTACAAACAGAAAGAAAACTTATGGCCAATTGGTCATTTTGATTGCATATAATATACGAGTCTCACTACTTTTAAACCACAGCCTTCTGTGTTTTTTGCTGTTACTTACACATGCCGATTTACATTTGATGTTTGTCTCTGTATGATCATCATGGAATTTTTCATTTCTGTTGTATTAGTGCCTGCCAATTCATTTTTGGTCGAGTGCAGTAAATGTCTCTTGTTCATTCCCTTTGGAAGGATAAGCTTAAGAAGGAAACAATGAAGGCTATACATTGTTAAAATGTATTGTTTAGAACCCCATCGTATCTCTCACCTAAATTAGTTAGATTGTGTAAATGGTGAGAGGATGGCTCTAGCCTTTGACTTATGTTTTTAAGATTTTTTTGTTTTTTTTTATATTGGGGCATTTTTATATTCATTTCTGCAGAGAACAATTTGCAGAGGGGATTTCACATAATTGAAGTGGTTTATTTTCTTGTTTCAGGTTAAGCCATATCGTTCAATGTTACACAATGACATGATGGTGGCAGCATATTCTCACTCAACTGCAGTGGGAAAACTACTGAAACACTTGCCAGATACTCCTCAGCATGTTCGTTATGATTTTCCTCGATATAGTATTGATGAAGCTGAAGCAGTTATTAACTATTACTCTAGGTATAGAAGTTCTCTATTAAACAATCTCATTGAGTTATATTTATTGAGGCTAATATTTGAAGCAATTTAGGTGAAGCTTTTGAGCATGTTATTGCATGTTTTAATAGAGGTTGTAGATGTGCCAGTGCATCCTGCAATTCCAATATGCAGGTTGCCTATTTTTGACGGCAACTGATTTTGTGTTCAATGTGAGATGATTTGATTTTATGATTTCAGGGCATATTATAAATATGGGCATTTGGGGTTTTCCTTGTATCTGAATTGCCACTTTTTACCTTGTGGGTTCTTTGTTTTTAAATCAGAGAAGATTGTTCCTAAAGCTAGTCATTTTTATAAATTTTGAAGCTATGTTCTTCAGCTATTTGCAATGCATGTGCTACCGAAGGCAACCAAATTTCTATACTTAGTTGGTCAATGGTCTTCTATGTTATCCAGTAAATTGATGGTCTAGAACACTATATAGACATATGCTTATCTAGATTAGCGGGTTGAGTATTTATATGTTGGAAGGCCAATGCCTAAATGATACATATATGTACAGGAGAAAACTTGCATGTCTAGCTATAATATTCATGGTAAAAGGTGGTAATAAGCTGGCTATGAGATTTAAAACAGATTTAAAGAGAGTATATATAACAGTGTTCCACAAGGCGATGTCCCTTGAACCTTGAATGATGTCTCAGACATCCCAGGGGCTTGGGTTCTTGAAGGGGAAGTTCTCTCCCCATCCCTCTTTTTTTGGAAAGATTTGGAAATGCCCCCAACATATTCCCTAAAAAGGGGGACATCCCTGAGAAATATCCTATAAAGGGGGAACGTCCCCAAAAATCTCGAAAAAAATGGGGATGACCAAAATCTGGAAGAAAAATTGTATCCTTGAGCTGTCCTCTAGACATCCCTATGTTTTGAGTGTCTCCCATATCACACATAAAAAACAGCAAAAAATTCACCTTAGTTTGTTTATGTTATTTTTACAATTTTTGGCATTTTGATCTATTTGCATTTTAAAAATTCAAAAGATTATTTTATATTTTGTTTTAATAGCTGCCCCCTGCCATGACAAAAATATGGAAAATATGTTGGTTGTCCTCAAAACCTGTCTGCCCATCCCGGAAACTAGGAGAAACATTAGTAAATAATGAAATGAAGGCAATCGGTATTTAAGGAGATGAAGGCAATTAGTATTTATGGAGATGAAGGCAACCAATTCCAACCAATTGAAGATAAGTGAGATGCAACCTCAGTAGCTGACATGATGATAATACCAGGAAACAAAGATGCCGAGATCAATAAAGCCAATTGGTTGGCTCCTTCATAACTATACAAAAAGGTAGAAGCCTTTCCAAATTTCCATAATGTGTGTTCCTTTGTGAAGGTTGTTAATCTGCTTTTCCTAATGATAGTATGAAGGAACAATTAAAACCTTAGCCTACTTCTTTACTGTGCCAACTGGTGTTTGTATGAAATGAATGTCTTTGCAATTAAAGTTTCTAACTATCGTTCTTCACTTCTCCCTGTCCAATTTCCGTCATCTTACAAGTGCTTATGAAAAATAGTGTTCAGACATCCTATGCAGAATAAGACTGATATTCTCTTGCAGAATTTTAAACTCAGATGTTTGAGCATTGAAATAATATTGTTTCCCTCAAGAGTGACTGCCTATAGCTTCATCTTGAAGATTCAATCAGATGAAGTTCTACTAGATAACTATGATTGCACAGGGAACCTTTTATCCAGTGTATAGAAGAAAGTAGATCTATGACAAAGGAGTTTTTTTGTTTCATAACATTAGCACATGCCATTTTCTGATTTACAACCAACAAAAGGGCTGCCAAACCTTCTAGAAATCCATTCTTTTGTCATTTAGTGCTGAAGTAATATCATAGAAGCCTCTGGATTTCCTTTAATGCTTCATGTAGCGAGCAGCCTATGATCTGCTATATGTATAGGAAAATAAAGAAAGATACTGTGTTTTTCTATATTTTTAAAATTGTTTAGTTTTTATGTGTCTGATCTTTTTTCATCATCCTTGGTTATGTGACATGCTCAGGCAAACATTGATATCTCATGAAAGGTTTTCCGAGGACAAGTGGAAAAGGATATTCTATCTTGCAAATGGAAATGGTTCCGAGATAAGAAATTTGGTTCGCTTTATATAAGGTAAGTGGCATGCAAAGTTCTTTGTTAATTGATGCATTTTACATTTATTTTTGTTCTTTAAAAGTATGATAGTAATATAAAAAACATATACACATTGGCATTAGATGCAAGACCAAACCCACAGGTTTTATTTACATAACAATTTGGAAATCTGCTTGTCACAATGTATCTACCACCCAGAGTGTAAAAAACTACACAAGGTCACAAAATTTAACTATCCCATCCTATAAGCCAAGACAAGTATGCACATAAACTGACATGTTCTTAAATAAATGTGGTATACTCTTTTGATAAGCAATTAAACTAAATGGATCCTAATTTATATAATCAAAGAAGGGACAATACAAGTCTAAGCACACCATTCAGTATGCCTATCTCCACTGTACTCAATATGTTATTTGGAGAGATCTGTAACAAAGTTTAGAGATTTTAAGGCTCACAGTCATTATGAAGTGATATCTTCCTGAACTTGGCCCAACTCAATCTGTGATATGTCATGTAATAGTAGGCCGATGTGTCAAAACTCTCATCCAAACAAGTCACTAATTTAAAATAAAATAAATTACCTTTGTCCCTAAAGTTATTTAGCTTGTCCCCTTGTGAAGCAAGTTAATCTTTCTTGAAAATGAAAATGAAAGTGTAAAGTTGGAATTGAATGAAGTAAAATGTGATAAATATTGAAATGAAATACTTAACTATTCGTGTGAGTGATTAGATCAAAGATGCTCCCATGTTGTGTCCCTTACGTATTGTGTTGCTTGCTGATAGTGCTCGTGTCTTTGTGCTAGATGTGCTGTCCTGATGTGTTCACAGGTGTGCTGATGTGTTCGTTTGATAGTTACATTTGGGTGCCACCAGTGCACTTTAAGAGATTTCAAGATATCAAGCACTCATAAAAATGACCTACAGTAAAAATACTATATTCATGAAACAATAACACAAATGAAAAATTGGCAATATGTTTTAGCATTTTTGATCCATGTGTATGGTTTGCTTACTAAGCTAGATGTGTGTTATATGGAGCTATTAAGGTGACAGTTTCTATTTCTGTCAAAAGTGTTTTGCACTTATTAGTGATGTTGATTCCTAGTGTGGCATTGGTATGTGTATAGCTGTGAGGCTGAAGGGCACACCAAATGTTGCCTATGTCTTTGTAGTGGTTTTGTTATCAATATACTATATAAAGAAAGAAAGAAAAAAACTATATTAATGTCCATGGATGACCAAAAGTAGGTCAATGGGACTAAAGGTTACAGCAATTAACAATAAAAAGTTTTAGGAAGAGAGAATCCTAGAGCCCAAGCAATAAAAGAACATAAGACAAAATAAAGCACTGTGCAACTAAGAAAAATCAATGAATGGTGGACAACAGCCCCAAAAGCATGTGATGATGAAGACTGGATGGAAATCTGATTGAATATTCTTTTTTATATTTGAAATGAAGGAGTTGTTTGAGCCATCATTGGTCATTGTGAGAAATAATGCTCACTTGGGAGTATCCAATGTTGGAAGGCCATGCTCAAATACCCTAGAAGGAATTATAGTAGTTAAACACTCCCCCAAAATTCAAGGCCGGTGAATCTCCCATATTATAAAAGAAGCTTGTAATGTGAGTTTTCCCCTATGGTTTGGGAGGTGGCTAGAAAGTAGGAGATCCATGTCACCAAAATGGAGTTGAGTCATGATGACGGGAGTGAGCAGAGCCATGATGTTGAGGGAGAGTAGGTTGGGGAATTTAAGTAAGGGCATACTAAGAGAAGCCCCACATAATTGGTCTATCATCTCTAATATGCAAAGTACCAATATCCAATGTTTTGTGTTGCCTATTGCCTAGGTGGGATGGATCTGTGTTGAAGGGTGACAACCTCACAAAGGAAAAGAGTAGGCACAACTAGTCTGAATTTCTAAAGAAAGTGGATAGATTGTTGCTTAAGTCCTTGTAGTGGTAGTGAAATCTTCCTAGATCTCATAGTAAATGGGGCATTTGAAATTGAAGTGTTCCTTGGTCTCCACCTCCTAGATGGAGCAAAGACAATAGATCTACTCTTGATGAAGAATGTGATGATCAATTACAACCCATAACTAGTGAGGGCACAATTCAACTAGTCAAGGGAGAACTTCAATTTGTGGTTCCAAAGATGTTGGAGATAGTGATTGCAATGAACAAAATCATCCACCATTTGCAAGAAATGCATGGCATGGAAAACCAGCTTGGCGTTAAACAACTTAGGGCGGAGACTTGGGCAGTTTGAATATATTGTGTATAGGTGTCCTCATGATTTCCTTTGTGGGAAGGAGCTAAGGAGCATCTAGGGAGTACATGAAAGAGGGTAGCCTATCAATAGAGATGCCAATAAAAAGAATCAACTTGGTCTCCAAGTACCAAGAATGTTAACGTCTAGTGGTGACCAAGGAAGCAATGGGGGCAAGTGAAGTAGTCCTCTTAGTGGAGTAATGTGCTAAAAGGAAGTACAAGTGCTCCATCAATAGGAACAATGGGTTGTTTTTATGCAAAGGCATGCTTCCCAATGCTAAAGACAACATAATTCTCAAATAATGACACTTGTCGAGGAAGTGATGCCATGTGAAGACTCAAATGACACTTGTCGAGGAAGTGATGCCATGGGAAGACTCACAAGGCCAAGGGGAACAATTTTTCGTATATAAAGTTTTCCTTGGAAAATTCTTGGAAGTACTTACAGTTTGATGAAATGAAGGACTATAGTGCACCAAAGAACTACAATGTGCAAAAAGGACATTAGTGTGCCCTTGCTCAAGTGTCAACTTTTTGCACCAGAGTCCAAAATTTATGTTGTAGTTCTTTTGTCACACTATTGTCTTGACTAGACATTGAATACATGATTGTTACTAGGTCTCGTACTTAGGGACAATGCCCAAGACTTAGAAACAAGATTACAACATGAACACACAAACTACAAAACGACCACACTTGATTAGGGCACCACATAGGATATTCACACTTGATCTTTGGAATGAAACTAAATGAACAACAAGCTTTTAGAGAATTCAAAGGTCAACAAGAGACTCCAAGACAAGTTTAAGAGCACAAGGGACAAATAGAAATGTTCTCCACACTCCCCACTTGTCCTTCCACAAGGGAAACAAAAATGATATCACCTATGGTGGATCCTAGCACACAACCCAATACTAAGATGACAACACCAACACATATTTTATTGATATCATAATTGAATGTGTTCTATGACATTGTGTTCATTTTAAGTTCAAATCCATATGTGCAGTAAGTTGATTTTACGAATATAGCAATAATTAAGAAAAGTATATAAAATGACATGCACATTTGACTCCAATGTCGAAACGTGGTAGAAGCAATAATCACATTGCCATCACTTATGCGAGTAGTTTACATTCTGCCTAATTAGGAGGTTTGAATATAATATAACATGTACACATAGGAGGACTCAAATGTCCTAAATTATACATTTTTACATCTTTTTGCAAATGAGATAACCAATAGAGATATGCAGCCCTTTTCCAACTTTTATGCAATCCAATGTCACACCAATGGATCCATTAGTCCCCAATAGTGGTTGAGTGCCACCCAACCATGCGATAGCCATAGGTCCACCCCACTGTGCTAAGAGATAGTCACATGGGATAACAAACTCACTTACAACAATCAAGGTAGTAAGGCTTACATACACACCAAACATTGTGCATATAAAACGAGGATGAACACATACAACCAAGGTCTCATTGAATCACACACATGGCTAGAGATGGTTTATTATCAATTACAAAATCCAAAGACAACAAATACGAGGGTTCTAGGGAAAGACAAGGAGTGTAATTGTAGTAGCACAAAATATAGCTATGTGGATTGGGTATACCCATAGTTGCAAGGTGACGGTCCTAAAACGACATGTGCCAACAACCCCAAGAGTGCAGTATGTTCATTATGCTCATATTTGACCTCTACGAGTGCATTAGATATGTCATAGATTTAATAGCTTGATTCATTTTATTTACACCATGAAACTTCATTTTCATTGAAATTAATAACTCACCCATTTTTTTAATCCGTTGATCCCTATGGATCCCTAACCAATGTTGAGAGCCACTCCTTTTCTTCATCCTCTCCCTCCCATCCTATGTGCATCATATGAAATAGTATTTGGTTGTGGCACAAAAACCAATGTACAAAAAGTGGGATTACATGTACATAGTCCCAAAAGATTTCCAACAAAAAATTACGGAGACTTGTTTTCTCCCATTGTAATTCATCCAAAATCAATCTACCCCATGAAAAACCAAGAAATTCCTAAATCCTTCATTGAATGCTTGAAATTCTTTATTTTTTTTAATATTTCTAACATAATTCTTAAAAATACCCTTTTTATTCATTCCAACATAATTCTTTAGCACTCAATTCCACTTTTCTTTAGTGTCTCAAATTCTTTTCCATAGTTTTTGCTTAAAAATGACATTTTAAATAATTTGCAAAATAATAAATTTCACAACACAATCTAATGAATTCACAATTGGCAAAAAGCCATATGTTACCACATATGTGGCATGGAATCATTAGGTGAAAGAATTCAGAAACCAAGAGAAAATAAGTAATTTACCTACAATTTGTAACTCACCAAATTGCCTAATTCATGCAATAAAATCAATTTTGAGGAGCAAATTCACACACCATGCAAGCACACCTTCAATGCCTTTCTTTTTGCAATCCAATCCAAGCCAATAATCCTCCAAATCAAGCAAATTCGTTTCATTTTCAAAATGAGAGGGAGAGGGTTTTTGAGAGAGCAATCATGAAAAGTACATGAATGAATGAAAATATGACTTTTCTTTTTCTTTTAGCCCCTTTTCTTTTTCCCTTTTCTATTTTCTTTTCACTTTATTCCCATTTTCCATTTACCTTTTTAATTTTCATTTTCCCAAATTAGCATTGATATAATTTAACTTAATGCTCCAATGATTTCTTCAATTCTTGAAAGAATAAATAGTTGAGTCCATTTTATAAGCAAGGAATATTTTAACTCATTAATTAATTTGCATATAATTTCCAAGTCAACTAACCAGCAATTCCTCTCTTTGTTCTCCAATTTCTTGATTCCTGAAATCCATTAGAAATAATTAACATGCAACGATTCAACCATTGAATTAAAAATCAAATGCAAGGAGAGAATAGCTAAGCGCAACCGTAATACACACATTTATAGTTTGACCACAACACAAGTGGACATCGGGATTGCCATTGATTCGAATCAAGATTTACTCAAGTTTCATAATACACATCTCGTATGCGATTTGAATATGATAGGGGCTAGCAAACACATTAGGCCTAGTGGGACATTTTCGATATAACCATTGTGTGGGAAATAACCCAGACTTAAAACACTAAGGTGGGGAAATAACTTGTTACTCGCACATTCAATTCACATGTCAAATGTACCTGCACCATATATATAATAGTATAAGCAATACAAAACTCCCCAATGGGGTACAACATCATATAAATCATACAATCAACACATCCATAATAGGTTGATATCAATGTACATTATCCAAGTATGAGAACACAATAACCAACAACATCCATAATGCCAACACGATGATTATAACATCCATCTATGAACATGTATATATGTAGATATCTACAAAGGTGAAGTGAAATAAGAACAGTATTAGATCTAAATGTGAGAGTGTATCACACTCATCATGCAATATACATACATAATCTAGATGCTAATAAAAAATTATTTCGAGAACATGACAGCAAAAAGAATAAGATATGACAATCACTAGAGCTAAACCATAACCACAATAAATAAGTGCAAATGCTAGAGGCATTACATCCTTCCCCCCTAAGACAAGGCTTACTTTTGGAAACTTGCAGAAAGATGGGATAAAGAACTCCCAATTGTGTCACATCCTCCCAAGTAGCTGAAGTCTCATCAAGTAGGTCCCAATTGATCCTTGATGCAATTCTTGTCCCCAAAGTACCAGCCTCTAATGCTGCAAATTATATGGGTGGACTCCAAAGAAAGCAATCAGCCCTCCTCGACCTACAAGGAACCTTGATCAAGAACATGTTTCAATCTGGAATATACTACCCAAGAATTAAAACATGAAATACATCATGGATACACGAGGCTGGACGGTAAGGCAAGGCAATAGGCAACTGGATCAATTCTCTAAAGAATTTCAAAGGGTCCGACAAAATGTGGCGTGAGCTTAGAAGCTTTTCCGTATTGGATTGGGCTCTTGTGCAGTTGCACTCTCATGAACACACAATCACCCATTGAGAAATGTCAATCCAATCTCTTGGCATCAACATGCTTCTATCTATCTTGGGTTGTCAACAATTGCTCTCTAATTTAAACCACCTATTGCTCCATGTCTTGGAGCATCTTAGGACCCAAAACAAAATGATCCTCCAATCTATCCCAACTCCATGGGATCTTACAAGGTGGGCCATAGAATGTTTGAAATAGTGCCATACGAAGAGAACTATGATACCCATTATTATAGACAAACTCAATAATGTACAAATAATCCTCCCATCTTGGATTGTTGGTCCATAACATCATGCGAAGCATGCCTTCAAGCCCCTGATTGAGTCTCTTTATTTGACCATTTGACTTAGGATGGTAGACAAAACGAAAATTAAGTTGGGCTCTTAAGCATGCTGCAAAGGTGAACACAACATAGACATGAACACTACATCATGATAAAAAATGATCCTACAAGACACTCCATGGAAGCGCACAACCACCTCCATAAAGACGTGCCACTAATACAAAACTATAAGATGATTTCATAGGTGAAAAATGGGCAACGTTAGTCAACTTGGCCATTGTCACCATGATGGCATCATGATGACGCAAAAACACGGTCAAACCAATAATGAAATCCAATGAGATTGTATCCCATTTCTACTCAGGAATAGCATGCAATTGCAAGAGACCTATCAAATGTTGATGCATAACCTTCACCATTTGACACTTTAGGCACCTAGCCGCAAAATCAACAACATTGTGCCTCATCCCTACCCAATAAAACAACTGCCTAAGATTGGCATGCATCTTCTTCACACCAAGATGAGTTGAAGAAGTGCAATGCACATCAAACATCACAATCATGTGAAAATCACTAGAAATGGGAACACAAATACAACCTAGATTTTGCAATAGTCAATTTGACGCTAAGGAATAGGTAGAATACTTGTGTTCAAGGGCTCTCTATGAGTCAATCTCCACTCCAACCTCTTAATACCATGGCTCGTTTATAAGTTTCTCCAAAATATGACTATGGATTTGTGCTTAGGGTCAAAATCAAGACGTCATGATGCTTTTCTACTCAAGGCAATAGTGACCACATTCTCATTCGCTTTGATGTACTAAACATCAAAGTCATACAAGGAAACTCCATCCATCACCGCTGACATGCATTCAATTCAAGTAAATATATATTGCAAGCCACGATGCTTGGTATGAAGCTTGAGTCAATGGCCCAAAAGAAAATATTTCCATTATACAAATGCTTGGATGGCAACTACCAACATTGAATTGTGGGTGGGGTAGTTGAGCTCATGATCCTTTAGCTTGAATGACTCATAAGCGGTCACTCAACCCTCTTGCATAAGGGTTTTCCCCAAACCATTCAACGATACATTGGTGCAATCTACAAAATCTGCTGCAAGGATGGGTGCACTAGTCAACAGTTCCTTAAGAACTTGAAATGCTGACTCACGCTTGTTGGACCAAACAATTTTTTTCTTTTCCTTTGAAGAGAAGTAATTGGAATTGCCACTCTAAAGAAGTCCTTGACAAAGTGATGGTAATAACCCACCAATCCCATGAAAATATGGTCCTCAGAAACATTAGTGGGTGTTGGGTCAATCTAGAATGGCTTGATAGAGATGACCTAGCTAGATATCACATGAACTAGATACTTTACCTTCCACTGAAAGAATTCATACTTTGTGAAGTTCCCATAAAGTTGATGCTCATGCAAGCACCAAAGAACTTGGTGCAAGTGGTCCTCATGCTCTTCCTTTGTCCTCAAATGAACCAAAATGTCACTCAGAAACACAAGGACAAATTTGTCAAGGTAAGTAGAAAATATTCCATTCATCAGACTCATAAACACTGAAGGGACATTTGCCAACTTGATGAAACCATCGTGAACTCTTAGTGTCTATAGTGAGTAAGAAATGTTGTTTGATAAATGCAAAGCTAATGGTAGTTGGACTTCAAGTCAATCTTAGAGAATAGTTGGCCCCCCTTCGTTTGGTCAAACAAGTCATGTATCCTTGGCAAGGGATATCGATTCCTCATTATTACTTTATTCAATTGTCGTTAATCAATGCATAAATGAAAGGATTTGTCTTTATTTTTCACAAAGATAATTGGTCCATCTCAAGCGGATACACTAGGAGGAGTGTGCTCCTTCTCCAACAGCTCGTCCAATTGCAAACAATGCTCATTTAGTTCTTGAGTGCTCATACAGTATGGCACACAAGAGATGGGCTTTGCTCCTAGAGCAAGATCAATATGGAAATCTACGTCTTGCTTTGGTAGCATACTAGGAATCTCACTTGGAAACACATCAATAAACTATCTAAGGAGGTGATGATCATCAAGAGATATTCACAACACTCATCCTTTGAAAGATCACTCATTGAGGTAGCAAACAACTTTTATCCCTTCCACATGCTTTGCTTTAGCTGCATAGCGAAAACCATGCGAAGTGATATGGGTCTCTGCACCCCTTCTATCTCTACCCATTGACAAAGATCATCCACATACTCTACAACCTTACACTTAAAGTTAATGCTTGCTTGGTGAGCCTCTAACCAATCCATAACAAGCACAATCCCATAGGATCCCAAAGGTAGGATGCACAAATTGATAGTGGTGGTGAATGTGCCTAACGCCAACACACAATCATGCACAAGGAAGTCCACAACGACGTTAGCATCAGTAGCTAACTCAACTTGCTCCTTTAATCATTTTGCTTTGTTGCCACAAGCCCACAATGCTCTATCAAGGATGGGGAAATAAAAGAATCTAAAGTACCAAAATCAAACAATATAGAAGCAAGAATCCCATCCAGCACACCTAAGGTTTCCACAACTATACTCTAATGCTTTGCTTGATAGTTATCCACTATTGCAAACACTTTATGAGATCTAGTGACATCTCATGTTAACTTTGAAGTTATAGGATTTTGACTACCAACTATTGTGGACCTCTGAGGACAAGACCTTACATGGTGACCTTGCTGGCCACAAGAGAAACATGGTCCTCAAACTTGAGTTAGAGCTAATAGAGGTGGACTTGACTGCTAAAAGCTTGAGCAACTAGAATTGGGCTGACCACCTTGGACTGATTGTTAGTACTTGAAGTCTTTAATGCACTACTTGCTTTGCTCCCTCCAAGAATGTCCACCAGAACTTGCCCACTTTGAAAGGCCGATGGAGGCCTTTGCCTTTGTTGTTGTTGTTGATCAGTCTTTGGAGGTGCTAAAGGCATCTTGAAAGATGTTGTGGGTCCCTAAACCCTTGATCCTAATTGGGAAGGAACCATAGCTTGCCATCCAATTGGACCACCATAACCTTTGGCCAAATTCTACTCGACGAATTTGGCTTTCTATATGACAACTTCCAAGGTTTTTGGTTGAAACACCACCATTGGTACATGCATTCAAACCTCGAATAAAGCACTTCACTAGCATCTCCTCATCCTCAACTAAGCTTGCATACTTCTTAAGTTCAAAGAAGCGGTTCTCATAGTGATCCACAATCATTCCAAGTTGCCTAAGCTCATGAAACTCATCTACATGTCTTTGCTTGTAATGGTCAAATAGGTACATGAATGAAATTTCTTTAGAAAGGTCTCGCAAGAGATTGTGGCAATATCCAAATAACTTTTGCTCCTCTTGGCTCCAACAAGTGGAAGTAAAGCCACATAGGTGCATGATGACACATTGAGCCTTAGTATTGCCACCATATTGTTACCATATGGATGCATCACAAAACATCTATCAAGGGCCAAGAGCCAATTCCTAGCCTTTGAAACCTCTTGAAAAGCTCTCAAAACTAGGTGGATGTGATCAAAGAAGATCTTTCATATGCCTTGTTGACATACTATCCTCATCCACCACTTCACTATCTCCTTCATGGGGTGGCCCTACAAGGGTACATCTTCCACTCAAGAATGACGAGGGCTCCTAGAGTGCTCTCACTCTCCAAAATGGGGCTGCTCCTCTCCCCTATCTTGAGAGGGATGGGAATGCACTAAATGCAACACCTCTTGATGAGGACCCAACCTCACTATAATCTCTTGAAGAAAAAGAACAACCTACGATACATCAAGGGGATCCTCGAGCTGATCATGTCTAGTAACCAAGAAGTTTTCAATATGGATCTCAGATGACTCATGATCAGGATTTACATTCACTTTGAGAGTGTGGTAAGGCCTAGGAGGCATCCTTTCTTCAATCGCAAATGCATGGGTTAGCGTAATGTATAAAGTTTAAACCATCTTTAATGCCATGCTAAGGCACACCAGGCAAGAAGTCATGAAATTGCTAGACATGGTAAGCACTTAACAACCACATGTCAAGCACATGCCAAACACACATCAAGCACATGAGCAAGCACATAAACCAAAGTGCCCAACATTTGAACATGTGCTTTGATACCAAGTATAATGCCCCAAGCCTCAAGATATTAGCCAAGCAAACTTTTTATTTACGAAGAACATAAGAACAACCCTTAACAACTAAGATACGACATTGACACTATAGTTCATTGCCAATGTGTCTGGCAAGTATAATGACACACAAGGAATAACAAGGCCGTTGTGATTATGCTTTGTGTTATGCACAATGCCAGACATCGATAACGCTTACAAGACATCACCATTGCTCCAAGCAAGGTGGCACAAGCAAAAGACTTACCAATCATGGGACAAAACTACCATTATGATTGTATGAGGGAGTGAGACTACACCATAATGATGATTGGGTCCTAACCCCATATGATTGTGTCGTCTTGCAAACTCAACATGAGGGTAGTAGGAGAGAACCATCTACCTCAAATCCATGCCCTATGCACACTTGACATCACTCTTAACACCTCAAAACAACCAAAACTCTTACAAATTGCACCTAACTACTACTTGAAAGTATATTGTTGACCTATGATGCAACAACTAAAACTTGCATTGTAAGGAGCTCTTGTTGTTCATCCCACTCATCGTTAGCCATATCCTTGAGCTCCTACACAACTTGGGTGGTGACCTCTACCACATTCTCCTCATTTAGCTTAAGCACTATTAACTGGCTCTCCAAAATTGCAAACTTGGAGTGCATTTCCTACTTAGCTAGTATATGTGCAGTAGTGCTGGAATGCATGCAACAACAAGAGAGGACATATAGATGTTTGGAAGGTTCTTTAGAGTACCACAACTCATCAAAGTCTTGTTTGTTACTGCAAGTCATGGGAATGATCTTGGTGGTATCAAAGCAATTGTGAGTTGTGGGTTAGCAATATTGTAGGAAATCTAGGAATGTAGAGTTGTTATTTTTCAAAGCACATGAGTATGCTCTTCTCTTGCATCCTTGAATGATTTGAATAATAAAAAATGTGTGGAGAAAATACTAGTTTTTGGGGGTGTTCAAACATTGACTTGTCAATTGTAGGTGTTTTAAAGCTTCTTGGAGAAATTTTGAGCTCACCATTGAGTTCAAAGCAGCTGAGCAAATCAAATTTGCCTTTTATTTCATTTGAATTGGACACTAGAGGCCAGATCTGCAGGAATTTGAAGTGGAAGGTTCATTGCTAGATCCAGCAAGGAACTGCCATTTGAGAGCATTCTAAGTCAAATCCAACCTTGCCATCGCACTTAGAAGGCTTGAAAATGCTAAAATTGACTATTAATTTGTCGATTTTGGTTGAGTTTGCAAAAACAAGAGCAATTTTTTTTTGTTCAGGTTTATACCAATCTAAAGCATTCAAAAAAATCAAATTTATGTGTTTTAAAAAACACAGGTTTTTTTTTTAAAGTTTTAAAAATAAATAAAAAATAAAGCATAGGTACCTGGGTAGGCAGTACCTGCATAGGCCCTGCACTATGGGTACGTGGGTACCCCATAGGGCCCTGCACCCCAATAAAGGTCCGGACAACAATCAATGACGATCATTTGTAGGACCATGGACAGATTTATGGTTGTTTTGTACATTTGAAGGTTTCTCATGGAGTGACGTGGTATGTATGGTGTCATGATGAGCATTTGGTTCAGTGGTGTGATGGTTGACATTCCATAGGTGGTAAGAATGTGAACTATGTTGGGATTCTAAGAAACAACTCAGCCTACATTTAGTCCGTGATATGGAAGAAATAGGTTGATGTAGAGATGCTTGAGCAGTGATTGTGAAGTGTGAGTAGAGATTATACAATGGAAGTCTAGGTTGAGGAAGGTGGAATAAAGAGATTGTATTGTATTTGGATTCTACTTTTATAGATGAATAAATGGTTTGTATTATACAGATTAATACAAACTATTTATGTATTTATTTGAACAAGCTTGAGAAATAGAGTAGAACAATTTTGAGAAATAGATCAAACCAAAATTTCAAATTGGAGAAAAAATACCACATAAAACAATTTGAGAAATAGAGTAGAACAATTTGAAAGGTTTTGTGATCAAAATGCATTACCACACAATGATACTGTTTGGAACTTTGAAATGCTAAAATTAAAATTGTAGCAAGAATGAACCATTGTAGTAGAATTAACCTCTGCGGTAAGAACAAGATGACTATGACATTCCTAAGTACCCATAAAACAAAGAAAATACTTTTGGTTGATGCAAGATTGCTCTTACATCTCGGATGCTCCTGCATCACTTTCTAGCAAATGAAATGAAATATTTCCGAACTTCATATTTTTCTGTATGTATAACTACATCCCAAGGCCCTGGATTTTGAGTACCAAGTTTTACTTTTCTTTTGTATTTTACTATTTTAGCCTTTATCCAATGCATATTTGCTTGTCCACCATTGGAGCTGTATAATAGTTATATTAATAATAAATATTTTATTTATGCTGGGGAATAAATGCAAGTACAGTCATTGGCTACTTATTTTAAACGCAATTGTTTCCAAAATCCCAATTTAGCATTTTCTTAGAATTAGAATAGGACTTCTAGATTCGTTTTCTTAATTATTAAAACATCAATAAAAAATTTCCTTGTCAGACTTTCTGCGAACAGTCATGGCTAGAAACTTGCGTGTTTTGTAACTCTGTTTATCATTCATAAAGCAAAGAAAGCAAGATAGAATGGAAATGATATCCTGCACGTGTCTGCATTCTTACAGATGTATTGGTAATGCAAGTTTTGAAGTCAATAGAAGTTTTTCAAACTACTATTAATTTTTTTTGATAGAATATTTTCTTTATATGATCTGAATTGCTCAGGTAATGTTGATTATCATCTCTTTATGATCCTCTCTTGATCGATACTATTAATGCATGTACATTATGCATGTTTTTTATTTGTTAATGGACAATGCATATCATTAGCATTATTATCTTTAATCCAGGATCATGTATGTACGTTAGCCTCTTTCTTTGACTACTCTGGCGTAAATGCTGCCCTTCCTGACTTCTACCCCTTGTTTTTCCCTTCCTACTTTTGTTAACTAGTTTACTAAGCCACAGATCTTTGATAAACTTGATGCTGTTTGGTTGTCTCATTAGGCTAGTCAGTTTTTCATACCTTGAGAAACGAAAGGTTTGTGGAGTGGGAATCTTGTTATTTTGTATTAACATCTGTTTATGTTCATTTAGAGAGGATCTAAGGTGTTTTCATAGCTTATCTTATTCTATCAAATATTCCTGTTTTTTTTATGGATTAGGAATCTTCACTGCCTTTTTTTTCCATGCAGTAAAATTGAAGGCTTCCTTTGGCTGAGTCCTCAGTTTTCTGGTGAAACTTAGTGTTATGCAGATAAATGTAATGTGAAGCAGGCATTCCTTCATTCTTGTTGGCGGAAATCAAATAATAATTTTGATCATGCTTGAAACTAGAGTCTTGGGAGAGGTGTCAAGTCATGCAGATTTTTGGCCAAAAATGATGCATCAAAATGCATGCAGTACTCAGCCTTCTGCGTCAAGGGACTTCTTAAAATTATTGTTCATTATCATCGTGCTTTCAAGAGCTTACAATGATGAATTCAACTTACACAAATACGATGTCTATGGACAAATTTTGTTTTTTCTAAAATGGCAAGCGGAATTTCAATTTTTTGGTTGAAATTTTTGTTACTAGAGTGGGGGATTTTTTTCTTAATTTTGTTGTTTGCTAATAAATAAAATGAATACCACTCCATTCCCCACATTCACAATGGGAGAAAGGAAAATAATCTTGGCAAATCAGACGTCATGCAATGTCTTTTCATAAATAGAGGATGGGAATTTTGTTTATTAAAATTCTTATTGTTAGAAGTTTATACGTGAAATATTTGTTTTTAGTCCATCTCAAGTATTTATTTGAATTACATTATTTAAACTTTCACTTGAAACTCCTCAATGTTTATAATCTTGGAAACCCAAAAGATGAATCTTGCATGTTGACTGGAAATAGCAATTCTGTTTAAAAAATATTGCATGATTCCAAGTGAAAAAGAAATCAAAACAAATGCAGGAGGTATAGTGTGAGCAAACGTTTGACAGTGTGCAACTGTGACACACTTCAGGTTGGTAGATAAACATTGAATCAGGCTTTTTTTATCTTTATATTGCCCCAGACATATTAAAGAGTGAAAATACTTTATATTGCCCCAGACATATTAAAGAGTGAAAATAAATTTTCTTTGTACATAATATACTGAAGAACATCATGCTGCGATATGATTGTGATTAATTTAAAAAAAGTTCATTATTTATTTTTTATGGTTTATGCCATTAAATTATTTTCTAGAAAACGAGCCACATTATATAAGAAAAGAAAATTTACCTATTCAAGTTCTAGCAAACACCTATCTAACTGATTGTCCACTAGAACTCTTGTACAAGAAACGATAAACCATTGTTCGATGGGGACGTGTCTCCCCCTCTCAATACCAAAAGTTTCCAGGATAGGGACGCCAAGGAGACATCTCCCCAATGTCCCTCCACCATCACTGCTGTTTCAAGATGTTTTCCTCTAAGGGGGGACATTTATAGGACAGCCCTTTCAAATAGGGACGTCTATGGGACTCCCATACATCCCTCAACCTCGTTGGAAACATGCAAGTGTCCTCTAGGAAAAAAGAGCTCAAGTCTTTTTTCTAAATTAAGAAAAAACTTCATTCTAGTACCAGTAGTCCTAACCCTAATGGCTATTGGTCCCCACCCATAGTCCCAAGGCCTCACACTACTTATAGACATTTAAGCCTCATTCCAAATCACAAAAGAAGTTCATTGCCTAAAGCTGAAAGCTGGAAGTAGAGGCAACAAGCCAAGAGTAAGATTGCAAGAGAGCATTAGTAGAGGGAAAGTGAGATCAGCAAGAAGACTTAGAAGAGTGAAAGCATTTGCTAGATTCAATGCATCATTTGAGCCTCAAGATAATCATTTCTGATTTCTTCACTACTCATTTCATTTTTAAATATTAATATTTAATTTGAAAATTTATTTTGGTTTGTAGGCTTATAGCTCTATTTTTAATTTCAAAATTAGAAGTCAAATTAGGATTTCATCTTGTGCATCTTTTGCTTTTGCGCTTCATATGACCTAAAGTAAGAAAAACAATGTGAAATCCTTGTTTAACCATTTAACTTTACGATTCTCAATTTCTGGTTATAGTATCTAGGTTTTTTAATTTATTTTTTGAAATCATTTGAAAAGTTATTTTTGTAAATTAATGCATGAATATTTGAGTAAACTCTAAAATCAATCATAAAATTTAATTGTCAAATTAGGATTTTAACGTTTTGTATCATTTTCTTTTGTGCTTCATGCGACCTAAAGTAAAAAACAAAAGTGAAATCCTTGTTTTACAAAGGTTAAGAACGAGGATTCTTCTGTATGTATCCTTCACTTATGTGTTTCATGCAACTTTTGAAGAAAGAAATCTTTATCTTAATCCCTTGCATTATGCATGGTCCAATTTTTTAAAAATTAAAAATTATATTATCATTCCTTACAATGTCACTACGAGCATAAGTGAGGATGATGAGGGTGAGCTAAAGAGGTTGAAGTTGAAGTTTAAAATGAATTTGATTATGTACTTAATGATCCAAGTACAAAAGCAGAGGGGTGAATCAATAGTTCTATTGGGAGTGCATATATTAGTTGCCCTCCAAAATGCTACAAAATTATGCTAAGGGTCCCTTTGATCAGAAGTATGCTTTAAAACATTTTCCAGCTAAGTTGCATTTCAAAATGCTACACAAATATGCTAAGCGTCCCTTTGATCCAAAGTCCACCTTTAAGACAATTTGTAACTAAGTTGTATGCAAACCTGGGGCATTTGGGGGCACTAGGTTGTGGAAGTCACTTTTGTAAACTTGAATTTCAAGGTAGCATTACATGGGTTAATGCGCAACTCCTTCATGTTTGAGGCAAAGGTGTAGGATGTATATGCCAAATTGGAAATAAACCTCAAATATAGGGTTGAAATAAATAAATTATGGGGTGCTAGTGAATAAATGCACCTACATCTACTTTGCCACTAAGGAGAAGGGGTCTTCAGAGTCCTATTTTTCATTTGCAAAGACCTATATTCAAATTTCATCTAGTTCAAGGATAATAGAGCCTAAGGAGAAATGTAGGGTGATTAGTGATACTTGAAATCTCTTGGTAGAATTATTCAATGTGAAATTGAAGGAGATTTAGATGATGCCATAGAAAAACCCTTCTTTGCTAATGGCATTCCATTCCATGTGGCTCGCTCTCCTTATTATAAGGAGGCTATGACAAAGATAATAAGGGTAGGATAAGAACCACTCCAAAATAAATATTTTAATAGAGAAAATGAAGGATACTTGAGTCACAAGGGATGTGGTGTAGTCATAGATGGATGGGTAGATATTAAGCACCATCCACTCGTCAATATCATGGATACATGTATAGAGTGTCCTTATTTCCTTAGGGATGTTGATTGTTAGAGCATAACAATGATATTGGTTTTTAGTTCCATATATTTAAAGATGTTACAGAGGAGGTTGGGCTATAGAATGTGATGCAAGTAGTGATAGATGTGACCTTGTCCAAAGCTATAGGGAAGTTAATTGAGGTAGCTTCCAAACATACTAGTGAACTCCTTGTGTGTATGCCATGGATAATGCACTCAAGGACATAGAAAAATTAATTGTGTTAGTGATGCTAGAGATCTACAAATGTTTATTTACAACCATCACACTTTACATGCATCTTCTCCAAGAAAGAATTCTTGAAACCTATAGAGACTAGATATGCATCATACTTAATTCTTTTGGAGAGGATGCTTGAGTTACAAGAAGCATTGCAACTAATGGTTATGACAATAGAATGGAATGGGTGGGTTGAGTCTAAGAGTAAGGGAAGAGGGTGAAGGAGGTGGGGAAGAGATGTTTTTTGGGTTGATGCAAAATATAGTCTTCATTATTACTATAGTCTTTAGAGTGATTAGGTATGTAGATGGTAATGCATTTACCCCTGGAGAGATGTACTAGTGCATTGATAACATGCTTGACCAAATGAAGGGTGTTATAAGATAGGAAGACCCCACATTGTAATTTCACAACAAATATATTTAGCCAATCATTCATCACAAATGGTAGAAGGTCAACACTTCGTTGCACATGAATGCCTATCTATGCATTGGACCCAAAGTCATATATGTAAAGGTCTGACAATGTTGAGGTGTAGTGATCATGAAGGCTGTTTTGAAGATCTCTATTGATGTAAGCATCATTTATACTTTGTGGACATAATTTTCCACTCTTAGGGGATATTTAGAGGATGCCAATATAGATAGGGAAATTGTGGCACAAGGACCTAATTTTGCATGGACTATGTATGGGCCTACTTCTTTAACTATGTCTTTAACCATTCATTTGTTGTCCCAAGTTTCTAGTACTTATGTTATCGAGAAGTTTGGTCTACTTATAGCTTCATCCACTTCATGAACAAGAACATGCTTCCCTCTAGGAGGACAAAGAAGCTTGTGATTGTACATAGTGTCTTGTGTCTCATTGGTTGCAACACATTTGTGTACAAGGAGAGTTTAGTAGCCCGATGGGATGTACATCTAGAGGAGCCAACACAAGTTGATGATGATGCTATATAGATAGGGTTGGTTGGTATTGGTTTGGATGAGCTTGAGCTTATGGAGTCTAATAGTTATAGTGATGAGGAGTTTGGAAAGAACATTTAGGATCATTAGAGGCATTAAGCCATTTGTCATTGCCTTGTTCGTATTCTGTCATTTTGAACATTGTAATCATCATTATGAAATTTTGAAAATAAAATTTGAATGACATTTCCATTGTTTAATGCAATCATTGTGATAAGCCAAAACTGGGGTAAATAATGAGATAACTTAAATGTTTAATAACAAAATTTTAGTCTGGTCTACATGTCAATCTAGGGGTGTAATCTTGTGAAAAGTGTAGTGGCTATATGTGCAAGGGTTGTAGGTAGTGAGGTGAGTGTCGATGAAATGCAACTAGAAAATAAACACTTCATTTAAGTTGCTACAGGAATTTTGCTAAAAATTTGCTACAGGAACTGTGCAAGTTGCTATAGGAATCGTGCATACTACTAAAACTACAATACTACAAAATTAAAATTGAAAACTTAGTTGAAAATGTCTAAATGAAATAACTTGATTATCAATAATAATCTTATGCTAAATAAAACTCCTTTTATTTTTGTTGCTCACACATTTTAATATGAAAACAAAGTCACAATATTTAAAATAAAATCACACAAAAAATATAAAATATTATCACCACATTCCGTTAGAGGGGCCCCTCTTCTTCCACATAGTGGCTAAAGTGCTCTGTTAAAAATTTAGATCATAAGTATGTATTTATTTGAAAGAAACGTATTACAATCTTCATTTTCTACACTATTACATTTCGTTATATTCTCCCTCACTATTATCACCACATTTCATTAGAGGGGGGCCTTTTTTTCCATGCAGTGATCCAAGTGCTTTGCTAAAAACTCAGATCATAAATATGTATTTATTTGAAAGAAACACATTACAATCTTCCTTTTCTATGCTATTACATTCCACTATATTCTCCCTCAAATTATTCTCTGGCCTCCCTTTTATGTCATGATTTATGCAAATTTCATAGTCCACAACTTACAACAAATAAGCCAAAATAATAGGGAGTTGTTTTAACAAATCAACTCAAGTAAAAAGTTTGTTTAGCTCACAACTTTGGTTTTAACTTGTGCCCATACAATAATATATATAGAAACCATAATATTATGGTTATAACAAAATAACATGGAGTATTATTTGGTGTGTAATCATTTGTTATAAAAATCCTAAGATTTCACAATTATTTATTAGAAATTGTTGATTAGCTAAATTCTATTTGTTGGCAAATACAACCAAGGGCTATGGGAAACTTGTTCTACCTCTTCCAATAGCATGCTACAGATTATATTCCAAAGCTAAAATAACAATGCTTGTTAGTAAATACAATCTAATACATAATTTTCATATTTTACCCCAAAATTAAATTAAATACCCCTTATTTATATTTAATCATATGAAAGTGGTAAAATGATATGATATGGTAAGAAAATGGAGTATGAAAGTGAATATTAAGGTATAGGAAAATGATTAAAATATGAGATAAAATGGAATGTAATTAGTCATTACCTTATTTGTATTTTGTTATTTCAAACATTGTAATCATCATTATGAAATTTTGAATATAAAATTTGAATTTGACATTTTCATTATTGTTTAATGCAATCATTGCAATGTGCTTATTGTTTAGTAGTTTTTTAATATGCCAAAGTTTCATTTGTAATGCTTATACTTATTCCTTATACATTTTTTATATTTATTTTTTCAAGTATTAAATGTTTTTGCAACCCCCCATCATCGTCCCACCACTTTGGCCCCTCTGTCCCACTTTCCCCCTTGTCCCCATCAAGAAACTTTGTGGAACTATGCAATAAAAAAACATCGAACTATTTTACTAAGTTGTATTGCATACAAATGGAAACATTATGATTAAAATGTAGTTAGGATACACTAATATTTTGTTTCTTAAAATTTCAAGAACAAAAAACGGAGTTGACCCCAAAAGCATCATAAGCTTTATAAAAGGAGCTATAGGGTGTCCATTCTTCATGGATCCATTTAAATATATGGTAAAGATTTTTTTTTTCTGTTCATTAACTTGTGAATTTTTAGCCTAGATTGGGCTAGAGAGGTTGCTTTTGGAGGACATATTCCCATCATGCAAATTATCCCCTTGCATTAATATGAGTGATCCAAACTTGCGAGTGAATGACCCAACGAATTTCAGGCTTGTGAGCTCAAGGCCCAACAAGGGTTTGAATCTTGGTGGATTTGTCAACATGCCAAATCTATAAAAAATGGTGAAGGCAACAGTAGCGAAAACCTAGGTGAAGCCAATGAAGGAGTATCCTCCTACGCAGAGGATGGCGAAGGAGGTTTAGAGGATGACGATGGTAGTGAGGACTCTGCAAACACAATGTTGGATGGGAGGGAGTAGTGTTGTTTTGAGGAGGGCAACCAAAAACTCAGATATTATGTTTGAAGCCCACCGTAGGAGAGGGAGAGGATGTAGTTGGAGTGGGGATGATGACGGGGTTGGGGTTGTCGACGTCGATGATGCTAAAGTTGATTGGTTCCCTTACTCCTTTGAGGATGACGTTGATGTCCCTCTCATGGATGTGGTTGGAGGCGCATCAAAATTCCCTCCACATGCATGTCATGTCTAAATACGAAGGGGAAGAGGAGTTGCTCCTGGATATGTGGTAGAAGATACAGTCAAAGACCTCTCAGGTGTGTGGGACCTTCAACAGTTTCGCTCTTGTTGGTCTTGATTCTAAGGATTTAGGTCTTTCTCTAAGGAGGGGGTTTTTGCTTCCCAAAAATCTAGTTGTGTTGGGTGAGAATGTTCCTCTTACCCTTTTTGTCTTGACCCTTGTTATCATTGATTGAACAATGGTTCATGCAAGAAATTTTATGCACTCATTGATTTGCTACAATGGTGTTGATAGTGAGCCTCTGGTTCGTGGTGCTAGTCGTAGAAGGGGATCCCCTGATTCTCCTTTGACTGCTCAGGCCAAGTGTGACCCTATGCCTCCTATTGTGTTGGAGCATCACCCTTTTTGGTGTTGGGACCCTTTTGGTTAGGACTTTTGTTGTTATTGTTCTAGACTTAACTTCATCGAGTGATGTTGGAGATGCCAATGATGTCAAGGTGCCTCTTAATCCCTATTCTATTTCTTTAAGAATCCTTAATGAGTGGATGGAAAAATCATTTGTCAATTTACATTTTTCTCTTATTGGGAGATTCTTTGGCTTCCATTCAAATATCAACATTATCCACAGTTGAGCATTTGATTATTGGATGGTTCTCGATTTTAGTGTTGTGGCCTTGATGAATGGATTCCTCCTTTTCTCCTTTCATTCCTTTGAGGATTGCACTCATGTTGTTCAAGGAGGTCCCTAGTTTCTTGGTAAGGCTTTTGTTCATTTACAAATTTGGTCTATTGGTTTCAATGCTACCAAGGTTACCATGCTTCATATTTCATCTTCCAGAGCTCCCTTTGGAATTTTGGGATGAATATATCTTGCACGAAGTAGTTGATGTTATTGGCCAGTTTATTTCCATAGAAAATGTCAGTAAATCTAGAACCAACTTTCTTTATTCTAGATTTTGTGTCTTGGTTGATTCTAGTTTGGAGCTTCCCAACAAAATTAAAATTGTGTCCAAGTTTAGGGAATGGGAGCAGGAACTTATTTATGAGATCTCTCAGCTGTACCACTTCCACAATGTTGGGTGATTCCTCTCGATTTTCCAAGATCTTCATGAGAATGTTTGCTCCTTCAAACCTCACCCTCAAGTTAAGGTGCTTCACACTTTTGTGAGCGATCTCATTGGTAAGGTTCTTGATATGGAATAGGTTGTTTTGAGTCCTGTGAACTTGGTGAACAAGAAGATGCTACAAACCATTGCAAATGACCACATGAATAAGGGCAAATGTTACACTTGTAAGATTAATAGGAAACTCAATGTCTTGAGAATCCTTCAAATGAGTTCTCTTACTAATAACAACAAGATTGTTCATTTTAGTACTACCCCTCCTCAAGGGCCTTGGGTTAAATTTGGTTTCAAACCGCCTTGATTATCTTGGCCTTGTACAATTCTGCTCCATTCAAAAGCATTGTTGGTCTTTGTTGGTTGGTTTAGTCTCTCTTTTTGGAGTGACTTGCTTTGATTGTTGTTTTTTATTCTTGTCTCACTATTGGTGAGATACATCTTGCTTGTTTCTAAGGCTGTCTTGTAATGGGTCCAAGCCCTTTCTCAAGTTTATCTTATCAAAACAAGAGTAAAGATGACTTTTTTCTAAAAACATCTATAAATATTAAAATTTCATTAATTCAAGTGAAGTTTACACTACAACATCACTCATTGTTAATATATGGAGGAAAATATTGCTCCTACATTTGGTTGTTTTATTTTTTGGGATAAATATACATTTGTATTCGTCATACAAAATTTGTTGTTTTTATTCAATATTGTGTCTTAACCACATGAACAAATATCATTCTCTATCTTACACATGAAAGAGCAATGGTATATAAATCTTGGTGTTAAGAGGTTAACAAAACAAGAAGCATGACAGTGGGAAACAACAAGAGAAATGTGAACATGTTAGCTTTAATATTTGAACAAAATAATAAGACCATATGAATATAAGGCCTTACAAATGAGAGCTTTCTTTCCACAAGCATACTCCCTCAAAATAATATATACTTTGTAGACATATAAAATTTTACGTGTTCATCCATTTTGGTGTTTAATATGCTAGACTTTCCTAAACTATAACTATAATGTTGTGTATGAATTCTTAGATCATTAAATGCGAAATGGAGACCCTTGGAGAGAAGTTTGGTTTGGTGGCGGGCTTGAGTAATTTGAATTTGAACTCAAGCCTTGGGAATCATGATGAGTTTCAGTTCAATCAATCTACGAATTTGGGGTTTTCTGATGTGGCAAATGGAAGGGCTAGATCGTGCGGTGCAGATGCATTGTTGCTCCCTAGTGGTGAGGCTAGGAAGGATGGGTTGTGCGGTGAGGATGTGGTCAAAGATGCGCTCTTTGAAAGTATGTGTGTGTTTGAGACCTTTAAGGAGTCTTGTGATGGTTGTCCATCGAAGGAGGCGTTTCCAAAGATCCAAGGGGATAAGGTGGCTGCTGGAAATGAGGGCGGGCCCCATCTAGGGAATCTTTTGCAGCTAATCCAAGTATTCCCCGAATTGAGCTTGCTCCAGTTGGAGGTGGTTGACTGGCAGGGCAGTCATCCTTGTTGGGGCAGAGATAGTCCGACCTTTTTTCTTCTAAGCTTAAAGGAAAAGGCGTAGCTTCTAAGTCTGTGTCTTCTTCTAACATTGAAGGTGGTTTTTCCTTGTTTGTTCTGGAATCTCTTATTTACATAAATATTGCTAAAATGGATTTCTCTCTAGTTGGCAAGTTTTTAGGTCCTCAACCTAATATTGAGGAGGTCTGCACCTGGGTCTGTAAAAGTGGGCTTTAAAAGGTCAGGTGGAAGTTGCAACTATGGCCAAAGGTTTCTTCTCCTTTTCCTTCTCCTGTGATGAAGACTTAAGAGCGGTGTTTGCAAAAGGACCGTGGTCATTTGGGTGTCTTACCCTGGTTCTTCATCCTTGGGAACCTAGGATGGATCTGTCCACATGTCTCTTTCATTCAACCCTTTGGAATATTGGGACAAATAAGTGTTTAAGGTGATGGCTAACTCTTTTGGGTGGATTGTTTCTGTTGACACCAAAATTTGACGAGGTAACAGAGTCTTATGGGAAACTCAGTTTAAGGGGGACCTTTTGCGCTAGACTGAGTAACCTCCAAATTTTTAGAGAAGTCGACTTCTTCTATAATGGGGTTTGAAAGGGAAAAGGAAGCGGATATGGTAAAGTAAAGTCTAACCTAAGGCAATGCGCCAAGATTTGATGATGGGCACAATAAATCATAGATTTAAGGGCCTGAATGGTGTTGTTGTATTCCAAAACATCAGAGACTTAAAATTATAGCATAGACAATTCATTTATTGACATAAAATAATATTGCATACATTCTTACTGCCAAGAAGAGTCATTAGACATGATCTAGGTAAGAAAACTTGCATTGAACACATATAGAAGTTCTTCAAATGAATTGTCAAGACAATATAAAGCATAGTTCACAGTTTAATCAAAAGCATGAAAAACAGAAAGGCCGAACAATTGGCACAGTCTGAGAGTTTTGTAATTAAATAAAACAGTAATAGAGGCCTGGCGTCTTTTTGCTAAAACCAGCGTGTTTTCTGTAGTTCCGGTCCCTTTCTCATTAACAGAGAAAGTATGTATAGCAGGAAAACCTCCCACCGCTTCGAAGAGCAGTAACAGAAAAGATCTTGCAATCTTCTGCAATGATGCCTCCATCAGAATATTCCCAAGGCCGTTACAACAGCATCGAGCCGGAACACAACATCCAGTCATCTCAGGCACAAGTGCATCTTCTGTAATGATGGCGGTGGTCCCAGCCAGGCTCGATCAGACAAGTGTCATCCATTGTTGCGAATGATTATGACAAGCAGCAACCAATAGCATTATTTAGTTCATTCGGCTTATTGCCTGCATAATAGATCAGTCGTTAGGCACGTGGCAGCCTTTCGCTGCCCGCATGAGCCTTTCTCCCATTGCTGTCAAGGATTTGCGAAAATGCAACACGTGTAGAATGGGCTGAGAACCTTATCACAGCAGAGGGAACGCTCCATCAGTCGGGCGTAAAAGACACGTGGTAGCATTTCGCTGCCCGCGGTTGCTATTTCATCCCCGCGTTGAAAGATTTGTGAACGGTTGCCACGTAGCAAGATGTGGGGCCCGCCAACAGATTTTAGGAATGAAGGCTTCATGGAAGCATTTCGCAGCTCGACTAGGCCTCAAGGAAACAAGAAACAAAAGCATCCCGTAACCACGACACATGGAAGCACAGCGGAGTTTCCCAGGATCCGAAAGGAATGTCGATACCCGAAGCTGCGAAGAGTAGATGCGCAAAGCGGCAGATCAAAACTTTGATAAAAAAAGGTCGAGCAAACTCGATGATGCATAGGTCGGCGCACACACTGTAATACAAAAGATAAACTCGAAGGGAGCTGCTCAAATATTTATTTAACAGGTTTTGGCGACTAACAGGGGCGTTTCGTCTAAGGAACAGAGAACCCAAAATTTCTCTGGTTCTGCAAACTAGATCCTTATCCATAGGGCTAATGGAGTCAGAGATTGGAAAGAGTCGCCTGCAAGGGCGACCATTCATCTTCGGATGGCTTCACTATGTTGCGCAAATTCTCCTATGCTCCACGTAGATCAATAGTTTCCTTGTGAGGCAGCACATCGGGTAAACCGGCCCCTGCTTGCATATGAAATAGCAGCTGTGAGAGCGGATAAATGACTGTCTCAATGTCGGCTGCCGTGGGAGGATGGTTGAACTCCTTGAAAGCCTCCAGGTTGTTTTCCTTCTCCTCAATAATTTCTACAATTTGTGCAGTCGTGGCAATAGAGCCATCCTTGAGGAACGGGGACGACAATCCCATCCTGCCTAACTTGGAGAAACATTCATGTATGCCATCCAGTGTCTTACTCAGAAAAGTCGCGGCTGCCTTAGTGCGCTAGAAGGCAGAGTGGCAATGGATGAATTTGTTTGTCGTTTGAGCAGCAGCGTCCCGATCTTCAATACCCGCTTCAACAAGGCTCTCATCAGAGACGGAGTATAGTTTGTTGAGTAGGTTTTTTTCCTCAGGAACCTTCTCCAAGATGAATCGTGGGAACTGTTCAATCGTATCATGGTCCTCCTGGCTGAGCCTTGATGCCTTGTCGATAAATCAGAGGGTAGGTTGCAGTGTTACGAAAAAGGTTTTGATTTTCTCCCAGTGAGAAATGTATAATTTCCTAACCAGCGGAATGATATCAGGTTGTGTAGGGGAAGGTAGGAGAGAGGCTTTAAGTGAAGTAATCTCTGCGTCTCTTGAAATAATGTCCTCAGCCAATTCTGCCTTTTTCCTTTTCTCAGATGTTAGCTGCTCTGCATAGTTGCTCATTTCTTTATTCCAAGTTTGCTCGGCTTGGGAGTGATTTGCTAAGTGCTCTTCTAGAGAAGCCTTTGTCTCTCAGAGCTCTTCCTCTATTTGAGCCTTTAAGCCTTTAAATTCAGCATTTTTCTCTTGTATTCTTTGCTCATATTGAGTTTGTTGGCGTTCCAACTCTTCCCTTTTTTGTGCTATCCCCTGACTATGCTCAAGGCGGAGGCGCTCCATCCCTTCATCTTTCAGTTGTAGATTTTTCTCCGCCTCCTGGTTCTTTCTTTGTAGCTCCTTTATTATGCCAGGGTCAGCAACCTGAGTCTTCACAATTTCGCCTTGAAGCTTGTTCCTATCATCCTCTGTTGTCAGTGCCCTTTCAGTCATGTGGGCAATATCTACCTCTAAGGATTTCTCCTTCCTTTCTAGAAAACTAACCCTTTCCCTGGCTGCCTTGAGCTGCTCATCTTTCTTCTTTAGCTGGCAACCAGTTTTGAGGAAGTCGAAAGTGGCTACCTGTTGCATTTCCTCCATGATTTCAACGTTATCCTGCGGTTAGGCTACCTTCATGTCGAGTCCGACTGCATTTATCTCATAGTCTTCTGGTTGCATTTCTCTTTGAGGCTTGCTTACCCTCGGGTACATAGTCGCGAACTTCAATTTTTGTCGGGCCTCATCATACAGAGCTTGTACTCTTGGCTCGGTGGAAACACTGTCATCCTTCACCTTGCGTTTCCTTATTCTATTCGCGTGTGCCTCATTTTCGCAATCAATCTGTGCTATGAATTCGGTTGGCAAGGAAACTAGTCCACCCGCAAAAGGAGCACCAGAAGCCAGGGCATATGGATAGGTAACCTTCATAGGTGTGGGCATTTTTTTCTTCTAGAGAGTGACAGTTTGCGGAGAGAAGTGAGACACATTCCATAGTTTGGTTTGAGAACTAACAACAGGGCTAGTCATTTGTAGTGACTGAACTGGGGAATCAGCAGTAAGGCTCATTGGCTGGGAAGGGGGAGTTGTTAACGGGGTGTTAGCTTGTTGCAATGGAAGAGGATCTGTAAGCATAGCAGAAAAAGAAAGCGCTCTCACAGGGGGAATGCCTTCTGAAATTGAGGTGAGGAAGGTCTGTGTGGCAACGGCAGGCGTAAGCATACACGGAGGAGTAATTATAAGCGGGGGGACCTGCGAAAACTGGGCGAATCCAACCGAATAAGTCAGACCAAAAGCAGAAGGCTGAGGGCCAGTACCTATGGTAGGGATCGCCAATGAGGCAGGGGCAGATACCAAGGAATGAGATGCAAGAGAAGAAGGAGCGAAATGTACCTGTTGACTGGTTGATGGCGGCTCCAGAATCATCAGCGACTCTTCTTCAGCCTCAGGTACCTGGCCAGCAGAGAGTACTCCTCCGGCGGGTTCTTGCGAACCCTCTCCAATAATACGCTCTGTGCATTGCCGTTTCGCGGGTGGAGCCTCACTAGCTTTGACAATCATCTCCTTCTGCTGAAGTGATAGCCTGGCTGGTTTAGCAGCCCAAGTGAGTGTATGTGAGCCCCTTGATATATTAAAACGTACATTTGTGGCCACATAGGCGGGCTGTCTGGAGACTTTCTCCTTTTGTGCAGAGGAAGTCGATGTCGCCGCTTCCTCCTCTGCTCCTCAAATTCCTCCCTCTCTTCGCTCCTATTAATACTAGAGCTCGGGTTGGGATGGCCCTCCTTCCACCACCTTTCAAATTCCTGGTCATCCCTTAGTTGATTGTAAGGAGCATCCAATTGTGCAATTTCTTGGCAATACTTCCAGAAAGCCTTTATTTTCTCCTCACTCCATTCCTCATCCTTCTTTAACCTATTGTACATGTCACACTCCATGGGGACATTATCCTGGGCCACAGCCATAGGAAAGTAGAACTTGTGCCATGGGCCTCTGGTGTCCGACGTAGGGATTTGCGCCAATTCAACAAAATCCTCATCTTTGTCCGCTCGCGGGTTACACCGCTTCTCCCAGTATGGTCGGTGAACATGAGTAACCCTCATATGTGGCTCTGGCAAGTCGTCAAAAGGGTTGTATTCTCACTTATCATTTACCAGTACGAACCCCAGATATGTCAGCTTGTCCTCTAACAACTGGTCCGATTGCTTCTTTAGTAGATTTACCGACTTGAAATTCTTCAGACAAGAGAAGAATCCCTTCTTCTTGACCTTTCTGCTGCTATAGAAAGTAAAATCAATGATACACACCTTTAGGACATTTCCAGCGCGAGCACTCTATCTATGATGCAGGTTAGGAGCAGGAAAGGTTTTCCAGTAAAGCCCCGCATTTAGAGGATCGTAAAATCTTTGCCCAAGAACCAGTCACAAGTAGGGGTGAAGCTCTGCATAAATCCAGCCTACTCCGTATCGAGCCAAATAATATCACCCTCTCTAATCAAATCATGCAAGACCGGGGCTATGAAATAGTCCGCAAATGCATAATAATCGTATGATGCGGAAAGAAAAGGCGTCTATGTGGACACCAGCTTCCTTTTATTTTGCTCATCAAAAATTGATAGTGGAAAATACCGGGCGAAGAAATCTGGGTTCTGATGTAGAAACATGTGGACCAAGAAGGAAAGAAACCTAAATTTTTTCTCCACCTAATAATTCTCAATTTTTCGTTTCATTTCTTCAACTATAAACTCAGCAAAATCATACCAGAAGAGTTCATGCTGCTTGCGAAATTGTATTGTCGGTCCCAGTTGAAAGGTCTCTATCTTCTCATCGGAGTCTCGGCCGCATACAAAGGCTAGCATGGACATGGTGTCCTGGAGATCGTCACGAAACGCACCGCGTGACAACGGAATACTTGGCGCTTTAGTGGCAGGGATGCCTTTCTTACCAGTCTCCTCTAACAAGAACTCTGAGCTAGTTTTCATCTTCCTCCATATTTTCTCTCCTTTGCTTAGGCGAAAGGTCTCGATATTTTCCTTCCTTTTACTTGGGTCCGGGATACATAACATGTGCCAGATGGCCTCTGGAGTGATATGCACCTTTAAGTTGCGGCCTTCAATGTAGTGGGTATCAGGATTATAACGTTGGATAGCAGCATCAACAACCTCTGGGCAATAGTGCATCAGTGGGACCATGTATTGAGGGAGACCACTGTACCAAACTCTATTCACCATAGATTGGTATGCCTTTGGTGCCAATAACCTTGCACAAGCTGCCTCTCTGAGGGACTTAAGGTTTTTTGCGAGCCTTGGGTTGTAGATATTGTCCCATTTTTCCTCAACCTTTTTCTGGTTTCTCCAATTCTTGGGTCTATTCAGCTCTTTTGTGTAGGCTCTCCTTGGCCTGCTGGGTATACTAGGCATAGCATACGCCACATCCTCATAGACATATACCTCTACTGAAGAACAAATAGCCATAAATAGCTCCTAGCCAATTTCTTCCTGCATTGGCTGAGATGAAGATTCAAACATCTTTCTTTCTAAATATTTCTGCAAGTTCCTGGTTAGCTGCGACTATGCACAGCTCTAGATACAAAGAAAGAAAACAACTCTGCACTTTTTATTCTCGGCGTTTATGAAAAGACTTTGAAATATTAAACCTTTCCATGCAATAATAGCAACCTTTCTCAAGGTGGTAGGCGAAAGTATGCCTTTTGCATTTAATTTGGCATGTACCATTAATTTTGCAACTCGTGCAAAATGAACTGGTTGCTATTTCGAGGTGGTCAGAGTTCATCATTTCTTTTGGCAATCGTGTGATACACTGTGATCTCCTTGGAACTTGCACCAGCGATTTGCTCGCTAACCCTGCGTTAGCATGCACTGGCAATTAATATTCTGGCCGGAATGATTACGCCAAGCAAATGATCACGACCTGAAAAGATATGAATATCGCCTTGGGCTCTGGGACACGCTTGAGAGATGACACAATAGCCTATGGCCATACGTCTCACTGCCAACGAGTGCCACCTTTTAAAGCTAATTAATTAGCTCTTATTAATCAAGCACGCATTGAGCCATGCTATCACAGATGCAATTGACCCAGAAATGAGAGCAAACGCAGGCACGCCTTTCAAGTTAGCAACTAGCTTAATATCACATTTTTTTGAAACAAATTAGCATTTGTCTTGTCATTTTTCTATAAATAGGCAAGTAAGTAGTAAGGAAAACATACTTAGCATTTCAATAGTGATAGGTCAGTAGCAAAGTCTTAAGCAAGCCTTCTCATAGGTTAGGTGATAGACAAATTCTGGCATTATCTTAGAAGCCTAGGGATAGTGTCAGAGTTATGGATACTCCAGTTCGCTTAATCTCTTATAAGTCGCAGGCGGCATTCCTAGGGGAGGTTTCAACTAGGAGACTGAAAAGGATGACCAAGAATAAGCATTCTTTTTCTTGGTAGCCATAAAGTGAGTTTTAGGCAAGGACTATGTAGAATATGAGGATAAGTATCGGGTGAACACTGACATATGCTCCCACTTTGTAGCCTCCATGCTGGACATCAGCGTTCCCCGACCACTCATCTTGAAGCTGGTTAAAGAAATCTTCCCGAAAAAGTACCTGAATGGTCTCGGCGAGGTTGTCGCTCATGCTGCCTATGGGATAGGCCTGCCATCAGCCAGCAACCTGCATCACTTTATTGAAGAAGAAGTCGTTGTCGTGTGGCTACCGTTCCTAAGCGGATTCCGCCTACAAACCCGCGACTAGCACTAGCAGAGGGTTACTCAAGCCCTACACTTCCTGTTTTGCAGCTACAACGTGATACCTTTCTACGAGGAAGATTGGTATACTGACTTCAGGAACTTGGTGTTTCCCCCGCCAATGGCGGTTGTGCTGAATGATGCTGCCAGTGTGGCCGAAGAACCCGTGGATGAGGAAGAAGTGGACGTTGTAGTTAATGCGTCAATTTCCACCAGCCATGCCTTTAGATAAAAACCCCCCTGCCTGTTCAACAAATGTATCCCTGCCTGCTGCTCAAAATACCTACCCATAGCTGTATATAAGCTTGAAAAAGGCTATCGTATATATAATAGCTCAATATGCTTGTAAATTTTGAAATATGGCTTCCTAGCCATTTTTGTAAAGAAAAGAACATATATGAATAGATATCTATCGTTTAAAGAAAATCCATGCTCTTTCTTTCATTCTGTATTTAAGTTTTTCTAGGCTTGCAACTTTTATTTGCTATTTCTTCGCACATGGGTGTGTTATGTGTAAAGCAACTCTGGTGTTCCACCCGCCAATAATAATGGGTTAATTTCGCAGAAGTACAAACTAATTTAGAAAAAGACCGGCCAAAGAAACAGAAATAAAATAAAAGCGCTATTTACATATGTACAAAGTAGAGCTTAATGTCTAATGGAACAGCTTAAGATGAATCCCATTGATCGGGATTCCTAACGGTTTTTGTTCCATGTTTTCCAGCTCAAAAGCGTTGTGTTCTTTGCACCGAATGATTTTAAAGCGACCCTCCCATAGGCTATCAAATTTACCGTGTTGACCTGGCTTTGCAGCCTTGTTATCATACTTTAGCACTAAGTCTCCGCATTTTAGACCTTGGTCGGAACCCTTCTTGTCAAACCATTGTTTGACCACCCGTTGACGACTTGTCATTGCTATTAGGGAATTCTCCCTTTTTTCTTGTACTTCCAATAGTTCGGCGAGCCGAACCTCCGTGGCTTCATTTTTTTCTATCTCAAGAGATTTCAACAACTGTATCGCCGGAATCTCCATGGAGATAGGTAACAGTGCCTCTTTCCGTATACCAACTCATAAGGCGAAGTCTTAAGGACTTGCTTAGGAGTTATGCGGTTTGCCCAGAGCGCTGTTCGGAGGTTTTTATGCCATTCCCTCTGGTGTTTTGAGCCAATCTTTTTAAGGAGTCGGACTAAGCTTTTGTTCGTTGACTCTGCTAGACCATTTCCCTGTGGGTAGTAGTTTGATGATGTTTTAATGAATATGTCATTCTTTAATGCAAAGTGACATACCTTTGCACCTAGGAATGCTCTGGCATTGTCCGAAATGATAGTTTTCGGAGGGCCGAACCTTGTCACCAGTTCCTCGAGGAAATCTACAATCTCTGTTTCTGTTGCACCTTTAAGGGGAACAACCTCCGTCCACCTTGTGAAGTAGTCTGTAGCGGTCAGAATCCACCTGTGTCCGGCACTAGAAACCAGGTTGATCATTATGATGAAGTCCAGGCCCCATTGCGCAAACGGTTCGTCCGCCACTATAGGTTTGAGGGGCATTGCGAAATTCTTTCTTATGTCGGCAAAGAACTGGCATTTTTTACAAGCTCTCACCAAAGAGTGGGAGTCACTGAAAAGTGTGGGCCAATAATAGCCAGCACGCATGATTTTAATTGCGGTGGTTTTGGCAGAGAAATGTCCGCCTGTAGCGCTATTGTGGAACACGTCGAGGATCCTCTTTGCCTGCTCCGAAGTAACGCATCACAGGAGAACACCATTGAAATTTCTTTTGAAAAGGACTCCTTCTATTTGCGTATATCCGCAATTCTGCAGTCGGTAATACCTCCTTTTTTAGGATGAGAAGCCTAGCGGATACTTTTCGGTTTACATGAATCTCATTCTATCAGTCAACCAACCGCCTTCCGATTCTGATTCATTTATCAAGACAAGCTCTGGATGCTCCTCTGCGACAGGTACTTCCTCGTTTTGTGCCATGTACTCACACAGTCCTCTTCCTCTAATAGTCTTAGTAGGCTTGACTTCAATGTTGTATTCAAGGATCTTGGTGATCCAGTTAGCCATTTTTTCCGTGATCTCCCCCTCCATGATATATTCACGCACACTGGAATGTGCGACATACACCAACACCTTGTTGTAGGAAATTAGATGGCGGAACTTCTTAAGTCTCTTTACTATTGCAAAGGTTTATCTTTTGACAAAATTATAATTCACCTCATATTCCTTTAGGGTTCGTGAATAGAACGCCACTGGATGTTCCCCCTTTTCTTCGTTATCCTTTTGGGTTAGAATAGTAGCAATACTGGACTTGCTACTGAAAGCATACATTATAAAATCTTTGGATTAATCTGGATTAACCAGCACCGGGGCTGTGGAAATAGCTTCCTTGACCCTTTCAAAAGCCTCCCGAGCTTCGGTTGTCCACTTGAATGTTTGATCTTTCTTCAGCATTAGGGTGATCGGCCTAATCATTCCCACGAAATCGAAAATAAACTTGCTGATGAAATTTACTTTGCCTAGGAAAGACTGGACACCTTTCTTATTTACCGGAAGGGGAAGCTCTTTGATAGCCTTTACTCGTTTGGGGTCAATTGAAACACCTTCTCTAGACACATGTCCCAACAGCTTGCCCTGCGGCACTCCGAATACACATTTCTTTGGATTTAGGGAAACTCCAAACTCCTGGCACTTTTGAAAAACTAATTCCAAATGGTCAAAATGATCATCCTTAGATTTAGAGAACACAGTAAGGTCATCCAAATAGATTAGAATAAACTTATTGATTAGTTCATTGAATGTGACGTCCATCGCCCGTTTGAATGTTGCCCCTACATTGGATAAACCAAAAGGCATTTTAGCATATGCAAATGTTCCCCACTTTGTGGTGAACGTAGTCTTGTGCTGATCCTCTTCTTTAACTCAGATCTGGTTGTAGCCAGAGAAACCATCTAGCAGAGAGAACATTTCTGATCCTGCCACAGTTTGTAGGATTGACTCCATAGAAGGCAACAGATAGTGGTCTTTCAGAGATGCTCTGTTCAGGTCTTAGAAGTCCACACACAAGCAGATATCCCCATTCTTCTTTCAGACTAGGACTAGATTCGATACCTAAGTACTATGTTTGATTGGGAAGACAATGCGTGACTCAATGAGCTTGGTTAGCTCCTGTGCCATTAGGGCCTCAATTTTAGGGTTAACTGGCCTCTGTTTCTGTCGGACTGGTTTTACACCTTTTGTTAGCTCAATAGTGTGTTGAATGATGTCAGGATCGTAACCCTCCAGATCATTGTAGGACCAGGCCACTACATATTTTTCGCAGAAACTAATGAGTCTTTCCTTATCATGGTGCAGGACATTTTTTCTGACTCGGAGATTCCTACCATCGGAGACCCGAAGGTCCTCATGATCACTTTTGTCTGCCACAAACTTTCGCTTATCATTTCGGGCATCATCACAATCGAAAAAGTTTTCAAGAGTAACCAATCCTTTCGGAAGTTTATTAGATTTAAGTTGCATAATTTGTCCTTCATAAGCCTCAACAATCTTTGGTTGAAGTTGATCGGCGAACTCCCCTGAGTGTTGGATAAATGAGGCGATGTATTCGTCACTTTCAAATACTTGCCAACTCTGATCATTGTCGGGGATCGCTGGTCGAACTAGCACTCATACTGAATGCTCGTTATGAAGCAGGTCAGAAACATGATCAAATTGAGCACCAATCACAGCCATGCGATCTGCATCGTTATTTTGTCTTCGGGGAACGGTCCGGATGTTGAAAGCTTCAAAACTATCAATCAAGTCCCAGACTCGATGTCGATAAGACCTCATGCATACATTCTTTGCTACAGAAATTCCTTAAACTTGGTTAACTACCAGTTCGGAATCTCTGAACACAATTAATTGCTTAATTACCATTTGTTTCGCAAGGCTTAGGCCTTGGACTAACCCTTCATATTCAGCCTCATTGTTTGAACAAGCGAAATGAAAGCGGAAAGGCCTCAACCATTTTTTATTTTGCGGGGATATTAGATATACCCCTACTCCAACACCTACTTTGCTTCTTGCTCCGTCAAAGTATAGTGTCCATAGCTCATTTGCCTGGTTACCTTTAGATTCTTTGGCGACCCTTGGAAGCACCTGGTCTTCATCATAAATTACATACGTGCCTAATCTTGTAGCATGATAATTTCTGAAAGGATCATTGTTTATGTGTTCACTCAACAAAGCATCTTCTTTATCATTCCGATCTTCGCTCACCTTCTCTTCTAGCAAATCAACGCTATACATTTCTTGCTTGGTGATAGAGGTATGCGCGGCTTCAAAATTGATCAAGGCCTCATCCACCACATGTTCAGAATGTAGAGCCTTCGATTCTATCTTCATTTTTGCGTCGTGCTTGGTCCTAAGTATCAGATGCGACCAATCCAAGGATAGGTATCCGCCCACCTTTGAAGTAAGTTCTTGGGATAGACAGAGACCAAACATAGGAGGAACATCTATGATCACTATGTCCTACGGGACTATGATACTAGGGCAGGCAAATAGAGTTAAAGGAAGCGCTTTGATGACACCTATGGTCTCAACTTTATTTCCATCAAGCTGCATCACCCCTCTTTTCATAGGCTCGTAGCTGAGTCCCAAAGCTTCGGCTATCTGTTTAGGCATAACCGTTGTACTAGCGCCAGAATCAATCATAGCGTTGTGTAATAGCTTCTTTCCTACAATGAGAGTCAAGAAGAAGGGTTGAGGTTTCAACCTACTTTTGTCCTCGGCAGGGGATTCCTTTGCCTTGTCTATAAGAACCTTAGCTGGTGGTATTTGATAAACAACCTTTGCACTGGCAGACGGCTCTGTTGGCGCTAGGTTGATCTCTTCTTGAAGCACCTTCTGTAATAGCATCTTTTGTTCTGGGATAGCTAGAATGTCCCATAGAAACACGTTAGCGGATGATTTCTTCAATTGCTCTACCACATTAAAAGGTGGCAAAGTGGGAGATTTCTGCTCCTTGGTTTTTGCTATAATAATTTCCTTTCGTGGTTGAGAAGGTGAAGGGATGGTTGAAGCACTAGGAATTTGATCGGAAACGCCTTTGAATTGCAGGCTGTCTAGATGTGAAACAACTGACTCACTGGTGAATCTCCTCTTTGAGCGTGTGTTATAGTCAGACTACACCTGCGGTGTTTTGGATATGAATGTGTCATTAACAAACACCGTTTCTTCTTCCTCCATCCAGGAGAAGAGCTCATGATCAGGAGCAATATCAAACTCTTGTTCTAAAGACATTCCTTGCATTTGCATGGTAAGGACCGCACTCTCCATTGGGTGAGGCATATACATAACTTCCATTTTCCATTGTTGTGCCTTGGCTGTGTTGCTCCACCACCTTTTGTTGTAGGTTGCCACGCAGATAGTTCTGGGGCATATGCACATCGCTGCAGGGGAAACACCATGGATTGATATTATCAATAAGATTGTTCTGTCCCACGGTTAATTCCCTACTTGAGCTTGGCAACGCACTCGTCAGCAGAGTAGGCACCAACACCATTTGGTTTGCCGTCGGGGCTGGTGGATTATTTCGAGTCGCACCCTGATATTGATTTTGCTGATAGGAGGACCGCCCACCTTGATAGTTTTGATACGCAGGCTTCAGAGGTATTTCTTGGTTCCGCTTAAGAGTGGTTATATCATTTGCCATGGTTCGCAACATCTCTTTGAGGTCGCTTATTTCATCCTTGGAAGATCCTGATGTAGAAGCCACGTTTTCAGGGGTAGCCGCATATGAGTACATTGGCTGGGTAGTTGCAAGCGCACTAGTCGACGCGACCTCTTGCACGGAGTTTGATATTTCAGGAAATATCAGCATAATAGGTCGAGGAGGAAATTTTCTACAATCTATCAAATAATTCTCAGCTTTGATAGCGGTACCATAAACATCTGGTAGAGTAGCTCCTCCCAAAGACTTGATCATCACAGAAATGTCAGAATTGATGGACTTTAGATAAAATATAAAGGCCAACTCAGGAGTCGGGCATATAGTAACAAGGATCCTCTGCCAATTTGTGTGAAATCGGGCATTGAAGTCTGTCAGGGCCTCCTGGGGGGCTCATTTTATGACGGATAGCTGATAATACAATGAAAAATGATCTCTGTCATTCGAGAACCTTTTATAGAATCGATCTCTGAGCTCATCCCAGGTGCGAATTGAATTAGGAGTCAGTGTTCGGTACCAATCCAGAACCTTGCCTTTGAAAGACGCGGCGAGGAGCCTCAGGGCTACATTTTGCGCTGTAATACCGTGTACCATACATATGTCTGCCACATCCTGCAAATGTTCTGCTAGCGTTTTTGAGCTGTCTCCAGCAAATTTGGGGATAGCTTTCATTGCCAAAACTAGGATATCGCCCCAGACAATGGGCGCTACCGGGGCTACTAGGGAACTTCCGACATCCCATGCTACATAGTTTATGTTGGCGGCTGACAACATGGTGAGAGGAAAAGGTGGTGGGAATGGAACGGTTACCAGCTGATTAGCGACCTGGACTGTCCCTAGCGGAAGTACTAGTAAACTTGGGTTACCTGCAGTTTTGGATCTAGTTACAGGACGATGGCTCATACACCCTTCTATAATGCAATTTCATTAAGCTCAGGTCCCACCGGGCGTGCTAGAAAAAGAACAAATTGTTGACGCCAAAATTTGACGAAGTAACAGAGTCTTATGGGAAACTCAGTTTAAGGGGGACCTTTTGCGCTAGACTGAGTAACCTCCAGATTTTTAGAGAAGTCGACTTCTTCTATAATGGGGTTTGAAAGGGAAAAGGAAGCGGATATGATAAAGTAAAGTCTAACCTAAGGTGATGTGCCAAGATTTGATGATGGGCACGATAAATCATAGATTTAACGGCATGAATAGTGTTGATGTATTCCAAAACATCAGAGACTTAAAATTATAGCATAGACAATTCATTTATTGACATAAAATAATATTGCATACATTCTCACTACCAAGAAGAGTCATTAGACATGATCTAGGTAAGCAAACTTGCATTGAACACATATAGAAGTTCTTCAAATGAATTGTCAAGAAAATATAAAGCACAGTTCACAGTTTAATCAAAAGCATGAAAAACAGAAAGGCTGAACAGTTGGCACAATCTGAGAGTTTTGCAATTAAATAAAATAGTAATAGAGGCCTGGCGTCTTTTTGCTAAAACCAACATGTTTTCTCCAGTTCTGATCCCTTTCTCATTAACAGAGAAAGTATATATAGCAGGAAAACCTCCCACCACTTCAGAGAGCAATAACAGAAAAGATCTCGCAATCTTCTACAATGATGCCTCCATCAGAATATTCCCAAGGCCGTTACAACAGCATAGAGCCGAAACATAGCATCTAGTCATCCTGGGCACAGGTGCATCTTCTGTAATGATGGCGGTGGTCCCAGCCAGGCTCAATCAGAAAAGTGTCATCCATCGCTGCGAATGATTATGACAAGTAGCAACCAATAGCATTATTTAGTTCATCTGGCTTATCGCCCACATAACAGATCAGTTGTTAGGCACGTGGCAGCCTTTCGCTGACCGCATGAACCTTTTTCCCATCGCTGCCGAGGATTTGCGAAAATACAACATGTGTCGAATGGGTTGAGAACCTTATCACAGCGGAGGGAACGCTCCATCAGCCGGGGATAAAAGATGCGTGGCAGCATTTCGCTGCCCGCGGTTGCTATTTCATCCCCGTGTTGAAAGATTTGCGAACAGTTGCCACGTAGCAAGATGTGGGGTCCGCCAACAGATTTTAGGAACGAAGGCTTCATGTAAGCATTTCGCAGCCTGACGAGGCCTCAAGGAAACAAGAAACAAAAGCATCCCGTAACCGTGACACGTGGAAGCACAGCAGAGTTTCCTAGGATCCGAAAGGAATGTCGATACCCGAAGCTGTGAAGAATAGATGCGCAAAGCGGAAGATCAAAACTTTGATAAAAAAAGTTGAGCAAACTCAGTGATGCATAGGCCAGCGCACACATAATACAAAAGATAAACCCAAAGGGAGCTGCTCAAATATTTATTTAACAGTTTCTATTGATGAGGCCACTCTTTCCAAGAAGCAGCTGGTTGCAGCTAGGTTTTGTGTCATGATTGACCAAGACAATGTGATGTCTGAGTTCTTCCTCCTGAACTCTAGGGTGGGGTCCTAGAAGTAGCAGATTGTTTTTCAAAATCTCCCTTTTGCCTATTTTAAATGTAAGAAGGCGGGTCATTGGGCTAAGGATTGACTTGCTAAAGTGGCCCCGCCCAAGACTGTTCAACAGACTAAGGTTTGGAAGATCAAGGAGCCCAAGCATATTTTGGCTCATTCGAATCAAGGTGAGTTAGTTGCTAGTAATGGTGTGGAGGGTGAAGTTAATAAAGAAGATCACTTGGTCCCTCTTAATGAGGTTGACAAGGAGTCTGAGAAAGCTGTGGAGGTGGTTGTGGGCCAATCTTTGAATCAGGATGTGGATCATGTCTCGAGTACTTTGTGCTCCCCTAAACGGTTTGTTCAAGAGCCTTCTAGTGCCCCGTCTTCCCCTCAACATAATGCTTTCGGGTCGGAGGTTGGTGTCAGTGCTTTGGTGGTGGCTGATACAGGGAGAAAGGATGAAGATGGTTTTATTCAGGTGAAAGGTAGAAGGAAGAAGTCCTCTACTTCTCCTCCTCCTCAACCTCACAAAGGTGTTACCACAAGAAGGAAAAAATCAGATTGTGGGTCTGAAACGAGGGGCCAGGGCAGACCTTCCCTACAGAAAAGCAAGGAGAGGGAGTGCAAGCGAGATATTGTTGAAGGGGTTCAAAAAACCCTTTTTGATCTATGCTCAAAGAGCAACCCCTCTTCGTGTAAATGAAGATTATTTCCTGGAATATCAAGGGGCTGAATAATATGCACAAACAAGACCTCCTAAAGAACTTAGTCTGGGACCATAAGCCAAACATTTTGTTGATCCAAGAAACGAAAATGCAGATTGATAAGTTGGAAGCTTTGAACAATCTATTTTTTAAGGATTGTGGTTTTCATGGGGTTAGCTCTGAGGGAGCTTCAAGTGGCGTTGCCACTTTTTGGAATGCTAAGCTGATTAAAGTTGTCCTAATTGCGGAAGGTTTCAACCATGTAGAGACAAAGTTTATATGGATCAGGGATTCTTATTCTTGGGTTATTTCTAATGTGTATGCTCCTAATCTGAAGAGAGCCATGAAGAAGCTATGGGATGATCTTGGGAGTCTTAGGATGAAGTTTTTGGACAGCCCCTGGCTTGAAATGGGAGACTTCAACACTCCTTTGTGTGACAACAAGAAAGTGGGGGGAGCGCAAGCCAATCCAGAGAGTCAACTTGATTTAAGAATGTTCATTGATGATAATGCTCTTATTGATGTTAAGTTGACTAGAGCTAATTTTCCTTGTTCTAATAGGCGTGTTGGTGTGGATAATATTCAAGTTAGACTAGACAGAGCTTTAACTTCTACATCCTAGTTTGTGGACTTTGCTTGTTCCCTGTCTTCCATTACGAGATATGGGTCTAACCACTTCCCTATCTCTTTTGTTGCTGATAGGCTTGGGGGTAAGAAACGATTTCCTTTTCGGTTTGAATCCATGTGGTTAAGGGATCTGATATTTATGGAATGTATTAAAAATTGGTGGCAAGTCAACATTGACGGTTGTGCGATGTTCAGAGTTGCCAAGAAATTGACTTTTGTCAAAAGGAATCTCAAGAAATGGAATAAAGAGTCGTTTGGTCATATTTTTTATTCAAAAAACTTTGTTCTTGGTGCAGGGGCACCTACACCTTGTGATGAAAGAAAATTGAGTCTTGAAGGTCCAATGGGTCAATTTGAAAGTCTTTTAATCAATAAGCAACGAGGAAGTTGCAAAATATGATAAAAACAATGTAAAAGTGGCAATTAAGGTCATGGATGATGAAGAGGTCTAGGTAGGTTAATGTTACTTTTCAAGTATGGGTTTTTTTTTTTGGTTCAATAAGGTATAGATAGACCATTACCAATGCTCTAGGTGGTTAGGGGGTTAAAAACATGCAAATATTGCAATAATATGTAAAATTTTGTCAACAAAGCAAGTAAAAGGGGCAATTTTGCATTCCAATAGTCATAAAGGGGTTTAAAATTCAGTTAAGAGTTGATCAATTTTTTTGGAGTGGAGAAGCCTTTAAAGAGGCATAGAAACTTGTAATGGTTGGCTAAGAAAATTGAGGCATTGGCAATAAGATTATCTATGTTTTTCATTAATTTTTTGAGTTTTCTTGACATTTGCAGGTTTGTACGAGCCCGTACAGTTTGATTGTGCCATGTAATTCATTTCATTTTGTGGTGGCATGTGTTAACAATCTTTTGGAACAAGTTTAATGGAAATCCATTGTGATTTGTGGTAGATATTCTTGTTTTCCTATAGCAGGCCAGGAGTACCCTGTTTAAGGGTTTTGAAATAAAAATCATGTTCTAAAGGACCCATACACCGACAGTGATTACTGTGACAAGTGTAATGGGTCCTAGGGAGTTAGAGTAGATGGTAGGATTCTTGATTTGAGTTATGGAGAAAGAATAAGGGAGATAGTGTTGTTGCCCCTATTGTTTTTGTGAAGAAAATGCATGAAATTAGTGGTTTTGACCTAGGGTTTTGAGAAATCCTTGAGGACAGTCGGTTCTTATGAGTTTTTGATCTTGTGTAGAGTAGATGAAAGGTTCTAGATGTATTGATTTGGTCTGAGAATCTCGGGAGTTGGGTGTTTGAGTAAAACCCTAGGTTTTGGGGTGTAAATGGAGGGTTTCATGGATCTGTGGTATAAAGGTCCAAGGTCTGAGAAATGGTTGGAAAATTTGAAGTTTTGGGACACAATTTAATACTATCTAAAGATTCTTTGTGAGTGCAAGGTGTCTAGAGGGTACTTTGTTTGTAAAACAGGGCTAATTCTAGTAACCTTTTTGTAGGGCAGTTTGATGTTTCTCAACGTTGGTACAAGGAAACCTTGTGAGGTCTTCTAGGACAGTGTTTTGGAATCTAAGACAAGTCTAGTCTGATGTTTGGATGGACATTGTATGACTTTCTCTAAAATATAAGCCCTTTTGTTGAGATTTGAGGGATACAAGACTTTTGTTAGTTGATTCAATTTGGGTGATTGTGATTTTCAAGGGTTGATGTCTTATTGAGGTCTGGTCATTTTGGGTCTAGTTGTGAGTTTCTCCACCTTGATCTACATCAAAGTGGTATCAGAGCAAGGTAGTAGGTCTCTTGTGAAAGAAGGTTGAAGTTTTGTGTGTAAGAAGAAGGTAATTGGAGGAATCAAAATGCCACCTAAGGGGAATGTTGTTACAAGGAATTAACAACCATGAAAAAGAAATAGAAGCCTTGAAGCAGGAAATTGTTGTGATGGAAGCTAAAGGTAGGTTTCTTTTGGAAGAAAGTGATTCTGAAGAGGAAGAGACCTCTAGTGAAGAAGAGGAGATGGATCTACATGATGTGAGAATGATGAAGTTTTTGAAGGTTGTGAAGAAGGATGGACATGGAAAAATGGATGTGCCTATGTATGGAGGAAAACTTGATAGTGAAGAGCTCTTGGATTGGATAGGGACTTTGGAGAACTACTTCAAGAGTGAAGAGATTGATGAAGAGCATAAGATGAAGAAGGCTAAAACAAAATTGAAAGGACATGCTTTTTTATGGTGGAATTTTGTGCAAGATGAAAGGAAAAAACAAGGAAAGAACAAGATCACTTCTTGGGAGAGGATGAAGACCAAATGAAAGGTAAATTCCTTCCTTGTGATTACAATGTTTAATTGCTTAAAAGGTTGCAAAATCTTAGACAAAAGGATTTGGATGTGCAAGCATATACTAAAGAATTTTATAGGCTAAGTATAAGAACCAAGCATGAAGAAGATGAGGAAGAAATGGTAGCTAGATATTTGAATGGTCTGAGGTATAACATTCGGGATGAAATCAGCTTGTTGGCACCAAAATTAGTTGAACAATGCTTTCAAATGGAAATGAGGGAAAAAGAAAAACTCGAGAGGAGACAAGAGAAGGTAACAAGAGGAAGAGGCAACACTTCTAGGGGTAGAGGCAGTACTTCAATGTCAAGGTAGACCAAGGAAGACCTTGAAGATGTTGATAAGAATAAGGAGCAAGCACCTGAAGCAATAGGAGGATGGAGAGGTGGAAGAACTAACTTCAAACAAAGGAGAGATTACAATGAATTCTCAGGAAGGTGTTATAGGTGCAATGAATTTGGACACCCATCCTTCAAGTGTCCTCAAAACCAAAGTTCATTTTCAAGTGGTGATAGAAGGAGTGAAAGAAGAACACAACTGGTCCAAGAGGAAGAATGTGAAAGTTCAAGCAGACCTGCAAACCCAGAGGTGGGTTAAACACTCATGATGACAAGGACCTTGTTGCAAGCACCTAAAGAGGAAGATAAGAGCCAAAGAAGGAGTCTATTCAAAACTTCATGCAAATGCAAAGGTAAAGTGTGTCGAGTTATTGATTTGGGTTCTTAGGATAATATGGTGTCTAGGGAGATGGTAGACAAATTAAATTTAGAGAAGATGCCTCATGTAGCACCTTACAAATTTTCTTGGGTGAATGATAGTCAAACTTTAGTGGTAAATGAACAAGCCTATGTGGATTTCCAGATTGGGGAGTACAAAGATAGGGTCTTGTGTGATGTGTTACCAATGGATTGTTGCCATTTTCTATTGGGGAGACCATGGAAATTTGATAGAAGGTCTGTGTATGATGGCAGAGAAAACACCTATACAATTAGGAAGGATGATAAAAGTTTTAAGTTGACTCCTTTGCAAGGAAGTGTAAGAGATAAAGGCAAGTCTAAAGTTGTAATTTTTGGGAAAAAAGAGCCTTTAAAGCTTGAGGACAGCAAGGACAATATGTTTGCTGATTTGGAGTAGGTTAATGGTGTTGGGACAGCAAGAAAGACACCTACAAATGGTGCTAGGATAGTGGAAAGTTTATTTTTGCAAAAGGCGGAGAAAGAAATCATGCCTAGGTCTGATTTAGGCAAGGTAAATGTTGACAAGTTTGTAGGGCAGCATGAAGAACATGATGCAATTATTGTTGTTGGGACCATGGTGTGTCCTATATATATGAATGATGTTGCAAAGCAAGTGGAACTTGATAGTGTAGGGGTTGGTAACTCTGAGAGGGAAAAGAACATGAAAAAGGTAGGCTGCAAGGTCTGATAACAATGATGAAAAGATAGTGTAAGCAAAGGAACAAAATTCTGATGCAAGAGATGAGAGGGAAGAGTTTACAAGTGAATGTGGGTGGATGCAAGTGTACAGATGGAGTCAAGAAGAAAGTAGAGCATGATATTGCTAACTTTTATTTGTTTGCAAGTACAAGGACTAGGAGAACTCCAAATTTTGATCCAGGTATAAGGATGGGGCAGACATCAGGTCTAATATGATAATGAAGACAAATTTCAACATGAACATGGTCCAGAGGGTAGAACAGCTCAAAGAAACTCCATGTTTGAACCTATTGAAGAAGGTTGCAGGGCTAAAGATGCATGGAGCAGCAATGTTTAGGCATGAAGCACACTACAACTCTTGGGACAAGAGTCTTTTCTATGAGGGGGTGTATGGTGCAAGGGCACCTGCACCTTGTGATGAAAGAAAATTGAGTCTTGAAGGTCCAATGGGTCAATTTGAAAGTATTTTAATCAATAAGCAATGAGGAAGTTGCAAAATATGATAAAAGCAATGTAAAAGTGTCAATCAAGGTCATGGATGATGAAGAGGTCTAGGTAGGTTAATGTTACTTTTCAAGTGTGGGGTTTTTTTTTTTGGTTCAATAAGGTATAGATAGACCATTACCAATGCTCTAGGTGGTTAGGGGGTTAAAAACATGCAAATATTGCAATAATATGTAAAATTTTGTCAACAAAGCAAGTAAAAGGGGCAATTATGCATTCCAACGGTCATAAGGGGTTTAAAATTCAATTGAGAGTTAGTTGATCGATTTTTTTTTAGTGGAGAAGCCTTTAAAGAGGCATAGAAACTTGTAATGGTTGGCTAAGAAAATTGAGGCATTGGCAATAAGATTATCTATGTTTTTCATTAATTTTTTGAGTTTTCTTGACATTTGCAGGTCTGTACGAGCCCGTACAGTCTGATTGTGCCATGTAATTCATTTCATTTTGTGGTGGCATGTGTTAACAACCTTTTGGAACAAGTTTAAGGGAAATCCATTGTGATTTGTGGTAGATATTCTTGTTTTCCTGTAGCAGGCCAAGAGTACCCTGTTTAAGGGTTTTGAAATAAAAATCATGTTCTAAAGGACCCATACACCAACTGTGATTACTGTGACAAGTGTAATGGGTCCTAGGGAGTTAGAGTAGATGGTAGGATTTTTTATTTGAGTTATGGAGAAAGAATAAGGGAGATAGTGTTGTTGCCCCTATTGTTTTTGTGAAGAAAATGCATGAAATTAGTGGTTTTGACCTAGGGTTTTGAGAAATCCTTGAGGATAGTTAGTTCTTATGAGTTTTTGATTTTGTGTAGAGCAGATGAAAGGTTCTAGATGTATTGATTTGGTTTGAGAAGCTCGGGAGTTGGGTGTTTGAGTAAAACCCTAGGTTTTGGGGTGTAAATGGAGGGTTTCATGGATCTGTGGTATAGAGGTCCAAGGTCTGAGAAATGGTTGGAAAATTTGAAGTTTTAGGACACAATTTAAGACTGTCTAAATATTATTTGTGAGTACAAGGTGTTTAGAGGGTACTTTGTTTGTAAAACAGGGCTAATTCTAGTAGCCTTTTTGTAGGGTAGTTTTATGTTTCTCAATGTTGGTACAAGGAAACCTTGTGAGGTCTTCTAGGACAGTGTTTTGGAATCTAAGACAAGTCTAGTCTGCTGTTTGGATGGCCATTGTACAAATTTCTCTAAAAGATAAACCCTTTTGTTGAGATTTTGAGGGATACAAGCCTTTTGTTGTTAGTTGATTCAATTTGGGTGATTGTGATTTTCAAGGGTTGATGTCTTATTGAGGTCTGGTCATTTTGGGTCTGGTTGTGAGTTTCTCCACCTTGATCTACATTAGTTCTTTAGAATTTGGATGGTATTTAGAATGCCATTTAGTCTAAGGGATTATTAGAGGATCTACAATTGCAGGAGGATGGCCTTCTCATGCAGTTGCATGATATTGTTGCTAAGGAGGAAGATTTCTAGAGGCAGAGATCTCGTGCTATTTGGTTAAAGTCTGGTGACCGCAATTCTAAGTTCTTTCATCTCACTGCCCTTAGGCATAAATCATCTAATAGAATCTCCTCAATTATGGCTAGTGGCTTGTTGTTGGAGGATGAGGAGGCTATTAGGAGAGTGGTTGCCAGTTTCTTTGAGTAGCTCCTGAAGGATGATCTCGTTTGGGACCAAATTGTGTGGAAGCTTCTTTGGAGGTTATTCCTAGAGTTGTCTCAGAGGTACTGAATAAGGAGCTTACTGCTATTCCTTCAACCTTGGAAGTAAAGGAAGCGGTCTTCTCTTTTGAAGGAAACAAGGCCCCTCGGCCCGATGGTTTTCCCTTTTTGTTCTTCCAGTCATGTTGGGATATTGTTTCAAAGGATGTGATCAATGCTACCAAGGATTTTTTTGGTTCCAAAAGTCTTCTCAAAGAGTTGAATGCGACCTTCATTGTCTTGATTCCCAAATCTGTTGATGCTAATAGCTTTGGTGAGTATCGCCCGGTCAATCTCTGTAATTCTATTTACAATTTCTTTTTGAAAGTGCTTGCTTCTAGATTTCAAAAATGCCTTTCGGACCTGATCTCTAAGCATCAAAGTGGTTTTGTTAAGGGTCGTCAGATCCTTGATTCTATTATAACTATTCATGAGATTTTTGCTCATTCTATTAATGTTTCTAAGAAACCGAGATTCTTCTTGAAGTTGGACCTACTTAAAGCCTATGATAGGGTGAACTGGAGATTTTTGTTGAAAGTATAGGAATTCTTTGGTTTATGTAAGAAGTTTCTTCAGCTTGTTGAACAACTTATCTCTACTCCGTCTTTTTTTGTCCTAATGAATGGATCTCCTTCCCCCTTCTTCTGGAGCTCACGTGGGCAAAGGCAGGGAGATCCTATCTTGCCGCTTCTCTTCATTCTGATGGCGGAGGCTCTTGGCAGAAACATTTAGAAGGATCTACGATCTAGTACTCTTAAGGGTCTCTCTCCTTCTAGATGTGATCCAGTCACCCATCAATAATTTGTTGATGACACTATTATGATGGGTGAATCTTCTGTTCAAGAAGTTAGAGTTGTTAAGAGTTTGATTGAGGACTATGAGAAGGCATTTGGTCAAAGGATTAATCTTCCTAAGAGTCAATTTTTTTTCCTTAACACTCCTGAAGCTTTGCAATTAAAGCTTTCTAGAATCCTATCATGCAATAGGGGTGATCTCCCAACTACTTATTTGGGGCTCCCCTTGTGCATCTCTAAGATCCTGAAGTCCTTTTGGTTGGGCCTGTTGGATAAATTCAGTAGAAAGTTGGTGGGTTGGAAAAGTGCGCTCCTCAGCCAGGTGGGAAAGATTCAACTTATTTCTTCCACTCTCCAAAATTTACCGTTGTATGCTATGAGTCTTTAGAATTCCTGTCAAATTTGAAGAGAAAATGGAACAAATAATGAGAAGATTCTTATGGTCGGGTGTTGAGTCCAAAGCCAGAATTCCTCTTATAGCATGGGATCTAGTGTGTAGACCGAAGAAATGGGGTGCGCTTGGTATCATAAATTTAAAAGCTTTTAATAAGGCTCTCCTGTCAAAAAATGTTTGAAGGCTCCTAAATGGGGATGTAGGGTGGGCCTCTTTGGCTAGTAACAAGTACTTGTATGGCATGGGGAGATCCTAGAATTTGTTGACATCTGATGATGTTCCCTCTGGTTCATGTTTTTGGAGGAATATAGCTCCCTGCAAGGATTCAATTACTAATGGTGTTAGATGGTTGTTGGGTGATGGTACAAGTATTCTTTTTTGGGAGGATGTTTGGTGTGATGTTAAGCCTTTGTTCGGTCTTCCTTGGGCTCCCCCTATTGTTCCCATGTGCAAATTCCTTTTTGGAACTAGGGTAGCAAACTACTTTCAAGATGGGGAGTGGAAAAAATTTCAAGATTGGGATTCGTCTTTGAAGGTTCTGGAGGACTTCTTGCGCAATGTTCGTATTCCCACTTTTTCAAGGCCGGATAGAGTCATTTGGACCACCTATGCCAGTGGAAATTTTTTGGTGGCCTCTTCCCTCTTGAATTCATTAGAAAATTCTGATTCTCTTCCATTTTGAGGGATGTTATGGAACAAGAAGTTTATTTCGAAAGTGAATGTCTTCTTTTGGTTTCTTATGCAAGGTAAAGTTTTAACGCAAGAAAACCTTTGTAAAAGGGGGTTTGTGATTCCTAATAGATGTGATCTTTGTGAAGCTAATGGTGAGAGTGCTTATCATATCTTTCTTGGGTGTGATTTTTCTTCTTCTCTTTCGAGTAAATTTCTTGGAATCTAGAATACTGGTTGGGTCTTTCCAGAATCTCTTGATAAATTTATTGATCAATGGGAATTCCCTTCCTCCTCCCCTGTTCTTCGTTGGCTATGGGATCTTATGGCCCCACATATTGCTTGGGGGTTATGGAAAGAACAAAATAACAAAATTTTCGTGGTTCTAAGCTTAAAGTTGGTAGTCTTTTCATCAAAATCCAACCGACGATTCTGGAGAATTTCGCTCTTATAAATTCTGATACTTCTTGGTGTGCCCCTTCTACTTTCCTAACTGGTTATGATATCCTTGTGACTTCTAACTCGAAGGTTACTTCAATTCCTACTTTGAATCCTAAATTTAGTTTAAATTCTAGACTGAGCACTAAGTGGCAACCACCTCCCTCTGGGTGGGTTAAAGTTAATTTTGATGGGGCAGCAAAGGGTAACCTTGGGCTTGCAGGATGTGGGGGATGTTAAGGAATGATAATGGCAGACTCCTAGGCGTGGTGGCACTCTCATTGGGGAATCATACAAATCACTGTGTGGATGCAGAGGCTGTGTTCATAAGCATTAAATATGTTGTCAACAAAGGTTACTCCAAATTATGGGTTGAAGGTGATTCCCTAAACATTATTAACTATCTGTGTGGCACTCATCCTCCAAGTTAGAATGTGGATCAACTTATTAAAGATACTATAATCATGCTTTGATCTTGTGAAGAGACTTGTGTTTCTCACGTTTATCAAGAAGGAAACTCGTTGGCATATTTTTTTGCCAACGAAGTTGTCAATTTAAATGAGTTTCGTGCATGGGAGGAGGGCTCGATCCTTCTCAAGAAATCTAGGAGCTTATTGAGGAATGATGGTGTGGGTTGAGATGATGCGACATTTATTTTCTAGTACCTTCTTTTGTCTCGCACGCTTTGTGGGTTTCTTTTCATTCGTTGGAATTCAGTTGTGCATTTTTCGCAAGGGCTTGCTTGTTTTGGTGCTGTATGAAATGGGTGGTGATAGAAGCAGAATCGAGCCGCATTCTTGTGCGGGCATCAGGAAAAATAAGAAGCTATGGAATATACTGTATCATGGTAATTTCACACCTTTCTTAGAAAGGCTGCATGGGCATGACCCTAATGCCTCAGCGCAGTTTGTGTCTTACTGGCATAATCGCAAGCTCAAGATAAAAGGATTGGAAGTGGAGGTGAATGAGGAGCTGGTAGCTACTATTACTAGGATGCCGACGGTTGGCCGTAATTTTTTCAAGGACAAGAAGAGTAATGAGGAGGCGATGGCCCAATTATTCAAAGATGACAAGTGGGAGAAATTAATCAAAATGGAAAGTTGGGGTTATGAGCGAAAATCCCTTAAGAAGATTTGGGCGAAGGTTGTTGAGGTGCTTATGCATTATGTGACTCTGGAGGGGAGGTTTACTACTATTCTCGATCACCACTTCACTCTTCTAAACCATTTCAAACATGGTTTGTTCATTTCTTTCCTTTTTTTTGTTATTGTCTATGGAGGTTTTTGTTTACGCTCATTTGTAGAATAGGAGGGCTCTCGTCCTCCATGAAGGTCTTATTTTATTAATCATGGAGCATATTAAGACTCTTCTTTCTACCCCTGCCATTAAGGGTAAGGAGAATCTTTGAGTGAGGTTTCTAGGTCGTCAGGCTCAGACTCTAGTTCAGATGATGAAGAGGAATGGAATGAAGAGGATGAGGATGTGTCTTCAACCCTTGCGACTACTTCAAAGAAGAAGAGGAAGTTGGGTAGTTCTAAGAGTAACGGGGCAGCCAAACGCCTTATTCTTTCTGATAGCGAGGATACGAAAGTGGTCTTGGATGGTTCCCCTCCTAAGACCAAGGAGGTGGTTGTTGGTCAGGGTGTTGTTGGTGGTGGTATTGAGGTGGGGTCACAGGATAATGTGGAGGACAAGGACAAGCCTAAGAGGTCATCTAAGTGTATTTCCAACTTGAAGAACAAGGCCTTGAAAGTGTCAGCAAAGGACCCTAATGTGTCTTGTGAAGGCAAGGATTCTGGTGAAAAGGCAATGGCTATTAAGGATTCCCTGATGCAAGAATCTCCCAATGTGGAGCTGGATGAGGAGAACAAGGGTCTTGATGAGGAGGATGTTGAGAAGAAGAGAGATAAATAGGAGCCTTTGAAGGTAAATCCCCTCTCTAAGTACTTTTCTTACCTCAATGATGATTCTACCTCTATGTTTGATTTGTTGGATATGGCTAGGGCCGGGGCTACTGGAACTTTTAAGTTAGCTAAGTGGACTCTTCAAGAGTTCAATAAGATTAACATTAAAATTAGAGGTTTGAAGGAGAATCTAAAGAATGTTCCGAAGGGTTTGGTGTCGGACATTCTAATTGATAGAATAGTGGACCTTGAGGGTTCTTTCCATGATTTCAAATCTCTGTGTGAAGATAGATTGGCTGCTTTGGAAGCCAAGGTTCTGGGAATGAATGCAAATATAAAAAAGCTTCTTCATGCATGTCACATCTCTGTGAAGAACAATGCAGACTCTTTGGAAGTCCTTTTCAGAAAGATAAGTGAGCTCGGGGAGGATCAAGTTTATTTTTCATGGAGAAAGAGCACTCGGTTAAAGGCAAAGGAAAAAAAGGTGCTAAAGATGATGACAAGGGCCCTGGTATTAGAGGCTAGGCTAAATAGAAAAATTCCTTTGATGTTGAGAAGAAGGAGTTGTTGGACATGATCAAAAAGCACAAAATCCAGGAGCTTGAGGTGGCCAACACCTTGAGCAATTTGAATTAGTGTTTCGTCTTCTTCTTTGTTGTTGTCTGCTTCCTTCTGGGTGTCGGTTTATTTCTTGTTGTTTTGTTATTTTGATGTTGTTGGGTGTTGTTGTTAGCTTATTGTCTTATATTTCGTTCAACACCCTTTTTTGTCACATTTTTTGGCTCTTGGTATGTTGTCGGTGTCGTTCTAAAGTACTTTTTAGCAGCATTTTGTCTCTTTTGTTGTAAAGGGTTTCAAGTCTCTTCAAAACCCGTTTTTCCCATATAATCAAAACTAAAATGTTGTGTATGCATATGTTCCCCAAAGTTATACAAGATCCTTATTTCTTGTTATAGATTAGTGTATCGCCATCATAATCAAAAGTGTGAACAAATAATACTTTCCTTTGTAAGTAAAATAAATTTAATCTAACCATTTAGCCCAAATTAGTTGTTAAATCATTTATCCCATGTACAAGAAGCTTTCTTAATATCTTGTTCATAGTATGGAAATGACCATGGTTGATATTCAACCTTTAACCCAACCTTGTAGGGCATATGGTCAAAATTATCTCTTATGGTCAATATTATATAGGTTCATAAAGTGTTCTTTAATTTTTTAGATTAATTAACACAAGTAATAAGCATATAAACTAATGGGTTAAGACATGTAATTCTTATACGTATTATGTCTCTAATTTGGAACTCTTTGCACTATGTTAAGTGAAGTTTGTGGCTCTATTTCAAGTCTATGGGTGGAAATTTGATCTTTGGTTACATAAGTGATTTAGGGCATTGTTTCTATTCCTATTTTCCTTGATTTTTGTTGTTTTCTTTGTTATGGATATTAGTGACATTGAAAAATATATTTAGAGGGCTACCAAATTGCAAGGGTAAATAACATTATGTTGTGAAAATATGCTTAGGATGATTATGAGGTTTTCTAATTTGTTTTAGTGCTCCAACATAAATGTAAGTAATGTTCAAATGTGAGGATGAGATCGAATATGATGATGAAATGGGTGCAATTGAATGCCTTTAAATACAAGGACATAACAATAAATTATGGAAATGATTATTTTGTTGACTCATAATGGCCAATGAAATGGTCAAAGTTTTTGAATTTGAATTTTGGAAACTTGAGGTCAAATTTGTAGACATGGTATTGACTTTGTGAGATCCCGCCTTTTCGTGATCTTTTTGATTCTATGTTTTTGATATTTCTTGTCCAATGTTTCATGTGCTTCTATGTTTGGACATTATACATGTATTTTATGAGTGATGATTGTTCATATACGTCAATGGTGTTCATATGCTTGGTTGTTATTGGATATGATTAACTGACTAATTTTATCTAACTAATGGTGGTTGTGATTTCTCTGTGATAACCAAATGAGTTCCTTTCACTGATTATGTAAGTATGTGTTGATCGAGATGTTCATTTATGATGGGTTATTGGTTATATGTTGATTTATTGTTAGTGGTAGTGTTGTTATGTTTATCAGATGGATTAAATTATGTTAATAGGGGTTGTTGAGATGATGGATATTATTATTAAATGGAATTATTATTAGATGATTACATGATGTGGATGTGGAGTAGGTGTTGTTGTGGAGATGAGATTTGATATGTTAATGTTTACTTGTGATGGTTATTGATTTAAGTCATTTCTATGTGATTTCCAAGATGATTATTTTAAATAAGAAATTTTGGAAAATAATATTTGTTTTGAAGTGTTAATTTAATAATTGCTCCAGCTATTATTATTTATATGATATACTCACACCTTTTGTTGAGTGAACAGGTGAATTTTGTGAATGATGGTTGGGGTCACACAGCTACTTCTGTGTTATTTCCAGTGTAATACCTGACCTTGTCTCATATGGAGTACTAAGGTCTTGTGGTTCGTATTGTGAAATATTGTGTTGTAGTTGTTATGAAAATTTTGTATATATGTGAAATTCTATTTATTTATTTTTTAATTATCTTGAGTGTGTTTTATTTTTTTGTGATTTTAAAGTACCTTTATAAGATTTAGATTTCATTTTTATGGTTTAAAAAGGTTCCTAGGTGTAGGACCTATAGGTTAGGGGTTAAATTTTACTATAAAATGCCTTAAATGGAATTTAGAACCCACTTTACTTACCCATTTTTGAAAAGTGGCGAAAATTAGAGTTGGTTAGGTATTTTAGGTGGTTAAGGAAAGGTAGTTTCTTTTTCCCTTCTATTTATTCTTTCTCCTTGAGTGGAAAAGGGCCTTTTTTCTTTGGAATTATTCTTGAGTTCTTTAGGTTTTCATTTAGTAGAGGTAAATGCTAGTTGGAGGAAGGAAGAGAAGAAGGGTAGAGGAAAGAAAGATGGAAGAGAGGATTTGGAGAGTCTTCTACTACTTGGATATCAATTTTTATGGTAGGGTCTAAGCCCTTTGCTAGATCTTTGTTTTGATATGTAAAAGAATGTTTGGAATATATTTCGATGTTTGTGAAATTTTATGTGAAACAAATAGTGAATCCTTTTGTGAAAATTTATTGTAAGTTGTGTGTGGGTATATTTTTAGGTATGTGTACCCACCTTGTCTTAGTTTATTTATAAATAGCCATTTATGTGTATAAGGTGAAGGAGTAATAGTATGTGAATGATGTGCAAAGGCTAGTAATGTGAATGTTATGCGGTGCTTATTTGTTGAGGTATATATGTGATAAGTGTTGTTGTATCTTGGAAGAGCTATGTGACCCCTAGCTCGAGGGTGAGTTGAAGTTAAAACCCTATGGTTGGTTGGAGATCCCATTGGCCAAAATTGTTTTTTCTTGTTTATTTTGAGGTCTATGTGAAAGTTTGAAGACAATTTTCAAATTTACCAAATCCTTTGTTCACAAGAAAATCTTTATGAGGGTCATTGTGGAAATTGTGAAGTATTGAGAGTGCCATGGATGTATTGTAAATCAAGGTTTTCAAATGTGAAAGTTGAATATGTATTACATTAGATTATGTAAATCAAAGGAGAATATGAAATTTTGAATGTCTTATATTTTCACTGTGTGCAAATGGAAAGAAGAAAAGGACTAGTTATTTCCTTTCAAGAAAATAAACATTATCTAGTTTTTTATTATCTATGGGTGAAATTTGTTTGTGTTTCAAACATAGAAATAAAATTAATATTGTTTCTAAAAATTACATATATATAAACTTTTCTTTTGGGTAAAATATGGAATTATCATACTATTAAATTTATGTAAATGTTTAATACATACTTTTTCTAGCAATGTTTAATTTTAGTAAAATAAATTTTCAAATGTGTATTCTTGGGTATTTCTATTATAGAAATAATCAAATATGAAGTGTAGAAAAAAATACCAAAGAATCATCTTAACCCTCTTGATGAATAAAATGTTATGGTTACAACATTGTTGCCCCCTATGAATAAGTAGTTTAATAAATTTGATAATAAAAATTGATAAACATGAATATTGAAATATAAACTTTAATGGGTTTTTCAAATATTAATCTCAGAACAACATAAAAAATTGTACTAACCTAGATCACCAATTATAATTTATTAACAAAACATTAAAACATCATTTTTCACAATATTAATCGGTCATAAAATAGTCTTTACATATTTGATTATAGAGAATGATAGACACATAATTAGAAGATAAAATTTAAAGGGTTTCTTTATTACATAAATTTTTAGGACATCCAAAAATTAGATCAACCTAGTAAACCAATTAAAAGTTATAATTGAAACATTACTATCCTTTATTTCAAAACAAAAAAGTTTGACAAATGAAAATTGAGAGTAGAACCAAGTAAGAATTTCATGAAATAATATTAATCTAAGTGAGATGAAATATTCCTTCCTTTTTGTCAAACCTGCAACACAAACAAATGAGATGTAAATGAAAGTATCTCGCAACAAAATTGGATTGTTGATGAGGAATATAAGCAATTTGAACAAGTACAAATGCAATAACCAAAATTGTAAAAAAACTATGAAACCTAAAAGCCATCATGAAGAAAACAATTGAAATAACAACAATTACCTTCGACATTGTTGAATTCCCATTCCTACCATTTTCATTTGTAGAAGAGATAGGTGTTATTTTAATTTTTAAAGAAAAGTGGTTACAAATTAGATTTTAGTTAGTATAGTTAACAACTCTTGTTTAGAAGTTTTCATTTGCATTAGTAAAATGAAATTTGAAAATGGAATTAAAATTAGATTAAATTTATATTTTCTATCTCATTTTGGAAACCAAGCTTTTATAATTTTGTAAATTAGAGTTAGATTCATTAGAAATCAAAAATTAAATATCCTTAAGAATTATTTGTTACTAAATTATTATTGAAGATGGTGGAATTTTTTTTATTACTTGAGATGTAATAATTTTGAATAAATGATTTAGTTCATAACCAAGTATTCCTAGTTTAAAATATGTAATGGAGGAGTTAGATTTTGAATATTTTCCAAAGGATTAAATTAAAATTTAGACTCATTAATGATTTTAAATTTTCAAGTATCTTAATTGTATTGAGTTGCTTTAATTGTGTGGTAAAAATATTTAGTATTGTAGTCATTTAATTCTTAATTATCAATTAACCAAGTTCATCAATAACTATAGTAGATGGAGTTATAGCGTATACATTAATTTAACCTAGTTATTATAAGATTATTATGATTGGTTTGGGTAAAGTAGGACTTTGCAAATGGTATTTAAATTTCTTGTTCATAGCTTAATAGTATAGTCAATGTTTAATTGATGTTTTGGAACATGAATTATTTTCCTTGGTTATAGCTAGATACTAGAACACTCTAGATTTACATTTCATTGTCTAGGATGTTGTTCAAAACTTTTCCTATAGTGTTATTTTGATGTCATTATGTAGTTTCATGTAGACCTAATAGATTACCCTTTGTGATAGAGTTATGATAGGATTTTCTTCTTTCATTTGGTGTCATCTCCTCTTCACATGTGTGCATCATATGTATGATGGCATTGCAAACTTGATACATCAGATGTGTAGTGAAGTTTATTACAAGTTGTATTGAATTGTGTTGTTTTGTAAAAAAATGGTAGTTGTGTTATTGTTAATTCATGAAAATAGTGGTCATGATAGACTTTGTGCATGGAAACAATCAAATAAAGGTGGATGATGAATGCATGGGGATGAGTGTAATGATTGGCATAAAGAGGGACACATGTATGGAAATATATGTTGATACATATAAGGTAAGGATAAGAGATGTGTCGATATTGGCTTGGTGTGATGGTTTAAAGGTGGCATTGTTGTTCTTGCCACCAAGGTTCAAACCCTGTTGGGGTGGTATTGTTGAGTGGTTGTATTTTGGTTCATAACTCCAGTTCAAAAGCATTTACCCCTTGAATAAAAAAAGGATAAGATATGTGGGTGTGTGTGTAAATGGATGAGTAACAACATGGAAAAATGAGCTTGACTTTGCACAAGAGCACACCATTTGTTGATATCTAATGGCATTAAAGAATTCTTTGAAAATGGACACAAAATTAAATGGGAGTTGATTTGATACAGGTATGAAAAATTTACCACTACATTTTCCCCCACTTTGAGGTGCATATGATTCATCAAATGATCGTGTATTTCAAAGTATGTAGTACTCACATACATGTATGCAAAGTAAATATTTATATATAAAAGGATATCAAAGTCAATATAAAGCCATGAACCTCACTGAATGTCATCATGTAACTTTGTCTTTAGGGATTCATTTTCCATGGGAGGGGGAAATATGTAATGAGTAGCTTTTGTTAGGCAAGTAAAAATGAAGAAAAGTACAAGTTGAACTTTATTGTCGACAATCATGAAAGAGAGGAGAAAGTAGGTTAGATAATTTAGATATAAAAGGATATCAAACTCAATATAAATCCTAGTGATGTATGAGAGGTAAATTAATTAAATTTATCTCACATAAATTCACAAATTTCTCTCACAAACCCTTCAATTAAGTTCAACTCCAAAAGGCTTACAATTCTCTGTAACTTGCACAACTGAGTTGCAATTTGCAACCAACCAAACTTCTCATTCAAAATACTAGAAAATAACATCAACCTTACATTCAACCTCTTGGGTTGGGGTTGTTACATGCCCAATAAAATGCACACCAAAAATCAGAATATGAAAAGAAATTTCACACACAAAAATCCAACGTTGTAGTGCAACCTTCACACCTGCAATTCACACAAAGCAATCACAACAATCTCTGAGGGTTGTGGGATTTTCACATGCCCAGGAAATCCAATAAATCTGAAATGAAAAAGCAAATGATTGCCTTTAGCAATCCAAGGTTGCTTCACAACCTTTCTCCTGCAAACAAACCAATCTCACAGCAACCCAACTACACACTTCATCTCTGCAACTCCAGGAAAATTCAACACATCTACACACCATCAAAAATCTGCAACAACACCTTCTACAACCAATCTATGGTATGCTATGCCCAGGTCTCTCCCTTCTCTTTTTGGAAAAATTTAGTTACAAAATGAATGAAATTTCCTTTTGTCAAACTCTGGATTGTCATTTGCCCTAAATTTGCATCAATTTGGGATGAATTTCATTAAGTTTCAGACCACTCTTCCCAATTGCTACACCATCTCCAGAAATTTTGACCAATTTTCAATTAAAAAATCAATAAAATATTCATTAAAACAAATAACTTTAACTCCACCACTCCTAGAATGATTCTAGTAGTTTTATTGATATTCTGCTTTCACCAATGAAAGAAAATCTTGATTTTTCCCACTCCTAGGAACCCACCTCTGGGTTCCTATTTTTTTAGGACTTCTGGAATGAAGTTTTTAATCAAAAATTCAAAACAAATAACTCTCCAAAAATCCACACCTTTGTTTTGTTTTTCTTGTTTTTTTGGCTTTTTCAATTATTCACCACTATCTCCACATTCAAATGGAATCAATTTTTGAAAGAAAATTTGAGATTGCATTTCCAAAACATGTCATTTCATTTCCACACACACACAAAATTTGAATTTCATAAATATTATGAAATTCCCCACCAAAAATGAAACAAAACCAACTCAAACTGCTTTTTGGTGATGCAAGATTGCACGAGGCCATGGATGCTCCTGCATCAGACACCTACTGTAACTGAAAGTGACCATATCACTTCTCCAATGGATATCCAAGATGAGTAATCTCAGCCTCAGATAACCATGTTGTATCCTCCATTGGTCTCCCAAACCACTTCACAAGATACTCCCAGTACTGCTTCTTCCTAGTGCTCCTTTTTACTCTTCTATCAAGAATTGACTCTATCTTTTCTTGATCAAATTTTGGTAAGACTTCTTGTTGTTGTCCCTTTGCTACATCTTCACCATTTTCACTCTCATAGAACATGGTTAGATCAGCAACATTAAAAATTGGAGAAATATTAAGCTCACTAGGTAATTGAACTTCATAGGCATTACCGGAGTCATGTCTTTTCAACACCTTGCACTGTCCAACCTTCTTCATTTTCAGCTTGTTGTAAGTGCCAACTGGAAATCTCTCCTTCCTCAAGTGCACCATCACATCATCCCCAATCTGAAACTCCTTATGCCTCCTCTTCTTATCAGCACTTTCCTTGTATGAAATGTTCATTTTGCTGATATGTTTTCTCACCTCTTCGTGCAAGCCCTTCATGTGTTCTACAAAGTCCTATATATCTACACTCTTCTTCACACTTTTTTCAATATTATTTAAATCTGAAACACCTATGGGGCTGCTACCATAAACAATCTGAAAAGGATATTTACCTGTGCGTCTATTGACTGAGTTGTAGGAAAACTTCGCTTCAGGTATGACCAAATCCCATGCCTTCGGTTTGTCTCCAACTAAACACCTTAGCAAATTTCTCACTCCTATTCACCACCTTTGTTTGACCATCTGTTTGAGGGTGGTAAACTGAGCAAAAATTCAAATCATTATTGATATTCTTCCACAAAATCCTCCAAAAGTAGCCCACAAACTTTGTATTCCTGTCAGAAATAATGCTCCTTGAAAGTCCATGAAGTCTCACAACCTCCTTGAAAAATAAATCTGCAACATTCACCGCATCATTAGTTTTATGACAAGGAATAAAATGTGTCATTTTAGAAAACCTATCAACCACAACAAAGATGGAATCATACCCTCTTTGTGTCCTTGGAAAAATAAGCACAAAATCCATACTTATGTCCTCCCATGGTCTCTCCGGAATAGGTAGTGGCTGATATAAACCTGTATTTTGACTCACTCCTTTGGCCACTTGACAAACCCACAATTTTGCACATACTTTCTCAACTCTTGCTGCATTCGAGGTCAATAATACTTCTCACCTACAAGTGCCAATGTCTTATCCATGCCAAAATTCCATGCAAGTCCACCACTATGTTTCTCTTTGATTAGATTCAATCTCATTGAACTTCTTGGAATACATAATTGATTACCTCTGAATAGCATGCCATCTTGAATGAGATAGTCTAACCACTTTGTCCTATCTGCTGAAATAGGACTTTTACAAATTCTCAATGCCTCTCCAAAATTAAGATCTTCTTCATACAAATCTTTCAAATCTTCAAACCCAACCATCTCAACCTACATCTCAATCAACAAGTCTTTCCTTCTACTCAAAGCATCTACAACCTGGTTAGATTTCCCACTTCTATGCTTCAAAATAAAAGTATAAGATTGCAAGAACTCAACCCATTTCATGTGTCTTTGACTAAGCTTACCTTGGCTACCCAAATATTGTAATGCTTGGTGATCGGTATATAAAACAAAATCCTTAGCCAACAAATAGTGTCTCCACTTTTTCAAATATTGTACAATAGCATAAAATTCTTGATCATAAACTAAATACTTATTTTTAGCATCATTTAACTTCTCACTAAAGTAAGCAATGGGTTTACCTTCTTGGCTCAAAATAGCTCCAATAGCACTACCACTTGCATCACAATCAACTTGGAATACCTTGTTGAAATACGGAAGTGCTAAAACCGGTTGCTCAGTGATTTTTTCCTTCAACACATTAAAACTCTTCGCTGCCCCCGAAGTCCATCTAAAATCTTTCTTATCTCCTCTCATGGTTTCAGTTGGTGGGGAACATATGCTACTAAATCCTCTTATGAACTTTCTTCATAAACTAGCTAAACCATGAAATGATCTCACCTTTGTCACTGTTTTTGGTCTAGGCCACTCCAAGATTGCTTTCACCTTCTCTGGGTCCATCTTGATACCCTCACTTGACACCACAAAACCCAAGTATACTAATTCCTTCTTCACAAAGTTGCACTTTTTAAGATTGATCAGCAATTTCTCTTCTCTAAGCTTCTCAAAAACACATCTAATATGCATCAAATATTCCTCAAGTGTTTTACTGAAAATAAGAATGTCATCTAAATAAACAATCACAAACCTCCCAAGAAACTCCTTCAAAACCTCATTCATAAGTCTCATAAACATACTGGGTGCATTGGTTAGCCCAAATGGCATGACCAACCACTCATACAAACCTTCTTTTGTCTTGAATGTCGTCTTCCATTCATCTCCCTCATGTATTCTTATCTGGTGATACCCAATCTTCAAGTCAATTTTGGTGAAGTACTCTACTCCACTCAAGCAATCCATGATATCATTAATCTGAGGTAATGGAAATCTGTACTTGATGATAATCTTGTTTATTTCCCTTGAATTCGTGCACATCCTCCATTCTCCTCCTCTCTTTGGTGACAAAACAACAGGCACTACACATGGGCTTAAACTCTCTCTTATCAAACCTTTCTTTAACAAATCAACAACTTGTCTATTTACCTCTTCAGTCCATGTAGGTGACATTCTATAGACTGCCTTGTTTGGAAAACTTGCCCCTGGAATCAAATCAATTTGATGACTGATTTTTCTCACTGGTGGGAATCCTTCTGGCACATTATCTGAAACAATCATCTTGTACTCTTGCAGCAAATTAGAAACCTCTACAGGAACTTCATCTACAACTTCATTGGTAACTTTAGGAATAATAGCAAAACAAAATTTATCATGCTTCATACCTTCAAGGAATCTTCTTACATCAACCAAACAAACTCGAGTGTTACCACAAACTTGAACATTTTCCTCCAAAGGTTTCAGCTTATGTTTCACTCCATATTTCACAATGGTGTAGGTGTTAGCACACCCATCATGTATGGATTTTCGGTCATATTGCCATGGTCTCCTTAGCAAAATGTGACAAGCATCCATGGGAATGATATCACATAGAATCTCATCACTGTAGTTTCCAACCTTGAACTTCACATTGCACAGCTCATTCACAAGTAACTTTTGAGTGTCTTGCACCCAAGCTATCTGGTATGGTTTAGGATGTTTTCTCCTTTCAAGATTCAACTTCTTCACCATCTCCTCAGACACAATATTGTTCATGCTTCCACTATCCACAATAATTTTACATACTCTTCCTTCACATTTGCACCTTGTTTTGAACAACTTTTTCCTTTGTATTGGTTCACTGCCATCATTAAGGAGTCCTCTCCTTGTCATCAAGAATTCTCCTTCTTATGCATCTTCGGATTGTGAGGAAGGTGCCTCTCCCTCTTCATTGACATTTGTTTCCCTTCCTTGATGCTCTTGCCTTCTTCTTGGTTTCTCTTTAGTGTGAGGACAATCATAAGCCCGGTGTCCCTCTTCTCCACATTTGAAGCAATTGCCTCTAAATGGGCCTCCACCAAAGCCACGCCCTCTATCTCTACCTCTGATTTTTTTCCCTCTTTAACTTTTTCCTTCATCATACTTCGCTGCCCTATTGTTGCCCTCTTCATTTTTGGATCCCTTTTGCTGATTTTCTTCACTCTTGTAGGTTCTTCCATCGACCTTTCCTCCACGTCCTTTTCCTTTTTGCTTGTTTTCAAACTTCTTGTTTAAACTCTCTTCAATTTTTAAGGTTGTTTGATAGGCATCCTCCATTGTTAGAACTCTAATAAGTGTAATTTCCTCTTGAATGCTTGACCTTAATCCATTGATATACCTTGCAACTTTCTCCTTGGTCACCTCTGGATGTTTGGTTCTTATAAGAATTTTATGGAATTCTTCTGTGTACTATTTAACTATTTTGCTGCCCTTTTTCAAACCTTGCATTCTTTTAAGCAAATCTAAATCATAGTCTATTGGATTAAATTTCATTTTAAGCTTCTCCACCCTTTTATCCCATTTGGTAATCTTTTATTTTCCTTTTCTTCCCCTTTCTAATTGAATCTCTCTCCACCATATTGAGGCATGCCCTTTCAACCTTGTTTTTGCATATCTCACTTTGTATGGATCCTCTATCTTTTCAAATTTGAAATACTCCTCCATCTCATTCATCCAATCTATTAATTCTTCTGGGTTTAGGCTTCCATTAAAAGTAGGTACATCCATTTTTGATCTCTTTCCCATTTTTGTTAAGGCTTTTAGCAGTGGATCATTTGCAACTACTGCAATTTCTTCTCTTTGCTCAGTATCTAAACTAGCATTCTTTGTACTTTCTTCTTCATCTTCATCATCTTCACTTCTTGGGTCTCTCATTCTTGCAAATCCTCTCCTTATCTCATTTTGCAAAGTTTCAACCTGCCTTCTCAAGGCTCTAAAATCATCATTTCTAACAAATTTATCTCCTCTTCCTCTAGCAAACATGGTTGCACACCCACAACACACAGTCACTGGTGTAAGTTGCCTCTCTTCAACGTCTACTCACACTCTTAGAATCTACCTCGCTATGATACCACTAATGTATGAGAGGTAAATTAATTAAATTTATCTCACATAAATTCACAAATTTCTCTCACAATCCCTTCAATTAAGTTCAACTCCAAAAGGCTTACAATTCTTGATAACTTGCATAGTTGAGTTGCAATTTGCAAGCAGCCAAACTTCTCATTCAAATTACTAGAAAATCACATCAACATTACATTCAACCTCTTGGGTTGGGGATATTACATTCCCATTAAAATGCACACCAAAAATCAAAATATGAAAATAAATTTCACACACAAAAATTGAAGGTTGCAGTGCAACCTTCACACCTACAATTCACACAAAGCAATTACAACAACCTCTAAGGGTTGTGGGATTTTCACATGCCTAGGAAATGCAATAAATTTGAAATGAAAAATCAAATGATTTCCTTCAACAATCCAAGGTTGCTTCACAACCTTTCTCCTACAAACAAACCAATCTCACAACAACCCAACTACACACTTCATCTCTGCAAATCCAAGAAACTTCAACACATCTACACACCATCAAAAATATGTAACAACACCTTTTGCAACCAATCCCTAGTATGCTACGCCCAATTCTCTCCCTTCTTGTCTTTCTGGAAATACTTAGTTACAAAATGATTGAAATTTCCTTTTGTCAAACTCTGGATTGTCATTTGCCCCGAATTTGCATCAATTTGGGATGAATTTCATTAAGTTTCAGACCACTCTTCCCAATTTCTATTCCATCGCCAACAATTTTGACCCATTTTCAATTAAAAACTCAATAAAATATTCATTAAAACAAATAACTTTAACTCCACCACTCCCATAATGATTCTAGTGCTTTTATTGATATTCTACTTTCACCAATGAAAGCAAATCTTGATTTTTCCCACTCCTGGGCGCCCACCTCTGGGTTTCTATTTTTTAGGACATCTAGCATGAAGTTTTAAATAAAAAATTCAAAATAGATAACTCTCGAGAAAGCCACTCCTTTGTTTTGATTTTCTTGCTTTTTTTGGCTTTTTCAATTATTCACCAATATCTCCACATTCAAATAGAATCAAATTTTGAAAGAAAATTTGAGATTGCATTTCCACACACACACAAAATTTTAATTTCATAAATATTATGAAATTCCACACCCAAAATGAAACAAAACTAACTCAAACCTCTTTTTGGTGATGTAAGATTGCACGAGGCCATGGATGCTCCTGCATCACCTAGCCTATATGAATGGTGGTAATGCTTAGCCTAGCTTGACAACCATGGGATGACAAGGTGTATTGGGTGTTAGCATATCATGTGATAATGATTTGTCTAATCATGGTGATGAATATTTATGTGGGCACTTGTAACTATTTATAGTTTGAACATAGGAATGTCAATGGTAGAATGTGCCACCCCTTCAATTGGTGGCATCCATTGATGAAAGGAACTGAAGAAGAAAAATAATACATGAAATGTAAATGTAGTTTAAGCATGTAGATAGTGTAAAGTGATGATTATAAATAAGTCTGTTAAATTGTCTAAATGAAAGGTGGTAATGTTTATCCTAGCTTGACAACCATGGGATGGCATGGCGTATTGGGTTTTAGCATATCATCTGATAATGATCTGTGTAATCATGGTGATGAGTCTTTGTGTAAGAACTTGTAACTATTTACAATCTGAACATGGGAATTTCAATAGTAAAATTTACCACCCCTTCAATTGGTAGCATCCATGGATGAAAGTAATTAAAGAAAAAAAATAGTACATGAAATGTAAATGTAGGTTAAGCATGTAGATAGTGTAAAGTAATAACTATGAATAAGGGCATTGTTTAATAAACAAGTGAAGTATTTGGAAAGATAGGTGTAGTAATTGATGAATAAGGTTTCCCCCATCATGGGAAAAGGAATATTGATGATGCAACCCTTTATGGCCATAAGCACTTATGTAAGCACATAGAACACTAGAAAATGCATATACCCACAATGTGGTAATATGCACATACAATGGTTGAGATAAGGCGATATTTTCCAATTGTAACAAAGGTTATATAGATGCATAACATGTAATTCGTAGAGAAAGGAAGGCCATGAGGATCCTAGTATAACTCTTAGATCATGGTTAGGTCAAGGAATACATAATGTGATAGTGAATGCATGAAGCAAGATGCCCACGAATGTGGTGAATTGGCTCTTAAACATGGTTAGGATGTGCGAGAGAAATAGTAATAGATATGATTGTAAGAATTCATATCAAAATGATTGCCTCCACATGGGAAAGATAGTGTAATAAGGTGCAAAAGTGTAATGGAAACAATCATAAACAATGTATAACTACCTAGATAATAAAGTATGATAACCCATAGTGATTTGATAAACATTTTATAATAAATGATAATAAATAATCATGTATAATTGTAAACAAAAAATAATGTGATCATGAGGGTTCATGTAGAAATGATTTCCTTCTCTAGTTCTAGGAAGACTCCTACTATGAGGCCATCGGCAATGTAATTAGTTGCTTCTTGAAGGTTGACTCTACTACTCCCTACATGGGTCACTCTATGTTTGCATACATTCTTATGGATATTGATATGTACAAGGCTCCTCATAGGGATATTTTTTATGGTGGGGGATAGGTCTTATATTAAACTTTTTGACTATGAAGGTCTCCCATTTAGATGTAGATGATGTTTTTCCATTAGCCACCATAACTATGATTGTCCACTCTCTCAGTACAAGGATGTAGCTATGTGGTGGATGAATGCCCAAGAAGATCATTTGACTATTGATTATTCTAACTCTTTGGTTGGGCTTTCCTCTTATGATGAAAATTCTTCTTAGAATGTTGGATATCTTCTTGTTCCCCTTGTGGTAAGTCATTTGAGGGGGTTTCTCATGTGGTTGGTGTGACTCTAGAGGGTCTCATTCCTTTAGTTATTTTGGCTCTTGTAGGTGAGTCTCTTGGTTGGCTCTTGTAGGTGAGTCTCACCAAGATTTTGATCTAGTTTCTTAATTCTTGTTTTATCTACTCTTTTTATACCCTTAGCTTTTCTTGGCTCAATAAATCTATGCATCCATCTTGATTTTTTCCTATTCTTGTACCTCAATATCCAACTTTATGCATGATTTTTATCCAAGATCATATATTTGTTAAATGATAATTTAGGAGGATATCATGATTCTTTTATAGATGTATCAATTTTAAGATCACTTTCATATGCATGCCTTCTTTGCATCATTATATATCTTGTGTTTTTTTCCATAAATATATGGATCCATTCAAAGAGATGGAATACCATAAGCTTTATGATTATCACAATATTCACTAAGATTGCACGGAGTAAAATCAAGTGCACCTAATCATCATCCTCTAAAGTGCTAAAGATGAGTATATCAGAATTTATAACTTGAATCTTATGTATATTTTGTAAAATGAAATTCTTGAAAGTATCCATGGCTTTACACTTGTATGGTTGAGTATCTATTGTGTACAACATGGCTTCTCTTTATGCCAAAATTTTACACATTGATGTAAAGTAGAAGTCACAACTTTCATAGCATGTAAGAATGGATGTCATGGAGGACATTAAAAGTGAATTCTTCGGGCATCACTTATAACAAGATATATAATATGCAAGTTCTAGCCTTAAAATTGTGAACAATAGTACCTAGGAAAGATCTCCCCACATTATCATATCCTTTAATGGTAAGATTTGATGGTTATCTCTTACACGTCTTTCTTTGATTTTTTTAAACAACCTTTAGTTCATATGTTAAAAATATATCAATTGTGAACTAAAGATAATTTAATGAATAGTATGTCATATTTCACTATGATATGCAAAGGTATTGCTTCTTTCAGAACTTTCTCATTTATAATTTCATTCATTAAATCATATAGTTTATGTTCCTAATGGTTGGTATCACTCAATCAAAAAAGTTACTAATTGTGGAGTAGTGTTAGACTAGAGTTATATTTTCTCTAAGGCTTGTTGCATTGTAATTCAATAAAAAAGATGATGTATATACTAAAATATATATCCACTTTGAGTTTTTTTTGTAATTGTCAAATAATATAAAACTCCTTTTTTTAAGATGTGATTTGAGTTGCAAGAGGTAGATTAAATGCATTGGACAATAAAACTAGTTGTGGTAAATTAATAATGTCTCCTCTTCCTAGTCTTTGTTGAGTATGCCTCACCAAGTTATAAGCATGTGAATTGATAATCATAAGTATAAGAGATGTATAATCCATGTCCGTAGAGGGTGCATTAGGATCAAAAGAGAAATAATGTGAAAGTATGTTATCCTCATGTGAACTAGGGCTTGTGAATAAGTAATGAAGGCATGAGACAAATTTGTGAAAGAAGCATAAAAGAAAGAAAATGTATCAAACTAGTGCAAAGCTCTACTCCGTAAATACAAGATGTTCATAATTACCAAGTACAAATGACTTCACATGTAAGCATCCATCCATATAACCATAATTATAATCATGTAAATGATATTAATGATTACTTATAATATCATTATGCAATGTATGGTATGGTAATGAAGTATCAATGGAGGACACGTAAAAATCTAATAGACTATAATCAATGTGCAAGCTATCATCTTATGGGGAGAAGTGTGGAAAAGGTCATCATAAGCATCCATATGTTGAATATGAGATGTAAAAAAAATGATGATCATCATACTCATCATCATGTATGCAAAAAGGTAATTCATTCAAGAAAAAATGAATCTATGGATATATGATTAACATGAGATATAGGAGATGGATTATCGAAATTATGTTAGGCATGGGTGAAAGTGGTGTGATATCCTTGATTGATATATTCTCATCATTATCACAAGGCATAGGGTCATCACGAAATGTACAAATAAATGACATAAGTATCTCTACTAACAAATGGTAATCCCTAACCAACTCTATGAAAGAGGGGGAAGATAACACATATTAAAATAATACCTCCATAGAAAACATTTACATCCAAAGAATATAATGTCATGAGTATATCAAGGTTTGATGTATCATGTGAAATGAAAGATACAAACATGTCAATATCTAAGATAAATGTATGAAAATTATTCTTGAAAGGATCTATAATGATAAAACGTCTGAGGATGGGAGGGTGGAAAAAGAGAAAAATCATTATGTACATCCAAACCCTAATCAAAGTAAATAAGAAAATATAGATCAAACCCTAGAAAATATGAAAAAATTAAGGTATGACCCTAAGGATGAAATTATTGACAATTTTAGTAAACTCTCTCTAAGGTATTATCTATACTAGTTAATTAATACAAGCAAAGTAAATGGGATGGTTGAAATAAAGAAAATTTTGGTCAATGATTGCAATAGAATCTTTAATTATGGAATCAAATTAGAGATTTATTTTTCTATATGAATTTACTTAGTAATAAAATGTAAAAAAGAAATATGATTCAACAAATATCCATAGGATACATGAAACACAATATTCAACCCAAGAAACTCTTTTAGAAATAACCCAGCATAAAAAAGGAGTAACACTTTCTAGACAATAACATTCCCTACTTTAGGGATCAATAAGATTGAGATGGTGCTTGTGGTCCCTTTTGACACCCTAAAGCCTTGTTTGAATATTTTTTTCTCAATGCTCGAGTTGCATTTGAATTCCCTTGGTTTGTTTATTGGTATTAGTGCAAGTTTGGGATGTGTCTCCCCTAGTCTTAGATGTTTTGAATACAATTCCCATGTCATCATCTCCTCTTGCTATTTTTATTACTCCTCAAATGTGATGTTCTTGGTGACAATGCTAGCTCATTCAACTGTCATTCTCTTGATGGTTGTGGTTTGGAGTTAGGTTGCTAGATCGAACAATTGGGGTCTTTCATATTTTATATGCTACTAGTGGTGTCAAGAGTGATGCTTCGAGGTCGGGTTTCTAGAGGTCCTAACTGACCATAGCTAGATTGAGGTTCTTTCTTTCACAATCCTCTCCTATGGTTGTTTGTGTATAAGATGTGATTGAAAATGAAGGAAAATCTTTGATAGTTCTTGTTCTATAGATTTAATAATTTGTGACCTCTTGTTTCTAATTTACACGATTAGGTTTTGGAGTCTTGGAAGCCTATCATTGATTGGAAAAATTAAGTTATTCACTTGTAGTAGAGGTTTCTCAATAGTGACATTTTCCTCTTTAAATGAAAGGGATTTGGTGCTTGACGCCAAGGTATGAATGTGGGGAGAGAACTCTTTCTATTAATCATTGGTCTATCCTCTTCAACCCCCTCTCTGAATCTCTCAATATTATATCAATCTGGGTTTTTCTTTCAAACCTTCCACTCTAGTTTTGGGAAGACTCTTGCTATGAGGCCATTGGTAATGCAATTAGTTGCTTCTTGAAGGTTGACTCTACTACTGCATACATGGGTCACTCTATATTTGCATGTATTCTTATGGATATTGATATGTCCAAGGCTCTTCGTAGGGATATTATTTTTTATGGTGGGGGGTAGGTCTTGTATTCAATTGATTTACTATGAAGGTATCCCATTTAGATATAGATGATGTTTTTCCATCAGCCACCAAACTTATGACTGTCCACTCTCTCAAAACAAGGACATAGCTATGTGGTGGATGAAATCCTAAGAAGATCATTTGACTATTAATGATTCTAACTCTTTGGTTGGGGTTTCCTCTTAGGATGAAAAGTCTTCTTAGGATGTTGGATCTCTTCTTGTTCCCCTTGTGGTAAGTCATATTCTTGAGGGGGTTTCTCATATGGTTGGTGTAACTCTAGAGGTTCTCATTCCTTTAGTTATTTTGGCTCTTGTAGGTGAGTCTCACCAATATTTTGATCTATTTTCTTAGTTCCTATTTTATCTACTCTTTTATACCCTTATATTTAACATAGCATCCGACTACTATGACAGTTAATCAATTATTTATGTCACTAAAAAAATTTTCCTCTATTTTTGTAGCTCCTAAAGAAGGGCCCTCTGATGGGAAGTCCCCCTCCTCTTAGTTCAAATTCTTGGATGATAACATCTCTTAGATATTTTTTCAAAAATGTAGAAGAAAGGTCTTCCCAAATATCTCTCCAAATTGCACACCAGAGTGAATATTGTGATGTTGAATTAGGTAGGGTCTAGTATTATTTAGGTTAGATTTCTAGGTACTCTTTTATGATTTACAACTTGGTTGTAGTTGTGTTGACTTATGCTTAGCAACTTGGTTATATTTTTTGTGGCTTTGTCCTATATGAGATTTTGTTGTATATGCTTTGAGTTGTTCTCTCTCATGTAAAATATTTATGGTCCCTTCAAAACCAACTTACCTTAATCAAAACAATGATTTAATCTAATAAAATGCATAATCCAAATACATTTTTTATCTTATTTTTCCTTCCTTAATATTTACACAAACATTATACTTAATTTGCATGCACCTATTTTCTCTAAATTTTTATTTCTTCTCTATCTTGTTTCGTGTCCTACCTAGTTAGAGTCATTTTATGGAATCCCAAGAAATTATGCATTATAATAATCTTTTAAATGTCAATTATTGAATAAATAAATGAGGACATTACCATGATGCCATGTCTACCACATGTTGCTCCCACAAGGTTTCCATAACTACCAAAAGACTATAAATCTAGAGACTCTTGTAATTGGTCCAAATCATTAGTGGTTGACCATAATTCTTTGCATTAAATAACAAACTATGAAGGAGAAACACAACAATGGGTTCCATGGTAATACCAAGACTTATGGATTTTGGTAAATGTGATAACACTTTCATTGTTTATAGTAAACCAAAATACCTTCTAGGTGTTCATGGTAATATTTAGATCATCCACTCATCTATCAAAAATGTTGCACATAGTCCATAAGTGATGTAGAGAACTCTCTACACCAGATCAACTTTGCGGTAACCATACCATTGACAAATCATATAAATTTTCTACCATTGCTTCAATAGGTTTTGATACATCTCTAGGTCAAACCGCAAAGGTTAAATCACACTGCATAATATCATACCATTTCAAGAATTACAATTTTATTATAAAATAATGTAGTCACTATGGGGATTAAAGTGGCACCCTTTGCATACCAACATCATCTTTTTTTATTGAAGTAGCCTTGTTTGTAAAAACAAAAATTCTCTATAAGTGAATAGCACACCATAATTCCAAAATTCTCCCACTTGATATTTACCACATGAGGGTTGTAAAAAAATGGAAAGAACCTAAGCATAGGGAAAAGATAAACCCATTGCATCCTTACACCAATAATTTTTAATTTGCTTGCTAGATTTTTGTGAGTGCTAGCTACATTTACATAAGTATCCAATTTTCTATATAAACCTTTTCAACCTCTACCATATCCCAGATAAAATGATACTAACATTGATATGCCCAGTATGAGCGTGACATATTTAGGTTCTTAGCTAAATAAATTACGCTTTGACTATTGCAATTGATTGTCATTATCTTTCTCTTAAATCAATACCAACACTTATTCTCTATAACCACACTATTTATTTGCAATCATGTGTTATAGCTTTGTACTTAGTTTCAATAGTAGACAAAACAATTGCAAGTTATTTCTTACTCATTCAACTTATTGCTCATCCAAAAAAATAAAAATATAACCACTTTTAGATTTTATATTGTCAAGATCTCTAATCCAATCTAAATCCACAAATCCCTTTATATATGTCTAATACTTGACATTTCCTCTTTCAAGGTCTTCTTCCAAGACTTGCTTTCTTCAAAAGATAGAGCTTTATTCAAATCTAGTGGACGATATGTAATTTTTTGTCATTGGACCTCCTTATAAGCAGTGTATACAACCATCTTCATAAATTTATTATTATTCAAATCTAAACTTTGATCTTTCTTCTAAAATTTATTCATCTTCATTCTCACTATCTTACTCATGTCCATAGTTATATTCATTTATAAATAGATCTTCTTGCTATACATCTTGTTTCCCTCTAATTCCTTTGACAATTCTTTCTTGGAGAAAACTCTTAGTTTCTTGAAAACATGTTTTGGATACATATATGTTATAGTTAAAGAATTCTAAAACATGCATTTTTACATTTTCACCATATTGTATTGAAATTTATTTTCCAACTTCAAAATCCAACTTAGATCATTTTTCCTTAGGTACATGAACACATGCCTCATACAAAAGGGTGAAAACATAGGTATGTCCCACTTTTTTGTCTAAGATGTGTAAATCAATATTTTCTTTCAATTATAGCAAACAATTTGTAAAAATATAATAATAATAATATAAACTAATGATTTGTGTTTTTTTATGTAATTTCTATTTTTAATTTTTAATTAAAAAAAGGATTCATGTTTTAAAGATTTATTAATATAGTGTTTCTTACACTTTATAATATTTTTATATATTATGTAGCTTGATCTAAAAATAAATTCTCTCCATAATTTTTTAAACATAGATTACTAACATTGATATCTAAAGTGTACGATTTTTTTTGTAATTTCTTGTGACATTTTATTTATTATTATTTTTTAAAAATAAGTAACTATGAATTTAGAAACAATTTTTTAATGCATAACTCTTTTTGTATAACCCAAATTAATTAATATTTTGGTTGAAAGGACACCAATATGAATGACACTTTCATTTTTTAGAATTTATCTTAATGTTTTCTATTTTTTCACATGTCAAACAAAAGGTCTTTGATTTTTATAATAGGCCTATTTATATTATAAAATATATAAAATAAATATATTAAGTTCTTTTCTTTGAAAGCTTAGATCACACAATACTTCATCATTATATCATCCTATATAGAATTTCACCAAGTATTGTTCACTTACAAGCACTTTATGTTCATCTTGAATCTATGAGATCATATATGGGTTTGGATGTTACATATCCTTTCCAACTTCAACGTATCCACCATTTCCTTAGAAACCAAATTATATGTACTACCACTATCAATGGTAAATTTACAACACTTACCTCCTAATATATATTGTTTTGAATTTTTTTCCTTTGCATCAGTTCCTCAGATGTTTCTATTTGCAAAAAACCTCTCCTCATTACCAATGATTCACCCTTCTTAGTTTTTCCTACTGAACTTAGTGATCCAATAGGTTATTCCTACACATATGATTCCCTTGCATTATTCTCCATCCTTTTAATAGCACTCCCTTGGTAACACTCAAATTCTCGATGTCCTCCTCCACATTTGAAATAGGTTCCTTTGAATAGTATCTTGTCACATCCCCTATTACGCCTATGGTATCTCTCATTGTGATGGTATTATTGCTTCCTCTGTCATTGTGATAAAAACTCTTGTCGTTCCTCCCTAAAATTATTGCCTCTTTCTTCATTTTAGTATGGAATTTTGTTATGCTCAGCATGTTTCCTTTCCTCACCACATTGTGATCTACCCCTCTAGAATCTACCTTCTCTACCTTTCTTCCTATGTTCAAATATCTTGTTGAACTTTTCCTCAACTTTAAGTAAAAGTTGATATGGCTCTTCAACTATTTTCATTCTTACTAAACTTAGTTCTTCTTGAATACTTTTTTTAAGGTAATTAATGTATCATGTGAATTTATAGAAACTCTTATCATTCCTCTCAAAAAATAATTGCATCTTTCTTCATTGCAGTAGAGACTTCTATTATGCTTAGAATGTGTACACTTTCTTCACACATTGTGATCTACCCTTTGGAATATATCTTCTCTACCTTTCTTGCTATGTTCAAATCTCTTGTTCAACTTTTTCTCAAATTTTAGTAAAAATTGATATGCCTCTTCAACTATTATCATTCTTACTAAATTAAGTTCTTATTGATTTTTTTTTTTAAGAAATTAATGTACCATGTGAATTTCTCCTTGCTATATTCACTATGTCTAGTTTTGATAATCATCTTATGAAATCATTCAATGTACTCCTTCATTGACCTTTCCTTTTACCTTAGGTTTTGCAATCTCTTTATCAATTCAAGCTCATAATCAGTAGGTATAAATTGATTCTTTGATTTTGTCACCATCATATCCCATTTTATGATTTTTTTCTTTTCATCTTCTATTTTCATATAACTAAAATTCCTTCCACCAAATAGAAACATGATCTTTCAACTTGGTTTTTGCAAACCTTAGCATTTTCATATTTTCAATTTCTTCATACTCAAAGTATTCTTCCATATCATTATCCAATCAATCAATTCCTTTGAATTTAAATATCTAGCATAGTTATAAATCTCAATTCTAGGTCTCTTACCAACATTGGAAATAGCTTTCAATATCTTTTTTGGTTTAATTCTTCTTCTTCTATGGTTTCTTCATTCATATTTATATCTTGAGCTCTTAACTCATCATCATTACTCTCATCCTCATCTCTAGGGTTTAGACCACTTTTCCTATCTTCTTCTACATCATCCAATTGGGTATTCATTGTCCTTGAATTATATCTAGAATTTATTCTATTCTTTCAACAATATTTTCCATACCAAAAATTCTTCTTGGTGGAATATTTCCTTAGATTTGGTGCAACTACCTCAATTTGATGATCCAGATACAAGGTTGCAATTGTCTATAATATATTTTCTTATACTTGTAGGATGCTTCAAGTTGATGATATTTCCACCCTTGAATCTATTTAAATTCCTTCTCAATGGATCAAAAACTCACTCTAATACCACTTGATGTAGTCACATGTGGAGGGCCTAGAGAAAGGATTGTCCAACCATGCAACAAAGAGTTAACACAACAAAATCAAAAAATAATAGAAAAGAAGTTTCTCATTTATTTACTATCACAAAATGATTAAAAATGGTTCATTGACCTACTACATGTAGATTATAGATACATATTGGCTCACGGTCCACCATAGGCTTATTACAAGTTTATATGATAGAATACTATCATGCTACTACTCTGTTACTACTAGCTTCAAAACTCACTATCTAACTCTTTAAGCTTCTCTAGCTAACTAAAATTTCTACTATCTTCATTACTACCTCTAAATGAATCCAAGAGGTTTTATATAGTATACCCAAGCTTTACGAATGATTCACATTGGCCGCAAGGTGTTCCAAATATCGATGTAAAATGTAACATGTAGATTGGCCAAAATGTGTTGATAAAGCATTGAGTGCTAAAGAAACTCAATGTGCTTCTAGCTGAAAGTCCCCTTGTGCCTATACTACCTTGAGATATGTTGGGTTGAATTCTATAAAACACATAAAGGTTCCACAAACCTTTCCTAATTAACTGAGTGTTGATTATCTTTTGACAATAATAACAATCTATAGTCTAGTCCAAAATTCTTGAGATTTGAATATGATGTACATGAGATAGTATGAATTTGATTCTCTATCATGAGAAGAAATAATATTATGTGGTGAAATGTAATAATTTGTACTCGGATTCTCCTACGTCAACAAGAGTTGGATATGGAAAGCTTTAAAATCATACCTTATTTACTACTCTTTTCTTTAAGGAGTGAAGAACTTCATGGTTTGAGATGAGAAAATATAAATTTTGGAAACTAGGAATAAACCCTTTCTAATCTAGTAAAATCATAGAAGATACATATGATTTAATTTTGAGCACAAGAAGTTTGGAGATAATTTTGTAGATTGTGTTGCAAAGGCTAATTGGATGATAATTAGTCATAGAAGTCACCTCATTTTTAGGTGTATACGAGTAAAATTGCACCCCTCACAATTTCATATACATCTTTGCATCAGCTTTAGTGTCCACTCCCTTAGCACTTATGTAGGCTCATTTTAGCCCCTGCATCAACCTTTTTCCCTTCTCAGGATGCTCTAGCACCCCTTTTCATCAGCTACCCTTGCGTGTCAACTTCGCATCGAACTTTTTGCTTTTCCCATTCATGTTGTTTTCTAGTGTGATGTGTTTAGACACTAGCACGCCACGTGGATGTCTACGCACTGCGCTAGCATCCTGCGACGTTTTAACGCTCAAACAACTATATCTAAGCATGTTTTCCACTTGTCTTCACCTTTTATCGGTGGTAACGACCTGGGATGCCTTGTAACGACTGGAGAAGCTTCTTTTCTCTCCTTAAAAGCAGTCTTTTTACTCCATTTGCATCTTCTAAGTTCTTCTGGCCTCTTCCTCTAACTTCTTCTAGCTCCATTCTTCCAACTTCTAGCTTCGCTTCTTCTACCATCTTGCTCTTGCTTACACAGCTCCATTGCTTTCCATAATAGCATTTTCTCAAGCTCTTACAACACCCTCTACAACACTTTTGGCTCTTGCAGCTATCTTGCTCTCCCTCTTTGCATCTCCTTTGGCTCTTGTAGCTTCATCTCCTTCATTCCATGCTTGTGAGCATCTTGGGATTCCATATCCCCTATCTCTTGCATCTTTACTTCGTGATACAGGTTCTCCTCCTTGAGCGAGGATTGCTATTATCACCTCTTTTGTGATACGAGTTCTCCTCCTTGAGCGGGGTTTGCTTTTATCACTCCTACTTGGTGGTGCAGGTTCTACTCCTGAGCGGGTTTTGCTTTCACCACACGCTTTGTTCATTCTAGTCTTTCTCTCTATCTTCTTGGTTGTCCGTGGAGGTGGGAACACCAAAACGGGGGTTTGACTGAGGCAAACCCCTATACAGCCCCAACACTTTCTCTAGATATCTTATAGACACAAGTTTTGAAGACATTCATTTGGTGGAGGCTTCATCACTCTCGTGGTTGTAAGTATTTCTTTCCTTTCTTCTCCTTATCTCTAACATTTCTATTTCACTTTATTTCAATTCTATTGCATTCTACTACTTTATCGCATTTTGTAAAGTCTTAGCAATCAGATAGCTAGCAGTCATTTAGGCATTTTCTATGATAAACTCATTCTTTGGTCTGTACGAGACACTAGGGCACCTCCGCGACGCCAACGCACCACGCTATCATTTGTATTCTGCGTTGACGTCCTTTGGATGAGAGCTTGTCAATTTGTCCAGAAAATCTTTGTGACCTGCTCTTTTGAATTCTGAAACTCTCGTTGTTGTTGTTCCTAAGGTAGTTTAGGGTAGTTCGCCCCGTGAGGCTCTATAAATGAAGAGAACTCATGAATAGTGAATCCCCCTATTCTACATTAGGAATGAAAACTAGGTAGGTAGTGTTCAACTATTTTAGTAAGCATCCTAACCCAAAGAGTTCACGTACAATAGAAATTGCGTCTTTACCAACAATGTCTTGGTAGTCTTGAAAGAAAGAAAAATTAAATTCATTGAGACTAGAGCTTTGAAGGCACCAAAAGAGAAAGTGGAATTTTTAACTTCTTTCATCACCTATCTACCTCATTGCTTTATTTTCCTCCTTTGAGATGACCATGGAAATAAAATTCAATAGTCTCTCATAATTTGTAGCCTCATAAGAATGTCCCAACCTTAATAAAAATTTAAAGAATCTTATAGTACTCTTATTGATCTCATTCTCTATAGTCACTTTAGGCCCATATTCCTCTATTATCTTGGAGGTTTTATTGTGTTTCCTATGTTTGAGAGAAAATTGATGAAAAAATTGTGTTTCTATCTCCCTTAGACAATCACTACAATTGAACTTTTATTTCTAGAAGATTTCTAATGGGAGTCATTTACGTTCCATTTTCTTTAATATTTTAACCATTTTTATATGCCTTAATACCTACCTTAATATTCCATTTTCATACCATATCATATATTTTTACCACCCTTTGTTGCATATGATTAAATATAAATAAATGATAACTAATTCAGTTTTGAGCTAAAATACGAAAATTAATTATTGACTTTTATTTAATAATAAATAGTCATTTTAGCATTGGAAAATAAATATACAAACTTCTTGTAGCCCGTGAATACACTTGGCATCAAATAATTTCAACAATTAATCTATTTTTAGTTCATTATTTTTTGTGTTAAATATAAGTTATATTGCTATAACAACTAGTGACTTATTTTTATACTCATATGACATGAAATAGTATGTATTATTTGTTGTTACAACTAATAAAGTTGTGATGGACGTAGACCAAGAAAATAGCTATTTTCATGTCAAAATAAACTCCAGTATTTATGGCTAGTTTTATTCCAACTCTCAAGCCATAAATAATGTCATAAGAGATGAGAAGAGCATAGGAGAAAATGCTATAAAATAGAGTTGTGGAAATGTAATAAGAAGTGGAGAGTAATGTATGAATAATGTTGGAAATATAGTGCAACAACAATGTAATAGAGTAGAAAAAAGTGGAGAAAATAATGTAATATTTTTCATAAAAATATAATATATGCAGCAGATGTTTTGAGGAGTAATTAACATTTCTACAGTCACCTCATGGAATGGAAGGAGGGCCCACTCCCAAGAAATGATGGTGATATTATTTTTGTTTTTGTTATCTTGAATATTTATGTTATCATATTATTTTAGGATTGTGTGATTAAATTATAAATTGTAGATTTTAATTTTTGATGTATGAAGAGCATATTTTAGATTTAGCCATTTATTTATATGAAAAATTAATTTAAATTAGTTTTGGTAGTAGGTTTTTTCCATAGCATACAATTCTAGCAATCTGCATAGTTTCGGGACTATACAGTTTTAGAAGTCTGCACAGTTACTATAGTAGCCTGCATAATTTTTATAGCAGTTTTTAACAAAAGTCTTGTAGTACTTTTTTTAAAACTTTTGTAGCAATTTTAGAAGAATGATTTATTTTTATTAGAATAGTTGCATTTCATCCACACTCACCTCACTACCTACAACCCTTGTGCATATAGCCATGATGCCTTTCACAAGTTTACACCCCCAGATTGACACTTAGACCAAACTGAATTTAGTTACTGAATTTAAAATCTATCTCATTATTTACCCCATTTTTGGCCTATCATTTTGGTGTCGTTGCTAGAGAAAGGTGTTAAAGGCATGTTAGCTTGGTGAGATGAGTTAGAACCAATGCGTTAGGAAGAAAGCTCACCCAATTGTCAACCTTACCTAGGTAATTAATCCTAATTTGTGTTGTTTTAAATCATATAGATGCATGATTAGAGTTTGTAGGTAAATATTAGAATATAAAAATATTTATGTCAACGCCACTTTTTGTGAGTTAAATGATATGAAAGAAGTAAATTTGAAGAAACAACACAAAAACATAAAAATGATGCATTTGCAAGGTAGTCCAAACACATTAATTTTTAAGAAAAATACTTCAAAAATGAAGAATTTAAAGGCCACAAAAGAAGAAAAATATACTTGGCCACCCCAAACCATTTCTTTCAAATTTGAAAGCCAAAGAAAGAATTGGTGAGGAAATCACATTGGAACAAAGTGATGGTTTTATGTCCCCTCTAACTAATGAATGCAAATTAGATGATCTTGATCTTCTATTACCATTGTCACAAACATCTAAAAATGTCATTTCTATAACTAATCAAGAACAAATAATTCAAGGACTTTTAGAGGGAAAATAGATTTTTGAAAAGGAAATAATATATGAAGATTTGACCATTTGTTGCTCTAATTATTTCATGGAGTAAGATAAGTGTATGTGCCAAGTTATTCAAGAAAACGAAGAAGACATGGTGAAGGAGATACAAGCTATAAGTGAGCCTCAACAAAACAAAGGTTAAAGTGAGAGTCTTCTTTGTAACTCAAGGACAACTTCATACATCAAATCATGAACATCTAGGTATGCATAATGATTTTAAAATGTCTTATAATTCTATTGGATTAGGAGGGTAATATTTTTCTTCACAAAATGCTTCTCCACCAAGCATTTATGGTGAATGGAAATAATCTCTATATTACCAAAAATGGCAAAATGAATGCTCAAAGCAACCACAATACCCATCATATATATTACCATCTCCACCATACCCATCGTACTTAATCCAACCCACTCTCTAACCACAATAATTTTCACCATTGTCACCATCCCATTCATATCATCAACCATCCACTTCAACATATCGACCAAGGGTAACTACAATTCCTAATAAATTATTACCTAATAAGGTGGTTCAAATTGCATATAATAATGAGATTTCAATTATCCCTTTACATTCCATTAATGTGCATGAAATTGGTGAATCACAATTAAATTTTAATACAAATACAACTAAGGGATGTGATTTTGGTATAATTAAATTTGAAGAATAATATGATTAATTAAAAGATACTCAACTTAGCTCTTCTTGTCTACTTATCAAAACACAACCTTTAGAGGGAATTCCCACACATAAAGAAACACTTTAATCTTATTCTAACTTTACCATTAAACTCATAAATATGTATGTTGAAATTAATCATGCAATAAGAAATGTTTAAAGTTATGCACACTAATTATTCAAGAATTATGTGAAATGAAGAATGAAAACCTACAAGATCTATCACCTATACATGTTTTTCTCAAACATCTAGATCTTGGGAGGCCTATTGTCAAAATGTATATTCCTCACACTTGTTGATCTAGGTCCAATAATAAATTTTATTAGTACAAGTAGATAAAAGATGAGTTTGCATGCATTGATGACCACACAAAGCATGCTACAAATGATCATTCATTAAACAAGCTCCAAGTTATTATTAAACATGTCGTTATTAATTCTTTGGATTATCCTTATGATCTCATGATCTTGCAGTATGAAGTTAAGTTGGGGGGAAACCCCTTGAATTTTGTAGATCCTTGGTTGAATATTAAGTATCACATCCAACTTCCTCTTCAAACTGCTCACAAAATGCTCAAAATATTTCCAAACAATTTATGGGTTTTGTTTCCCTCTTCGTCAACTTTTCAAAACATTTTAAAATTTTAAATTTTGTTGAGAAATGAATGAGATATCATCATTTTACTGAGACTGCATCATAGAAAAATGTGATTTTAAAATCAAAACCATATAGTGTCACTCTTACCAACTCGCTTATGCATTAGTTTGGTTCAAATAATATGCTTCCTTCTATTGGAATTCAATCTTCATTGAAGGAAGCTCCATGGATTTTCACAAGCATGAAGATGATTATTGCTTTGATACCATGTAAGAAATATAGGCAGAGACAAAAGAAGTTGGAAAAATTAAACATAAAATAATGTGTGCTTCATTATATTTTTTTGTTCAATACATTTGCATATATATAGGATTTGCATATCCTATATTATAGGAAACCTCCTATAAAAAATCCCTTACATTGATAATTGTGTGACTAACAAATAAACAAACTCCTAAATAAATGAGTTATCAAAAAAACTCATAATACAAACAAACACTCACTATATAATATAATATTAAGTTGTTTCTCAAAAACTTAATGTTAACGTGGATAACTCTATTTTATTAAATATACTAATCATAACATCCATGTGAACACTAATTCCTAACAATCACATTATCTTCGAGGGTAGTATAAAAAATGTGTCAAGAGTTCACAAGGGACATGCAAAAGGAATTTGAGATGTCTATGCTTGATGAGTTATCATATTTCCTTGGTTTTAAATTTTCTCAATCTAACAAAGGCATCTTTATCTCACAAATTAAATACATCAAGGAAATGTAGAAGAAATTTAGGATGGAAGATTGCAAACCACTTAGCACACCCATGGTCATAGGTTGTAAATTAAGTAAATATGATGAGTCTCTTGAAGAAAATCAAATATTGTATAAGTCAATGTTTAGGAGCCTACTATGTGTGATAGAATCATGACCAAACATTATGCAAGCAGTAGGCATGGTAGCACATTTTTAAGAAGCACCAAAATAAACTCATGTGCAAGAAGTCAAAATAATATTTAAATATCTAAAGGGCACTTTGGATTTTGGCTTTTGGTATTCAAAAGATGAAGACTTCACCCTAGCAGCATACACAGATGTGGATTGGGCAGGAAGTGTTGATGAAAGAAAATGTACAATCGAAGGAGCATTCTTTCTTAGCAACAATTTAGTGTCTTGGTTAAGAAAGAAGCAATCTTTAGTTTCTTTATCCGCAATAGAGGCAGAATACAACAATTGTATCATGTTGCACACAAGTTCTTTGGATGAAGCAAACATGGAAGGACATGAAGGTGGAATATGATCATCTTATTCCCATTCTTTGTGACAACACAAGTGTAATTAATATTTCAAAGAATCTGATTATGCACTCTCAGACAATGCACACTCCTATCAAGTATTACTTTCCTTAAGAGATCAGAAATTGTAGAAGAGATTGTCAAGCTGGAGTATGTTGCCACAAAAGAACAAATTGTTGATATCTTCACAAAGCCCCTTCCTAAAGAGACATTTGAGTATTTAAGGCATAAATTGGGGAGTAATATCACTCTCATCCATTCAGTAAAGTCTTAACAAGAAGCGCGGATTCAAGAGGAGCTAAACATTATATTATCTTTCAGCTCCGTGAAGAATTTTCTATTGATATCAAAGGGGGGGAGTTGCAGAAAAGGCAGAGCATTACAGATAAGGGGAGATTTATGTTCTTGTTGCATTCACAAATCATTTCTTTGTAGGGTTTCTATCAATGACAAAGGGGGAGATTGTTGGAAATATTGTTGCCATTAATGTCAAAGAGTGAATACGATCACCACCATCATATTGTTGTTGTAAAAGGATGATCAATAGAAGTTATATGCAAAGAAGAATTAAATAAAAATGGGAAATATTTATTGTATTTAAAGTCAAAATTTTCTCCTTATTGGGCCAACCCATATTGCATCATTTAAATTGGCATCCAATTTATGATGCTCACATTGGGTAATTTTCCCAACTTTTATGTGGGTTGACCACACATAGGATGTTTCCCTCTTTCAATGAAATTAGAATTAAATTTATTGCTTTTATTTGGGTTGATCTCTCTTGGATGGATCACCCACTTTGGGAGAGTTTCCTTTCTTGGGTAAAGAGGTATTTGATATGGTATAAAAGAAGATAAGTTGGAGATCTGAGAAGCAAGAATTTAAGGCGTATCTTTCCATATACTAGCAGGCTTACAAGCAGATTGAAGGAATTGTGATCAAATTTTATGAGAAGATTTAAAGGAGATTTATGAGCAAATTTAAAGTTTTTGAGAAAATTTATGAGAAAATTTATAGCAAATCTACAAGAATATTTTATGAAGTAATTTGACATGATTATCATGCTTTGAAGAAGCATTATTCAATAAGATGAAAGTTTTGTTCCTTTGGAAGTTGGTGCCTCCTAATTGAAGATATTGGTGTCTCTTGCTAATTTGGTGCTTAGTGATGGAGATTGGTGTCTCTTGCTAAGTTGGCACTTAGTGGTGGGGATTGGTGTCTCCAATGGGTTGGTGCCTACAAATATTTGTAAAGAGAATTTTATTGTTGACTAGATTTGAACAGTAGATCCAAGCAGTGTTTTCTCCATTATTTTCTCCCTAAAGGGTTTCCACGTAAATCTTGAGTCTCTTAGTTGGTAGATCTTGTATGATTATTATTTTATGGTTGTTATTTTTTAAATAAGTAAAAATGTATCTTATACTAATTCACCCACCCTCTCAATATAAGTGTGTGTGTTCATCATAAAAATAAGAAACAACCTAGAGAATTTACTAGAGTTGGGTTTTATCCAAAAAAGCTAGCTAGAGTACTTGAGATGGAAAGACAATAGAAGGTGTTCCCTTGATCCAATAGTTGAGGTTAAACAAGGCTAGAAAAAATAATTGGACACTAGAAAAGTGATGTGCAAGTGATCTGGAATTGGTTTGTAATTGTGCAAGAAAAAATAGTATGCACTAATACAATGTGGAGGAAACCTATATAGTGTAGTATAAACCTAGCACAAACATGAGAAGTACACACAAAAAATGGCCTCTAGAACAAAAACAAGAAATTGTGGTAATGATCACCCTTTTGCAATAGTGACCTCAGAATTCTAGAACTTTAAACTTGCAATCTGATTGTCTTACGTTTATTGGTTTTATAGTGTTTGTCCATTTCAAATTTGATGTTCATGCATAAATATATAGGGGTCAAAAGTTGTACAAGGGACAAGAAAATTGGTTATGTCTACTTGGAATCCTAAATTAGTCAAGCCTCTAATTGGTTTGTTTCAACTTCTAATGTAACAAAATTTAATATATTGGAGTGTGTCCTAGCCTATTTGCAAAAGCTATAGAACAATAATGAAAGATTGAAATATTTAAATCCTAAAAGCTTATACCAATGCATATTTGTGTTTTTGTGTATATAGGATTTGAGGAAAAGCATCACCATGAATTCCAAAGGAGAAGGAAATGAGAAGAATGCAATGAGTAATTATGACAATAATAAAGGTTCAAAATGGTTATCAAGGAAATTAAGTTGCACATCAATAGCCAAAAATAAAAAAAGAAGTTATACATCATGCATTCATTAAAATAATAGAAAAAACAAAGATCAAAGCACCAAGAATCAAAACCATCCTTGTTAATGAATTTAAAATATGTTTTTATAAATTGATTTGAATAAGTTGTTTGAAAAATGCAAAAATCCAAGGGATGTGTATTTTTAATGTTTAAAGATAAGTCTAAGTAGGTAGATACTACCACGATCACATTACTATCCAAGTGGACAAAATCCACAAATAAAGTTTGGAATGGACAAAAGTTAGAGGGTTCAAATTGGCATTTCAATGAGGGTCAAAAGGCTAATAAATGAGTTGAGGAAGTTCTAGAACATTATGGACACTAAAATGAGCATTTAACATAACAAAAATTGAAAATTAGATGATTTTTTGTTGTACATGATCATGTTGTTCTCTTCTAGTATTTGGTTGATTTCTACAAATTGAGAATCTACATGTTCCCCTACCTTTGTTTAGTTGCCTCTTAGACAACTTTGCTCCCATCCTTAGAGCAAATTAGTATGCTTCTTCCACAATTCTAAGTTTAAGCATATACTCATCTCATCTTGGAAATCAACCCTTAGCCCAATGATAAATTTACCATCTTCTCCTAACCAACTTCATAGTGACCTAATTGAATAAATATCTTGTAGAAATCTTTAGTATAATCTTTGACACTCAACTCTCTATCCCAAATTTGAGAGCTTCTTCAATGATTCCAATTAGTAATCATAAGGTAAAAATTTCCCTCATCTTGCCAACCATTTTTTCCTAGTGTTAATCTTCTCATTTACTCTTCTAATTCTCTACCATTGCACTAACTTCTCCCATAAGTTTGCATGACCCTTCAACTTGTATATGCCACCTTCACTATTTGTTAATTATGTGCATCATACTCAAAGTGCTCCATCTCAATGAGCTAATCTCTTTCTTTATTAGTACTTGTCATTAGGCATAGTACTATTGCAATCAATTCTTCAACTCATTTTGTTAATTAGTTATTAATAAGTTGGTTTTGAACCAATTAAAAACTAGAATGTTATTCTCTTCAAATATAATTTTATTTTTTTTAAAGTGAAAATGTTAAATGCTTTAAAATTTGTAAAAATTATTTTTCTTGAACATAATTGTTATTAATTTTTTGCTTTATAAAGTCCCTTCATTATTTTTTTCTAAAATAAATAAATGTTACTTATTTTTATAAAAATAATTAAGAATGATTTTTTAATGTATGTAATTGTTATTTTTTTATTAAAGAAAATCTCACAAAAATCAATTAGCTATTTTATAGAGATTTGGATTCACACAATTAAAATAATAAAATAAAACTTAAATTAAAGCACATCCATAATTTAGCATATAAAGATAAGATAATCTTCTGGATTTGATTTTACATAATTAAAATAAAAATAAAAATTAAATCTTAAACTTTGATATTGCCTCTTTTTTATTTTCCAAAATTTCTTAACTTCAAAACATACATAAATACAAATACAAATTATATTAAAATAACTAAAATTATTATAGTTATTAACTAAATTATAATTATAATCCTATTATTATTAATTATTATAATCCTAAAAGCATTATAATTAGGAATAGGATTAGAATTAAAAATAAGGTAAAAATTATGATTACAATGTTTAAAAATTAAAATAAAATATTACTAATAATAATCACTAAAATATGATTAATAGATATAATGCTCCAAAATTTCATTCATCTAATATCTTTAATTCAAATCTTATTCCCAATATTAATTCATAGAATATTTTTTGTAATGTCACTCTACAATTCTTTATTGTTAGGGTTAGGGTTACGACCATAGTTAGGGTTAGAGATAGGTCTAAGATTAGGATAATGGTTTAGAATTTATTGTAAGGTTAGGGTTAGTGTTAGGATTAGGGTGTGAGTTAGGGTTAGGGTTAGGTTATGCAAAGAACTAATTAACAATACTAAAACACTATAATTAACAAAACTTACATTTATTTTTATTCACATTAGTAAAATTTACATTTATTTTTTCCAAATCTAGAAAACAATAATTACAATACTATAAAGGCAAGTACTAGCCACTACGTGGCACTTGTTTAAATTTTATTCTCTCAAGACCAGGTCTCTTTGTTGTATTCTTCGATCGCATCCAATACTACAAGGCTTTTACCATATCTATCATTTATTCCATTCTTTTATTTTGGCAAATCCTACATGACCTTTTCTAACTTCACTTTTGGAAGGCATGTTGACTCAACAAAACGCACAAACTAGATTTTCATATCAATAGAATAAATACTCTACCCAACAATTTATGTTGGGAGATGGAGAATTCTCTTAACACCAACTATTCACCTAGTTAAAGGACATTCATTTTCCTCTACACTTTCTACCCAACACTTTTGTTAAGAGGATATGTGAGAGAGAGAGAGAAAGAGAGGCAATCTTGTCCTCACCAAAAACACAAATCTAACCCTAGAAATCATAAATAACATGAATCTATGAGGCTTTCAAACAAGAAAGCCTATAACATGTAACAAAAGTTTAATACATTTAGTTGATCTCTCTACAAGGATTCAACAAACTAGATTGAAAAAAAAAGTTATTCTAGAACAAAACATGTGCAATAAATATTTATACATAAGCTTTTACATAGTTTCCCTTAAGAAATGCCTCTATTCGTACAAAAGCAAACACATGATTCCTAAGTTTTCCTTATAAAAACAAGCAACTCCCCAATCCTTTCAAAGCTATCCATCTGCCTCACTTCTTGTAATTACAAAACAAAGATCCCATTCCAAATCTCTACACCTTTGTTTATCATTTTCCTATTCTAAGAGTTCATTTTTCCAAGAGCCCCTATTGCAACCAATTTATCCACATGGGGGCATGATTCTCAAGAGGAACGCCATTATTTACAATTTCTCCCTTCTTCAATCATACAACCCCCAAATGGTGCACTCCATTTCATTGGTCACCAAGAATACAACTTAGATTCTCTCATAACTCCTCACTCAATGATACATCATAGATGTCTTACAAAATAACTTCCCACTTAATGAGGCATCATAATTACCCCCACATTAAGAGGATGTCACAAATTATCTTTCAATGGGGCCAAATGGGGAGATTTCTCTTCAATAGAACTTTTGTTAATGATTATTCCAATGTGCTTTAGCATGAATTCTTTCCAATGAGATTAGTCAGAATTTAATTAAATTATCTAAAAGTTTCTTTTTAATTCTTACACATAATAATGAAATTAATAATCATAAAACAAAAATAATTCTAACATAATGATTATGGGTCTTAGATCTATATGATGATATTTTTTTTAAGATTCATACCATTTTTTTTTTCTAATTGAAGACAAAATTTTCCTATATTCCAAAAAATATATTATAGGGGGTGGCCTTTTTTTATTATTAATTTAGGTTATCATGAACTTATTTCTCTCTTTGAATGCTGATTCTTTGGTGTATAACTCCCTTTTGCACGTGTAAATATGCATCTCTTTGTCACAAAAGCAGAGCAAAGAGGCTAATATATAGAGCTCGAAATATACGCATAACTCTTATTTCACCCTCTATAAAATAAAGATTTTTAATCCATTTTCTTTAAAGCGATTTTCAATTATCTTGTTTTCTTAGAAGTTCTTTTTATTTATTTGAAAGAAGTAAACATTGTAAGATCTCTTATTATTTATTTGAAAGATCTAAACATTGTAAGATATTGTAGGATTTCAAGTTGTTATTTTTATCAAAACAAAATTCCCATCCAAAGTTTACTTCAAAAATACAATCTCACCTTCATTATGATATCAATTTATTTCAATTTGTTATTTTTCATTTTTTCTAAATAATTTATTATTCAATAATTAATCTCAACACTTTTTTTTTTCAACAAAATTTAAGTGTCAAATATAAATATTAAAATAAATAATAATTATAAAAAGAACACTTTCCATTATAAAAACATGCTTAAGTTGGAGAAATCATAACTAAAGCCTTCTGATATTAAATTCTAAAATGGCTCGTTCATATTTGAATATGACCATGTTTTGGTACAGATCAGTGACGTTAAGTTGATATGTCTTGCAACTTGCTTGTTGATAAAAAATTTATTTGATTAATTCGCTTCTGAAGGTAACTAGAACATCATTTGGTCCAGAATGTATTCAAGATGGGCATCATGGCTAATATTAATTGGTGCATTTGGGCATCCTCTCACTTGTATGCTAGGTCAATAAAATATGGGGATTTAAACGTGGGCCTCCTCTATATATATGTGTACCCCTTTTACACTACACCACAACCCCTTGAAATGCAACATTTTCACAATATAAACTGTAGTAGTATTAATCCCCTAAAATGACTCAATCTGTATTTGCACAAAGAGCAAGCCCCAAGAAACAATGTTAGACGAGCATTAGTTGCCGGGGACTGAAAAAATTGAGTCACCTATGAATAGAGATGGATCTTTTAAGTTTGCTAGGCAAGATGATATTAATTTCTACCTAACAATTTTTGGCATGCAAAGCCTTGTTTTGGATATTGTACGAGGATCTCAAAAGTAAATATGACTTTTGAACTTTGCTAATTTCCTATCCATTGATATTTTTGTCTTTAATTTTTCAATTTTTTGAGTCTTTTGTGATAATCTCGTTTCAAAATTTGAGGTGTGGTGTTTCTGATGCTGTTTAGTTTGTACACCATGCTTATATCCCTGGCCCAAAGAACTTGGAGTTGCTCAGACTCCTAGATTGTCTATGCTGTTGGACTTTCCTATTATTTATTACTCCTTTGTGGTTTGATCTTGAGGTTAACAGATGCTGTAGCTTCGTGTGTAAGCCAGGGACTGATATCCATGTGGCAATATGACTTGGGTTCAAAGCATAATCAGTACAATATGGAAATTCCTTGTAGAATTCTGGTATTTGTTGACACACAATGAATGTCACTTGTTTGCTGGCCACTCTCTTACTGAGATGCAACCATCTTCATTCTTACACACAAGTAATCTTAGATTTTACTATTAATCCATGCAAAACATGTAACTGCTTTCCGAGCCTCAGACTCAAGTTCATACCCTGTGGTTTCACTCCAGTAATCATACACACTAATAATAGCTTTTACATGTAATCAAGCTGGATCTTAATTGTTTGCCTCATCTATGACACGTATCAGATTTCTAACATCTTGAAGAACATATTGCCACGTCTGGTCTCATGCCACTTTCAAACTAAGTTAGATCTCCCTTTCTCTGCAACTGTTGAGAAGCGAGGGCTCAATAGCCCTTCATATGGTTCCTTTTTACAGGAAACATTCTTCCTAAGCAATTGTGTAATCCTGTCTTAACTATATATGCTGCCAAAAGCCTAAATGGTGAGTGGTCATACAAAATCAACCATCAATGATTTCACTTTTATCATGAAGTGAAGACTGCCATACGTTCTTATTGGCTTGTAGACCTGGGCAACAATCATCATTATTCTCTTTTAAGACCCGCCCAGGAGGAAAGGACTTTTGATTACAGCGAGGACTCCTAGCTTAGCTTTAACTGTGCATTTTTCGTATCAAAGAAACACTATTCTTTTCACAGAGGTTCTCCATCAGACACACCTGCACTTTTGAACATGATTTTTTCCATTTGCTTCTACATTTTTCCAAACGTGTTGAAATCTGTATTATTTCAAATCATCTGTTTCTTTCATAGCTTTTGTCTTGACATCTTTGGAATTTTGTTCCTATTATGCTCCTTTCCAACAAACAATGACATCACCTTTCAAATCCATAATTAAATAAATGTTCAGAATTATTTGCTAGTAGGCAAAGTCATGGATCATGCTGCAACGGTTGAAAACAAAACTGTCATGGGGCTATATACCTCTTTCTTTCTACTTCATTTTCCCATCCCAAGGAAAGCCTGTCACTTTATCGTGTCACTGATCCTATAATGCTATAGACCTCAACAAAAGTGATATTGTTTTGAACTTCTAAAGAAAATATTTTATTTCAATATATATCACGTGAAACTTGTGACTGCATTAGTAAATTCGACACTGACCTACATTATCAAACAGAGAAAAATACATAAGCAAGCTGCAATATAACTTCATATAAGTTGTCAACTACAAACATGCAGTGTGAAAAGCCATCAAGAACAACCAGCAACAGCTTTGGAATACCAAAGTAACATATTGGAAAATAGTGATGACATCAAAGAGACAACGCTAATGAAATGGATAGAAGACAACTCCTCAGACACAGATATTGAAGCACCCTTGGGTTTTATTGGGCAAAATATATGCTGGAGCAATCCAGATTTGTATCACCACACAGTCTGTTTGTCACTATGACAGCAGAAGACCCAGGAATGGGAACCAAAAGGAGGCCTTGAGCTCCTTTCCAGAAGGAATAGGAACCCAAAAGCTCCAAGGACCCTCATAAATTGTTGCTTAGTTATAAAGAAACAAATAAAGTATATTATTGTCCATGAGCGCAAGCAGCACATCAATGGGGCTTGAAAGTACAGTGAAATATAATAGCAGAGAAAGATTGACAAGAACTCCAACATCTTAAAGAAACTATAGGCTATAATCTAAAGGAACAAAACAAAATATTCTAACTAGTAGGTGAACCCACAACAGACAACCACTAAACCAGTAAGGAAAAACGTCATATAATACAAATATTATTGTGAAAGAAATACCCATCAAAGATAAGGATAATACGGGGCCAAAGAAGATAAGCCTGATGGAGGCCACGGCTTGCCCTAATCTGTGTCCAACTGCATAGAATGATGAGCATCTTTATAAACTGCCACAAAAGGCCCTGTACAAGATCTGATGATGTCCATACAAGAATGACCTTGGATCAAAAAAATAAGTATATGCCTTGGAGTTTCAGACCAAGGCCATGAGACCTACATGTTCCGGTTACAAGTTATTAGCTCGCAAGATTCCCGATGAAGGAACAATCAATCATTCTCTAACAACTCAACAGAGTTAATGATAAAATCTAATGATATAACTTGACTTTCATTTCTCAAATAGAAATCCACATGTTGCCATCACTAGTTGTCATTGGAACTAGGGCACAACTAAGATACAAAGATGGATTTAGATTATCTTACTTCCAAATTTCAAGATATAAGTGCACAAAGATATCATCTTGACCTAGGACTGTCAGTCTCTTTAAAAGCCAACCAATTAAAATCCACCAAGTCCTGACTACGTTCTTGAAGGAGCAAGCCATTTTGAATCTTTGATGCATCCAATGCTCCCATAGCGACCAACCGAAATTGAGTTAAGTCAGCTAGAAGATTTGGACAACACCTCATAAATAGTGCTTGACATATTTGGCTGTTCTTTAGCAACTTTATCCTTACAATCATACAGGTGATATCAAAATAAGTGAGATAATTGCACCCAAACTTCAATTAATTGGCGATAGCTAAGCTCTCAAATCAAAATTGATTAACTCATTAGTGATAACAATCAACAACAACCTCAAATTCAAGGTTAAAAGAATCTCAAACACATCCACGGATAACACTATCATGGGTAAAGCCTTAGACATCCCAATCAAAAATTATAGTCATCCTTGATTAGAAAGAATTGTAGGGCTGCAAGATCTCTTTTTGTTTCTTCTCTGTGAGGATGAAAGAAAACTTGACTTAAATTACGAACCTTGTCAACTCATGGTTTTGCTATTGAGAGTTATTGGCAATACCAATACATAAGCCCGAAGAATACAAGATAATAAATTGTCCTACCACATTAGATGATGTTATCAACCTTATGATATTAAAAGAACTATATTGGCAGTCTAAGTACATTGACAACTCTTCAGGGACATCATTGTGGTACAGAGTTGGACATAACCAAGACAATCATCACTAGCTGTAGAGTTTTCAATTCCTATTGCTTGAGAACAAGCAATATTGGGAAGGGAGGACTGTCATGCCCTAGCCATAAACCACAAAACCCCCGATCACAGCCTGCACAGGGATTAAAAATAATCGCTGACCAAGGATGACTTTTTAAGGAAGTAATGCAGCGATTCCATATTACTATAAAGTAGTGCTAATATAAGGATGACTTTAATTAAACTAAAGTCAACGCTTACTTTAATTAAACTAAAGGCAGCACTTGGATTAGGGAGGGGTGCATCCTTTGTAAGGGGTGCAATGATTATTAAGGTTGTGACTATTCACCACTCATGAATGATATATAGGGAGATGGAATCATTTTGTGAAAGGCATTAATCACGTGTGGATTGGAAAAAAGAGAAATAAGAATTGGAAATTATAAGAGATCTATTGGAATAAATATTATATTTAGCAAGGATATTATTGGGAAGTAAGTTTACATATAATTAGGAATAACGATATATATATATATATATATATGCATTATAATGGCATAATAAAATGATATTTGAATTACAATTAATATAATAAGATTCCATCAGCAATCATATTTGGAATCAATGTGAAATGTTTGATAGGAAGATGCAGCAATACCGGTTCCCTCATCAAGTACACCAACCCCAAGATGGATGGACTGGAGGTCCTGCCATACTTGTGGGCCAAGGGGCTGAATGACTTGGAGGCTCATTCCGTGCCCTTGGGCTTGGTTGAGGAGGACAGTCTCCCAGCGTCCTATCAAGCTTTTCCATCAGATTCCTAATGTGGTTGGCTATTGGAAATAAGCTATGAAATAGATACGAGTGAATTTAGGATATTTTGATTTCAATAGAGATTATTTGTATATGATCATAGATTCTTGATATTAATTAATTAAGATTTTCTCTAAATTGTATTGCAATTATGTAATTTTATAGAATTCTATTGGTAAATGATTTGCATTTGTTGGAATTGTTATTTTTGGGCAAAAATCAGGTATATCCCAAAAAGGGGACATTACAGGCATAAGTAGAATTTTAAGGTCCCTACCATCCTAGAATGAGAGGATGAGCTTCATAACCTAAAGAAAGAATATTCAGAAGAATATTTGAGCTCAAAAATTTTCTCTTGCATTTCATTGAAGACTAAAACTACAGTAGTTGTCGATCATCCATAGGAACAAGGTGGTCATACAGCTCACTAATTTGAAAGGCTAGACAACAATGTGTACTACTCAATTTTTTTCTGAATACTTACTCCTTAGACCTTGGCATCTAAGACAATAAGAAAAATGAGGTTCATAAAATTAGAAAAGAGTGTTAGAAAGAAAATTGAACTTGAATATTCAGACTTGCATTTCATTGGAGACTAGAACTACAGTAATTGTCAATCGCTCACACTGACTAGGGGATTATACAACCCCCCGGTTTGAAAGGCTAGGCACCAGCATGTGTACTGGACAACTTTTCACTGACTATTTACTCAGACCTCGGCATCTAAGACAATGTTCAAGAAGCTTCCTAACAAATATGCTAGGGACCAATGTGTACTTATCAAATTTTCACTGAATACCTACTCCTTAAACATTGGCATATAAGACAATAGGAAGAATAGTTCAAGAGAGCTTCCTAATAAAAAAGCTGCAGCTATAGAAATAAAGATGGAAAAAGGGTCTGGAGGAAAGTCAATTTTGTTGACAAAGACAAGAAGGTGAAATTGGGAGGATACAGCCATTCTCTTGAATCCGTGACAATAAATTAAACTCAACAGAATGGGATAATTGGTGGTTAGCATTAATGTCCATTCTCCTTATCCATATAGTCTATTTGGCTTAAACTTTGTCTGGCCCAATATCTTTAGATTCAACCAATGAATGCTTTATAATATTAACCCAGAGAATCAATTCAAGTCAACATTTTCAAGCAATGCTGCTGAATATAATTTGAGAGATAGAACCAAAATTCCTATGCTAGAGCATATAGCAGCAAAAGAATGAATCTTATGGACCCTATAAGATCATAAGGAGGATTGATGAGGTTGCATATGTGCTAGAGCTTCCAGTAAACAGCAGAATTCATAATATTTTCCGCATATCATGCTTGAAGAAGACCCTTGGACAGCAAGTTACACCATCACTTGAGCTGCCACCACTTGATGAGGATGAGAAATTGATTTTGGAGCCTGAGGTAATTGTGGATGTAAGAGAGAAAAAGTTGAGGAACGAGGTTATTCTAAAATATTTGGTGAAATGGAGGAATCTTCCACTTGAGGATGCAACATGGGAAGGAGTGGAGATTTTTGAGCATCCAAGCTTGAAATTGCTTGGGGACAAGCAATCTTGGGTGGTAGGACTGTTATGTCCCTAACCCCCTGAAGCCAACTTGCAGCACCTAAAAGTGTTTTTTTTAACACTAAAAATTAATAATAATTTAAAATAATAATAATTTTTCTATGGCCGAACTAGACACTCTTGTTTTGGGTACCAACTTTAAAACAAACAGGTATATATGTGATTCTTGTTGGCCGGGTGAATTCATCTGGAAATTTGGTCTGAAATCGGGAGTTTTCTCAAAGTGCTAGCTCAGATGCAAACCCTAGCTGCCCACCTAGGTCAGGACAAAAACCCTAAACTGGTTCTTACTAAGTTTGCTCATATTTTGTTGTTTATCTGATCAGAAAATCGTGATTTAACCCAATGAACTGCTACCAGGTTGGTCAGCATTGTTGAAGTGGTGGATTCTTGCTTTTTTCTGCCTGCGGCTGGCCACTGGGTCGCCTGCTGGGCATTCATACCAGCAGATTCGTGGTACTTGTGTGCAGGTCTGAGGTAGCAGCACTGAACTCTAATCCAGAACTCAAGAAAGTGACGAATTGCAGAAGGGACTAGGTCTCATTCAGCAACCTGGCAGCCCAGCAACCAAGGATGTCATCACATTTGAGAGTACCAGGCCTCTTGCTTATCATTAGAGCGTTGTTTCCAGCACCCCCCACCACACCAGGCTCTTATTTGTAAGGCGCCAGACAAAGACATTAGCCACTGTTATACCCAGCCTCTACATGCAGAGATCCAGGTTAGGACCACAAATCCCTGCACAGCACCATCAAGTCTGATTGCATTAAATGCCATTTTCAGGCGCTAGCAGTTAGGCGATCAGGTTTGAGGGTTAACACACCTCAAACCCTAGCTTGGGGTGCCAGCCACTCTCCTCCAGATAGAGCTAAGCGACCTACAACTGGTCAGGGACACTGAGATCTGTAATAATTCCACTCCAATCCGCTGTGTGGACCAAGATAGTGGTATAGGAAGCAAATCTCAGCATTGTGTACATCAAATCCAGGAGTTCCAAGCAATGTTCTACCATTCCCAGGCATTGTAACTGCTGCAGGAATTTGGACAACAGCAAATACTGATCTGTAAGAGGAAAAGTGCCCAGTTTGTTTTTCCTGATACTTACTAGCAAAATGCAGCAGAACTTTAAGTGCCTTGTTGATTTATATTGTCCTACATTAATTATCTCTTATAGATGTGTGGTTTTGTTGGCTATCATATGCTAGGGTTCTTAAGGGTAAATTCACAGCTGTAATCTTGATTGAATCATAAGAACAAACCCTAGGGCTATTTGAGCATCAGCATTGTCTAGTTTTAACAGCAGATTGAGTGATCAGAGTTCTCTATGTTTGCTTATAACTATTTGGGTAACTTGAAACCCTAGACTCAGGAAAGGGAACATTTCAGCCATGGGTGAGTGGCAAGAAGATGATTGAGGACTTCATGCCATTGAGATTAGAATCTCCAATCTAGCCTTAAGTGACTGGGTCATCAAGATATGGGAATTTATGAAGCAGATGGACAACGCATGGCCCCATGCATTGGTGTTAAGAAGCGACGACCAACTTGTTACTAGACCCTAACCAATTTTCAGGACAACAAAATGACTTTTGATACAACACAATCTCTTAGTTGCACCACCATGCCTTCTTTGGCAATAGGTACATATCTTTTGCATGATGATAATACAAGCATTGGGAATCAATTTGAGACCCTTTTTATTGCTATCTAGAACATTTTCATTAAGTTATGGCAAAGTGGCACAAGATTCATAGGGATATTAAAGGTGAATAGCAAGTGCTATGAAGGTTCAATTGGTTTTTGGAGCTTCAGCTAATGAATGCCTTTGTCACAATCAGGAGGAGGATGACCTCGTGAAGGTCCCTCTTCCAAAGAAATATGCCTATAAAATGTAAGGATTGTGAAAGGGTGGCTCTATGGCCTGTTTACTCCCCATTTTTTGTCTGTTCTTTCGATGACTATCTGTTTCTTTTTGGTTGGGGTCTAATGCTACTTAGTTGTGGCTATGAAAAAACTATGACATGGATGGGGCTGATGTAATTTGCTCCAGCCCATCATATGACTATATATGGTAGTTTGTGGTTTGGGTGGTTTTACAGGATCAATTTTGGCAAGTATATTGTGTGAACAAGGGTACAATGTAAATTGTAAATCCAATCATAGTTGTACAACTCACCGAGTACTCACACAGCTGAAGCTGGCAAGTTACCATAAAACTCATGATTTCAGGCAAAAAACTCGCGATTTTTCCAAAATAACTCACAACTTTTGCAGAAAAACTCACCCAATCAGCTATAAATTGTTTTTTCCACCCACTGTTCAAAAAAGATGATTCTTGCATTTCAAGTGGCAGCATGCAAGTGGTGATTTAGGGCATGCCTAAATGAGTATTATTTCATTTTTTTCACCTAATGTTATCAATTTTATATGAAACATTTTTATGAACAAAAGAGTGCCAAATACCAAATGTTGCTCTTAATGATAAAATTGTGAAAATGATGTGTGCCATGAAGGTTTGTGCGGTTTTAAAGGTCTTCATTTGAGCTTGGTGGTGGGGGGCTCCACCCCTCAACCCTACCTTATATCATGATAGGGAATGCGCCGCCCCTCAACCCCATTGGAGTCTCTACTCCCAAATCCCCACTAATTATTGAGATCTCTTGTCACATAAGAAACTTGATTACAATGAGGTGACAAGGAATTGGGATATAACTTGTGTGTGCTGACTTAGACATTATTATCACACAACTTGCCAAAAATCTCTTTAGATGAGGCAAATTCTACATATGATATGGCTTGTAGAAGTGACATTGTTAGTCATTTAGAGATTGAACTTGTTTATTGGTCTATGATATGTATTAAACTCTTATTTTGATTTATTTATGATGGAAATCGGTAATATATTCTACAAATTCAATAGTATGTGTGTTTTTGAAGAGTACTTTCAGAAATTTATGTCTTCTCAAATGTTTGATAAATTTGTCAAGTTACTACCAAGTTTTTCCGTGAGGTTTTTAGAAGTTTGGGTTTGCCAAGTAATTGTCGAGTCCAAGTTTTACAACCATGAATCCAACTCTCTTTAGTAGTGTATATTAGTATAACATATGGCTTTGACAACATATTGAGGCTTCTATTTTGGACTATAATTGTTTGGCTCACACGTCGTGATCTAGGTAGTTATGGTCTAAATTGGCAAGCCTAGAGTTTTTTTCAAGAAATCGGTAAGGATAAACATAGTTTTTAAGATGGATATGGTGAGCTTCCTACTACCAAAATCCAAGTGGCAACACTCTTATTTTTTGGCCCCTAAGTGCCTTACCCAAGTTTACGAGAAAAAAGAAATATATTTATATATTTATCCAAGGTTTTGTCCTCCATTCCCAATGGCGTTGTTCTTCAATCCAATCTTGCACAAAGGTAGGTTACCAAGGGCCAATTCCCATACTCTAGATCCACGATTTGATCTTGATTCTAGGAATGCCAACCAAGATTTTCTCAAGCCCAAACTAGTCCTACAAGCTATCTACCTTATTTAAGTCTATAAAATGTAATAAAAAAGACTTTGTGAAATCTTTAAATTGCAATTCTACTCCAAAATCAATGCCTTTTGATGGCAGCACTTCTCACACCCATTCTACGTTTCTTAAGTGGGGCAATTGCTAGTCTTCCATTTCCCCAAATAACAAAAGTTTTGTTAGGACTTCTTCAATGAAGACCATGGGTTCAAGCATTTGCTCCTACTCTACACTATCAAATTCGGCCATATCCCCAAGTGCCTTGGTTTCTCTACATCGGTCATCCAATCAAGATTTTTCTACTAATAAGACTATGCATTACACATCCATAAGGGTTCCTTCAATCCAAACACCTAATCGACTTATCATCAATCTTGGCAAAGAAGCTATGAAGGATGAAGTAGAGCATGGGGAAAATACACTAATTTGTTGCTTCCACAATCAATGGCCAAACCTAGTGGGATTAAACAAGTGGATCCTAGCAGCCTATCCTAGAAGGTGAGATATGCATTGGCCCTACACTAAAGAATTCTTTTACATGATTTGTGAGTTATCAGAAGGCAAGAATTTGCTGCTTCAAAAAGGACCATAAGCTTAGGGCAAATCTTATCTATACATGAAGCCATGGTATCTTGATTTCAACCCTATCATTGAGGTCTTGACCACCATTCCAATTTGGGTAAGATTACCCAACTTGCCACTACATTTCTAGAGCTCCTTCTATTTGAATTCAATAGGAAACTCCATTGTAAAATTCATTATAGGTCTAGCTTCGTCTTAATCTTCTCACTCTTTCATTCTCCCTTCGCCTTTGCTCTTATCCTACTAGAATTGGACTTATTCAAACCCTTACATATTGAAATTGACATCCCTTAGGGACAATCTTTGGAATGAAATTGTGGATTATGAGGGATTGGAACTCAAGTGCAGACAATGCTATGATTCAAGTCATAAGGTGGATGAGTGTCTAAAAGCTTCAATAAAAAAGGAAAAAACTAAAATGCGAGCAGCCTAGTGGAAAGGTGTAGATTTGAACCATCAACATATTTTTCCTATTGAAAGATAAAATGCTAAGAAAGTGGCAGCACTAAGTCCTATTTAGAGAGAAGGTACTAAGGAAGTGGTTGCACCAAGTCTTGGATTGCCAAGCACCTCTCCTTGAAGAGGCATAACCATGAAAGAGTTGATCCTCTCCCCTCTAGGGTAAATGTTAGTAACAAAGAGAACTCATCAAATACGGCTCCCTCACAAATTCCCAAAACTAATGACCCATCAAAAGAATGCACAAACCAATGGACAATGGTCAAATGAAAGAAAACTCCAAGCAAAGCATGATAGGGCAAGTGTATGATGACTCTACATTTCCATGATAAGATGGGCCAAAAAGGCTCTTCAACAATTAGTTTTGTTTGTACTAATTGCTCCCCTAGCTTTTTAGCAAGGTGGTTTTGTAGATATAGTTTCTCCCCACCTTGTGTGGGTTGAGCTTTGACATTTCCTCTTTGCACCCCTATTCTCAAGGTCAATGGAAAACCTTTTATTTATTCATTTTATTTTATTTTAGGGGAGTGGCCCCTAAGCCACAATTCACCAACCCAAAAAAAATATTAATTATTAGTTGTAATATTTCAATAGTTATCAAATATATTAACAATAAGTTTTAATAAATATAGTAATGACAATAAAATAAATTCAATAATATATATATAGTAAATATAATTAATTAATTAAATATCTAAATATATTTATCTCTTAAATTAATTAGTATATAATAAGTCTAAAGGTTTTATGTTTCTTTAAATTTAAATTTATAATAGAATGAAGAGGATAAAATTAAATTATAATCATTATTCTTTATAAATTAAAATGAAAGGTTAAGAGCTAAGAGGAGTGGCCGAATGTGAACATTGCGTAATTGAAGTGGAATATCATCATTCATTTTACTTATTTTCTTCTCTATTTTTGTTCGCCTACTTCATAGAAAATGGTAATGAAGATTCAAAAACTTGCAAACATTTATGAAAAAAAAATTTATAGAGCTTAGTTACAAGTCAAAATAAATGCATATTTTATTAGGGTTCACAAGGTCCCCTACCTATCCACAACTAAACTAGAACATACTGACAATCAACACAAGAAAAAACATCACTATGTACCTCCACAATCTCCTTTACCTTTGTGCTTCTCGAGACAAACACCCTAGTATGCTTGCCAAACACACAATCTTCACAAAATTCAAGTCCAACAAAACAATAAAAAATACCATCTACCGTATGTTTACTCACCGAGGTTTTCAAACTTGTTTCACCTATGTGGCCTAACAAGTGATGCCACAACATCCCAAATTCATGTTCAACTACATTGACACCCAAACAATGTCCATGCAACTAATCTAAACAGAGTACCATGTTGCCCTCCCTTAGCAAGCACCACACTGCCTCTAGCCAACCTACAACCCTTATCATCAAAGGTAACATGCATCCTTGAGTTAGTCATCTTTGAAACATACATAAAACTTTAGGTCAAATGTGGAATATGTAATACATCCAAGATTGTCCTAACCCTCCCATCCATGAAGGATATCTTCACCTTTCCTCGACCAACTATTTTTGAAGAGTTGTTATCACTAAAAAAGACTTTCCCTCCATTGCACTCTTTATAGTCAAAGTACCACTCCATATGAGGAGACATGGTAAGACGCACCTAAGTCAATTAACCAAGAGTTATCACCAACAACATTAGTGATAAAGAGAGTGTTCTCACTCTCTCGTCCATGAAGGATATCTTCACCTTTCCTCAACCATCTTTACAGAGTTGTTATCACCAAGAAAGACTTGCCCTCCATTGCACTCTATATGGTCAAAGTACCACTCCCTATAAAGTCATGTGATAGATAGACCTGTCAATTAACCAAGAGTCATCACCAACAACATTAGCAAGAATGAAAGCGTCACTACTACATTCATCATTCTTAAAGGATTCATCAAAAGAATCATCCTTCATATTGGATTTATACTCCTTGATGTGACCTTTCTTGCCACAATTCTAGCATTTTACTCTTTATTTCCCAAAAGACTTTGACCTACCCTTTTCCTTGGACTTCTTGTCTCCACTCCTTTTCTTACTCCCTTTCTCCTTAGACTTGCCTTAAACATCTAGGGCATCGAGAGAGGTTTCATCAATGAACTTCTTTCTAATCTCTTCACTTAACAAAATGCCTATGACATTCTCCAATTTTGGTTAAGTAAAGAACAAAGTAACAAAATGCATTTATCCTATTCATTCAATTTGACTCCTATTGACACAAGTTAACTTAGAATGAGGTTGAAAGTATAAAGGTGATTATTTACTAAGCCTCCATCTTTCATCTTTATAAAATACAACTTTATCAAGACAAGCTTATTTACTAGACTCTTGGCGTAGTATACATTCCTATCTTCTAACATAATGAATAAGCAATTTGTTCCTTAGACACATTCATCGACATAGAATCTGAAAGACATAATTGAATGGTAGTCCTAACCTTCTTATCCAATCTAACCTAGTCCCCATCAGACATATCTAAGGATTTAGCCAAAATAGACACTGCAATCCATTTATCCCTTTTTCTATTTTCAATTTCAACAACTCAAAATTCTTTCCATTAAAGCACTCAATCTCAGACCTTGAAGTGTCAGACATAGCTTCAATACCACATTGTCTTTTCACAAAACCTTTCAAAGGTTTCCTTTACAACCAATTATACATCATGTACTGCAACAAAACTGTTATACCTAGGACCACCGGCCAGATACATGTGTGCATGGACACCAATCATATGTGGCTCCAATACCAAATGCTGAGATTAAAATCCCTGTTACAGTTGACCAATAAATTGATATAGAGAAAAAATTAATATTATGTGATCAAAGAACAAAGTATTTAAGCAATCTTTTTAGCAAGTTGGTTAGAAATATATGAAAGAATATGCAACCATAAGGAACATAGGCGACTCCAAATTTACATGGGAAGCCCTTAGGAGAAGAAAACCCACTACCAAAGAATTGTTACAGTTATATTATTCAAAATTACAAAAATTCAATACTACAGGTTACTTTGCAAAGTCTCAAACTATAAGCTTACAGCACACTCTTATTTTGCAATCATACACATATTACATCAACCTCACACCCTCACCAAAGTATCCACAATCACATACACCTCAATCAACCAACCAACCCTTGTACATTTGCACAAGTAGAAAAATAGAGTCACTAAGACTTTCTCATGGAAAACCAACAATCTCAACTGTCTAATAACCTCAAAGAATACCAACAATCACCCATTACACCATGACATCAACCAATCGCACACATACTTCTAAATATGATGTTTCCACATGAAACTTCGCCATAGATGATAAGCAACTGGCACACACTAAAGGTCAAAAAGTTGTTGAGCAAAAAGCTCTTCCGTGATTGTCTTCTTTTACGGCCATCACAACTAGTACTCAGCTTGTGATGGCAAGGATAGCTTTCTAACTGCTCCAATCCATTTGTAGTACCTTAGAATATCTTCCAAAATGTAATCATGCTCTGAGATATTACCACACGTACTCCAACAGCACTACACGTGCACCTACATTGTCATACACATTCCAATGATCTATTCAAAGAATTATGTGATTGTGAGTTCTCAAAATGACTTGTGGTTGCTATCACAGCATTACCACATGTAGACAAACTTCCATGCTGAACTGCAACATCTAAAACTCACACAACTCTACTGCATTGCATTTGTAGCTACTTGCCAGTCTATAGATAAACTCTTTTCAGGAACTCCCCATAGGTTAATTGCACACCTAAATTCCAACAATATGTACCTTGGCACTAGCCAATAAATGTAGATTATAAATTACCACTCCCTGTTGAAGAATAGCAAATGGACTACCAAACCTAGGAGATAGCTTTTGTGATACCTTCTTATATGTAGTCCCAACTCCAAGTATAACAATTCAAGTGTAGCAAAAAATATAATTTCTTTCTTTCAAAAATAAACTATTAATCACCATACTAATTTAAACAATCTTGACTTACAATTATTAATTTGAGAGCTAATTGCTCCAACAATTTCTTCCTATAAATAAAGGTATCATCAAAACAAAACAAAAAAAAAAAGAAACTTCATGAGGTTAAGCGTAAAATATTTTATTTATGTTAGCCTAGAGAGGCCAAAATGAGTGACCAAAAATTCAATGTTTGTATTGTGTCCTAGAATTTGATTGGTGTATCCTCAATTTCATCCTAAACCGATGGTAGCCAAATCTCATATCAATGGAGAAATTTGTCACTGCACTCAACTCATCAATTAATTCGTCCACTTGAAAAGGAAACAGATTCTTTATATTCTTCTTATTTAGGGCATGATAATCAATGCACATACAAAAAAGACCATCTTTCATCCTAACCAATGCTAATAAGGGGTAATAATTATGTGTTTTGAGCCCTTTTCTAGCTCCATGGCATACTCTTGACCCCTCTCAAGTGTAAAACCCTTCAGGCAGGCCCTCAAACACCATTTGCTACTACTGTAATATTAACATATGTCGAATTGGCTGGATAAATCCTGTTTTTTCTCAAGTAGCCACATCATGCAAGCCCTTCAAATCATTGCAACTAATTGTGTAACTTGAGTTGTTTTGATTCTTTGAATGATCTGCTTTTGTATTTTAACGCCTAATATAATGGAGCACTTAAGTGATTGAAACCCTCTAATTTCATGTTCTTTATCTTCTTGCATGACTTCAAGTACAACCCTTTAAAATCCATTTCGGTTTTACCAAGTCCATGAAACCATTATAGCCTAATATCACACCAGCACCAGCTAAAGGTATTTTATAATAATAAAACACTATTGCATAAGATCCCATCCTGAGCTTCACACGCTCAACATACTCCTTCCAAGTCATATTGATCACATCTTTAATACAGACCTTGGAAGGAGGACATGCACACATATGTAAACCAAGTGCTAGAGCAAGTTTAAAATCAAATAAATTACGCATGCTTCCAAGTCAATCAGCACTATGGCTAGTCTACTATAATCCATCCTTCTGTCTTCAAGGAAGGGTATAAAGGTGCCCCTCTAATAGCAGCCAAAGATCGAGTGGTCTGATCGGTTAGCTTTCCTAATGATGTATACAATAGAGTTTGCATATCTGTGTCAAACTGAGCATGTTCATCTCTGTTGCTACTTCAACCAAATGAATGTATCCCTTGGCCATACACCTATGCCCCAAAGCCCACTCCTCCTTGCATGTGAAGCAATGACCTTGTTTCCCTAAACCTTACCCAGCTTCTTTATTAGCATCCATTTCAGCACCAGGTGACCACTTTGTATCAATATTGGGTGGTGTTCTATTTGAGGTAGGCTGGTGATAATGTGTATAATTTTGCTTAATTGGGGTCTTATGTTTGAGCAAATTTTCATATGATTAGGCTTGCGTAATAAATCCATCCAAGTCAGCTGGTTTAGGAGCCTCATCATATCCCTTTAACTCATCATTTGAACCAACAACAAACATGTAGGCTTGTCTAGATGTTTCAGTACCACAAACCTGCATTCATAGTCTTCCAAAATCTATATTATAACTACCAACGAACACTTGCATGTTGTGATGAAAAATTTCTAAACTCTATGTAGTGGTCATCACTAGCCATTTTATCAATCATGTCAACGTAAAGAGGAGCAATCATTTCAATTCAGAATATCATCCTTGAACCATCTTGAACATCCAAATCATGATGATTCCTCTAATCATATGTAATTCACTCCTAGAGTGGTGATGCAAACTGAATTTCTTCCAAGTCAATCATCGGATGCATGTTAAAATAAACAAGTTTATGGACCCATATATGTGAATTAATTTCCCCTAATCCATCAAATCTCGGGATGCCATTTTTTGGTATCTGCGATTGGGTTTCAACTGTTAAGATGGTTATTTTTTTCTTTAGGCCCATGACCATCAAATCTTCTCATATCAAAGTATGCCTAAAAGTCATATTTTAATCTAAAGTCGTCGTCATTGGCCCTATTTACTCTCCATAGCCTTTCTTGATCTATAAACTAGGATGGATAGTCCATAGTGTAATGTTCAACATACAAATTTTATGAGGGACATAAAGACTCAAGTTCTTTAAGCAATATTAAACCCAAAATATGTAAAGGAATGAGAAAAAAAACATCACCATAAACATGAAAATATGGATTTACCCTAGAGAAACCCACATGTGAGAGAAAACACCAATAACATGTGAGCTAAAACTTACTTACATCACAACGCCAGTGGCAATATATATGTTAAGCCTCTTGGACCTTCTAACAACTTAAATCTCACTCAATCCAATCTCTAAGATCCCGAACAAATTCTCAAATACCTCACTTTTTTCTTCTTACCTCAATATATTTTGGAATTCAGAAATTTACTCAAAATTCCCTTCTAATCCCAATTGCATGCCCTCTAGATATACCCAATATGGGTTTACAGTAGTCATTTAATGCTTTACAATGGAAAATAGAAGAACAAGAGTCAAAGGAAGTTGAACAATTAAGGAAACAGGAACACCACAAGTTGTTTTCTGTTGCATAACAAAACCGCCACTTGTCATTGAAGGGCAATTATGAAACCACCACTTTTATGACGAAACTACTACTAACAATTGCACAACTGATTCTAGACAAAACCATTGTTTTTTTTACCAAACCATTGCTTTTCTAACAAAACCACAGACTGATGGAAACTAGTGGTTTCACCCAAAACAATTTTGTCTTCTGCCAAAGCCCACTCTAAGATGTCCCATATTATCCTAAACATTCTCCAACATCCAAGTAACTGAATCCGTTTTGAAACCTCTTCTTCCATGTTGCCATGAAGTCAAATCAATCCTTTTACAGATCACAACTCCCCTATATGGGGGCTTTTGGGGACTCAAAACAAGAGGGATACTTTTCTACTCATTTTTTAAATTTTCTCTTCTGCCAAACCCTACTCTAAGATGTCCCACATCATCTTTAACATTTTCAGGCATCCAAGTAACTGACTCTATTTTGAAACCTCTTCTTCCTTGTTGTCATGAGCTCAAATCAATCCTTTTACAGATCACACATCTCCAATACAAAGGCTTTTGGTCACCAAAACCTATTGACTCAGTAAAAGAGGTATGCTTCTCTTGATAGATGACATGACTGCCATCTCACTTTACACCACTCCAACCACAATCCAGAAAATCTTTGTGTCCAACCATGTGAATGATTTACTAATTCCATACAGCTCGAACATTAAGGAACTTGGTTAACGTTTGTTCTCTCCTCTAAGCAAGAGATCCTTGCGCTTCTACTCAACATCCTTCCTCCGTAAAGATTCAAGACACCTATAGGCTGCTTCTTCTTTCTTGTCTTTGTATGTAAACAGCACAGAACTCTTACCGCCCTTGATCAAGCAATACTTTTTTCCCTTCCATAATAGACATTTTTTCTATCAAACATGTAGGGGCTGCCAAACATAACTCCATACACATCTAAAGGAACAACATCTACAAACATTTCATCAACAAATTTGGAGTTAACAGCAAACTTCAATCTACATCATCTACTCATATGCAATCTAGCACCATCTTTGATCCAACCCAAAGCCAAAGTCTTGGGGTGTCAATAAGTTTCTAGACCAAGTTTTCCAACCAAATCTTGAGATATGAGTTTATCTTGTGAAAAAAAATCAAAAAGTGCATCAATTTTAACACCCTTGACTTGAATCTTAAAAGTTAAATAATGCTTTTTGTGCAAAAAAACTAACTTTCCTTCTAGTGCAAGGAAGTTTAAAATCCAACTCTGAGCTGCAATCAATCTCCTCCCACTTTTTAATTACCACACTTTCTTCTTGAATAGCGTACATAGAGTTTTTCTTACCCTTTTATCTTTTCTTACATGAGCATTTCTCTAGATGTAGCTTAAAACAAGATGATCAATATGACTATCTTTGCCACAATGATCACAATTTAGTGCAGATTTCCTCTTGGTCCTTGTGGAATTTACCTTCCTTGTGGCTCTAGCTCCATTTATCCTTGGAGATGGATGGAAGATTATCTATCTACCTCAAGATAGTAAGCATAGGCATGTGTTTCATCTATGTCCACCAGCTTGGATAGCAACATAAGCCTCCAAAGATGGCTGGGAAAGCCCCCAAAGTACTTCATCAACACCTCATCTTGCACATCTTTCCCTATTTGAACAACCCTTTCCACAAATATTCACTAGGGTACTCTTGCGGACTTTGTCCATCTTTCTGTTTCAAAAAATGCCATTCCATACATTTTTCCTATCTATGACAAATGAGACAAATTGATCCCATGAACTAAGCTGAGCTTGCTTTCTTAAAGCCACAGAATACAAGAGACTTTCAAACCAAGTCAAAGCATGCTTTGCCAATCTGAATCAAGCAAAGAAAGTCTTTGGTTCCAAATTAAGAAAATGCATGTCAAGTTATATGTTCAATGGAGCCACCTACTGGTCAAGTTTATTAGCATTCACTTCTCTTTTGAAAGGCAGAATCTCATCTTTGCCTCAGCCTTGAATAGAGGTTTGTTTGTAAGAATTGCCTCAACATGTGAAGACCATGGGTTTTCCTCTTGCTCTTGATACCTTCTAAAGTGCAGATTTTCACCATGAGAGCCTCCATGATGCCCTTAATTATCTCCGTTGACTCAGAAATATTTGCCATATCAGCTTCTAACTTGAGGAACCTTGCTTTTTCAACAAGAATTTCTAAATCTCTCTCCATGCATCCTAGTTCTCCTTTTCACCTACGGGATTTAATGTCTCTTTGCAAAGATAATAAATCTCCTTCGCTTGTGGGTATGAAGCTGCAAAACAGTCACACTTCCAAAAAGGATAGAAAGCACTCTGATAACACTTGATCTGTAAACTAGGGATGGATAATCCATAAACTAGTCTTCAACATACAGATTTAATGAAGGGCATAAAGACAGGAATTCTTCAAGCAATATTAAACTCAGAATATGTACGGAAATGAGAGCAAACATTGCCACAAAAATGAAGTCAAGGATTTATCCTAGAGAAACCCATGTGTGGAAGAAAACTCCAAAGACAATACAGATTTTATGCCTCTTGGGCCTTCTAAGATCCGTAACAAACTCTCAAACACATCAGTGTTATGTTCTTTGTCTTATCACAGTCTATTTGGTGTTAAATTTAGGACCAGAAATGAATTAAGCAGAAATAAAACAAATCTAAACAATAGTACACAGCATATACCCTGGGAAAACCCTCCTTCTTGAGGGAGAAAAACCCAGCAACAATATATCACTTATATATTAAATAAAAGAGCAGCAAATCTGCTTTACAACTAGGCCACACACTAGGCCAAAATTGATGCAAGGATTATAGCACCTTTCTAGATGCAAATACACAAGCAATGAAGAATATCGATCTCCTTGATGCAAGAATCGATCTGCTGTATGAAGTCGAACTCCTCCCAGAATTGTGCGAACTTGACTTGAAATTAATTGGATGCCAAATGAAGGTGAGACGCCTTGTATTTATACACATCGAAGTGACCTTTCATGAAGAGTCGGCCTCATACAAAGTGAGACGACTTTACACAAGGGGTGGTGACTTTTATTTAAGTCGGCTTTAATATAATAAAGAATAAATTATTATTTATGAAATGAGACGTCACATCTCATTAGTCGGCCTCATCAATTTTGAATTTATATATATTGGAGAAAGAAATCTCCCGCCGCTACTTACATCAACACTCCCTCTTAGCTAGGGAGATATCTTTCCAGATATCCATGTCATGGAGTCTCTCAACATGACACCCACAATGGCTACACCCATTTGTGGAAAAGAGTTCATCACGGAGTCACTCAACGTGATAGCATCATGGAATGACTCTACATGACGTCCACCATGGCTACTCCCATGTGTGGAAAGAAACATGTGCACAAGTGCCCATCACGAAGTCACTCAACATGATGTTGTCATGGAGTCTCTCAACATGACGTCCACCATGGCTACTCCCATGTGTGGAAAAACACAAGTACAAAGGATTCGTCACAGAGTCTCTCAACGTGATGTTGGCATGGAGTCTCTCAACATGACATCCACCATGGCTACTCCCATTGGGTGGAAATAACCACATCTCCGTCTCAGAGATGGACAAGGGCTTTCACCTCATATTTCTCTTTCTCAAAGAAATATGCATTATAGCAAATAACAAAGATTACTGATGTTGAGTCTCCCTCTCATCAAGGGCTTCATTCTCCACAACTCCAAGCTTGTCTCGGAAATGTACAAACTTCACTCTAGAGAGAGGCTTGGTGAGAATATCAGTCGTCTGATCATCAGTACAAATATACTTGAGTTGAATAGCTTTCCTCAACACCATATCTCTGATGTAATGATATTTGATCTCCACATGTTTTGTCCTGTCATGAAACACTGGATTGACAAATAGCTTCACACAGCTTTGATTGTCACAATGAATCACAATCGGCTCCAATGTTTGCCCAAACAAACCTGCAAGGAGCTTTCGAAGCCACACTGCTTCTCGAGCTACTACACATGCTGCACTATATTCGGCCTCTGCAGTGCTTAGTACTACAAAAGTCTATTTCCTGCTACACCAAGAAATCATGGCAGACCCCAAACTAAAGCAACATCCAGAGGTGCTCTTCCTGTCAGCTACAATCCCGGCCCAATCAAAATCAGAATAGCCTTGTAACTTTAAATCTTCACTGGAAGTATATCTCAAGCCATATCCTACTGTGCCACACAAGTATCTCAAGATATGCTTTGTTGCAACTAGATGAATTTTCCTTGGTTCACACATGAACTGACTGAGGGCACTCACCGCATAGCAAATGTCTGGTCTAGTGTTGACTAGATACATCAATGATCCAATCAACTACCTGTACATGGTGGGATCTACCAGATCTGAACTAGCTGCAGAATCACTCAACTTTTTCAAATTTGTTTCCATTGGTGTAGACATAGATTTGCAATCCATCATCCCAAATCTCTTCAAGATGTCCGGTATATTTCCCTTGACTTAGAATAATCTCATTGGGTCTTTGCCACACTTCCAATCCTAGAAAGTAATGCATAAGGCCTAAATCCTTCATCTCAAACTCAGAGGCTAACTCTTTCTTGCATTTGACAATGAGATATTCTGCTCCAATAAGAAATAAATCATCAACATAAAGAACCAAGATTAAAGCCTCACCATCAACCACCTTGAAGTAAAGATTTGAGTCTGCATCATTCTTGGAGAATCCCAAGCTCATCAAGTATCGATCAATCCTCTCATACAAGGCACGAGGTGCCTGCTTAAGGCCGTACAATGCTTTCTTCAATCTGAATACACAAGACTCCTTCCCATGAATCACAAAGCCATCTAGCTACTCAATGTACACACCATTAAGGAATGTAGTCTTTATGTCCATTTGATGTAGCTTCCATCCTTTAGCTGATGCAATAGCAATGATAGTCCTAATATAAGTATATCGAGCAACAAGAGCAAATGTCTCCTCATAATCTATTCCCTCTTTCTCAGAAAATCCTCTAGCCATAAATCTTGCTTTGTACTTCTCAATGCTCCCATCAGCTGCATGCTTGATCTTGAAAAGCCACTTGGAAGATACAACTGATTTCCCTTCAAGTCTAGGTACAACATCCCAAACATCATTCTTGATAATAGAATGATATTCTTCTATCCTAGCATCTCTCCATACTTGTTGATTTGATGCCTCCTCAACACTGGAAGGCTCAGACTCAATGATGTGACTCATCAATGCCACATAGCCTAGAAACTTTTGTGGTCTCTTGCTTTCTTTGAATGTGCTTCGAGGAGTTGCATACTTCTCTGCCTCTTGCATAGTTTGTCTAGCCCATAGAGGTCTCTTTCATCCTATAGGAATGTCTCTCAGACCATCAGTAGGTTCTATGGGATCAACTGGATCACTAGCCTCTTTTAGTTCAGTAGACTCCCTCTAAATCTCAGAAATAGGATCAGGAGAAATGTCCATATCCTGAGGTGTCTCCTCTTCTTCATTGTCTATCTCCATGTAGGACCCTTTAGATCTTTTGAATGCAACTTCTTCTTTGAAAGTGACATCCCTGCTGATCTCAATCTGTTTTTGCCCTGGAATGTAGATCCCATAGGCCTTGGAAGTCTCACAAATATTCCTTTCTTGCCTGATGGTTCTAATTTAGATCTTTTATCTTTAGGCGCGTGAATATAAACAGGACAACCAAAGATTCCTAAATGACTAACCTCAGGTTTCACACCTGTGAAGGCTTCTTCAGGAATCATATTTTCCAATATTCAATGAGGGCTTCGATTCTCAACATACACTGCAGTTCTGGAAGCTTCTGCCCAAAGGAAGGTTTGTAAGTCTTGATCATGAATCATAACTTTGGCTGCCTCATGGATCTATTCTTTCTTTCTGCAACTCCATTTTGTTGAGGATTGTATGGAACACATAACTCCCTCTTGAACCCTGCCTCAATGCAGAAATTACGTAAACCTCCAGAAGTGTATTCTCCTCCATTATTAGATCTAAGAACCTTGATCCTCTTTCTGGACATATTTTCAACTTGAGCCTTGAATTCTTTGAATCTATCAAGCACTTCTTCAGAATCCTTAGACTTCAAAAAGTAAATCCAAGTCTTTCGAGAATAGTCATCAATGAAAATCACATAATACCAAAAACCACTCAAAGATGCCACAAACATTGGACCACATAAATCAAAATGAACAAGATCTAGAATTCCTTTTGATCTACTTTCACTACTATGAAAAGGACCCTTAGTATTCTTACCCAGTGCACATCCTCTGCAAGTGCCATTGTGCTCCTGACTGAGCTTTGGTAGACCCGTAACCATCTTCTCCATGGATGGAAGAGCTCTGAAATGTAGGTGAGCAAGTCTCCTATGCCATAACTCACTCGAACTGGTAGAATCATGTAATAATGCTTGAACTAGACAAATAGAAAGTTTGTATAGACTCTCTTGACGGACACCAATCACACAAGCTGTTTTGATGCTAGAGTTCTTCGGCCAAGCAAGAACTTTTCCCTCAAAAAATGCAACTTGATACCCTTTGTCCTCCAAAGCTGAAATTGATACAAGATTTCTCTTGATTCCTGGGACAAACAAGACATCACTCAAATGAAGAGGGATGCCAAAATCTAGATGAAGAGAGGTGGCTCCAACGCCTTTCACTGAATAGCAAGCATCATCTTCGATTATCACTTGTAAGTTGGTTTCTCTTTCTACCAAGTCTGAAAAATGATCTCGATATCCTGTAATATGTCGTGAAGCATCACTATCAATCAACCAAGTGCTACTGTCGGTTGGAACATTGCTTAAAAGAGCGGAGATGAATAGAAATCCTCTTGAGTTGTCTCTAGATTCTTTTTGAGGTGTCACATCATCAACATTCGCACTAGAAGCATGTTGCTTTGGTCTTGTTATACAATCTCGAACATAGTGACCATACTTGTCACATCTAAAACATTGAATGTGAGAGAGAGATCCTTCTTCTTCTTTGGCTCAGGAGCAGAATCTGATTTTCTGTCTCTATTCCTCTTGAAATTGCCTTTTCTCCCTTCTCTTCCTTTCCTTCTGGAAGTTTGACCAGCAAGAACATGATTGTCTTCATTGTGAGAGCTTTGTCCATTCCCTCTTGCTGCCAACCTGGATTCCTCTTGAATGCAATCAGCTCTAAGAAGATCAAACTTGGGTAATTTAGATCTTCCACTAATACCTTGGATAAAGGGCTCCCAAGATTGAGGAAGACCGTTCAGTGCCAACACGACTAGGCTCCAATGGCATATAGTTGATCTTTCAACTCAGTGATCTTCATGAAGAAAGAGACGACTAAATCTCCTTTAGCCATCTTTTATGTGATGAAGTTGTTGTCTTAAGGCAAGAGCTCTACTGGTGTTGTTGATCTCATACAAGCCTTGAAGAGTCTCGAACATGATTTTGGATGACTTCATCTTGGATATAATTGGCACAAAATGATCCTTCACGAAATCAATCAAGATCTTCCTAGCCTTAGTGCCATTCTTCTTCTATTGAGTTTTCTCAACCTCATCGGATGGCTCGGGCACATCACTTTCCATGAAATTGAGAAGATCATTCTCTTCCAATGCAATAAGGACTCTGAATTTCCGAGAGGTGAAGTTCGATGCACCATCAAGCCTATCTTCAACCTTGAGTCCGTTCACCATTTTCGAAGCTTAGATAGACTCCCTTAGATGAGAAGAAGAGAAGAAGATTTTGCTGCTTAAACAAATCTGATCTTGATCTGCTTAAACCCGCTCTGATACCATGTTAAATTTAGGACCAAAAATGAATTAAACAGAAATAAAACAAATCTAAACAATAGTACACAACATATACCCTGGGAAAACACTCCTTGAGGGAGAAAAACCCAGCAACAATATATCACTTATATATTGAATAAAAGAGCAGCAAATCTGCTTTACAACTAGGCCACACACTAGGCCGAAATTGATGCAAGGATTATAGCACCTTTCTAGATGTAAATACACAAGCAATGAAGAATATCGATCTCCTTGATGCAAGAATTGATCTGCTGTATGAAGTCGAACTCCTCCCAGAATTGTGCAAACTTGACTTGAAATTAATTGGATGCCAAATGAAGGTGAGACGCCTTGTATTTATACACATTGAAGTGACCTTTCATGAAGAGTCGGCCTCATACAAAGTGAGACGACTTTACACAGTCGGCTTTAATAAAATAAAGAATAAATTATTATTTATGAAATGAGACGTCACATCTCATTAGTCGGCCTCATCAATTTTGAATTTATATATATAGGAGAAAGAAATCTCCCACTGCTACTTACATCAACATTTGGAACTTGGAAATTTACTCAAGTGTCCCTTCTAATGCCGCCAATAACAAGCTCTCTAGATACCCAACTTGGGTTTACAATAGTCATTTAATGTTTCACAATGCAGAACAGAAGATCAAGAGGTGATGGAAGTTGAACAGTTGAGAAAATTGAAACACCTCAAGCCATTTTTCGTTGCATAATGAAATCAACATTTGTCACTAGGGGGGGTGAACGAAACCGATGATTTTGATTGCAAAATTGCCACTTTTTTGGAAAAAAATCACCCTAGCAGTTATGAAACCATCACCTGTTGGAAACTAGCAATTTCACACAGTAGCCAGAAACACCCCATTTTCTCAATTTTATCCTTTACCAAAGCCTGTTCTGAGATGTCTCATAACATACCGAACAATCTCTAGCATCCATGTATTTGACTTTGCCCAAAACCTCTTCTTTTTTGTTGCTGTAACATCAAATTGGTCCTTCTATGGATCATTCTATTAGGGTCTTCTTAAAAACTCTTTTCTCTCTTCTAGGATTACTTTGTTTAGGAGGAGGTGACCATCACAATTCAATCAAAAACTCCCTCATAGACCTCATCCGATAGCTATGCAACGTTTCAGCCCTGTGTGAGAGTGATCTGATGAAGGTGCAGAAGTGTTGCAGGGTCTAGGTCATTTCTATAACATCCCTCCTTGTTTTGTTTATTTTTTCAACTAAAAGCTGGATGCTTTCTTCCATTATCAAATTCAACTAATGTCTAGCTTTACAAAAATTGTTGCATAACTATAATTGTCTAATTCTCTCAAAAAAGTCTATACCATATCTATCGAGAATGCAACAAACTTAATACATTTGCTATCTCTAATATCTGTTACTCTTTTTCCTTTTCCCTTTTTTTTCAATTTTTTGTTTTTTCTTTTAAATGTTCTCATAAGATGTGTCCACCTGATAACAATGAGGTAACTTTGCAACAATTGATAAATAACATATCCTTTCTATGACTCAAAAACAAACAAGTGATCGTAAACGTTGAGGATGGCAAATCAGCTTTAGCATTAGAAGGTAATTTTGGTAAAGGATATGAAAATCACCAGAGTAAATATTGCAGAGATACATGTTCATTGGACTACTAGTGAATAAACAATTATTGTTTTGATTAACATGTCCCAATCTGAATAAATAGCATTTGAATTTTAATCTACCTTTTTGGATTTTGGGGGTTTCTATGTTCTAAGGCATCTTAGTATTTAGCCCTGTCTCAATCTGATGTGGGACCCCTGCATTGCTTGCACCTATAATGTTCTGTATACATCTATCAGAAACTTAAGTTGGAGGGATAACTGACAAGCCTGAATAGTGTGCTTATCAGGGACTGTCAGTAAGGAAGCATGATGAAATTTCCAGTTTTGTCTAAAATGGAAAAGAAAATAAGGTAAATAAATAATATCTCAAAGACAAAAGGAAAGAAACAACATAAATATTAATGTGATCTTTTCAAGTTAAATGAAAATATATTTGACACCAGAGATGTTGGCCAGAAGATAAAACCAAGTGGACCACATCTCTGCTCCTTGTTCTCAACAAAGCTTCAATGACATAAGATTCTCGTGTGATTGTAAGATTTCCAAAAATATTTTTGTTCGAATTACTGTATCAACTGTAAACAGAAATGAAAAAATAAATGTCAAAAATGGCTGACTGAATTTTGTGATGCCAACATTAGTGCAAACAGGACAGACTAGAGCTCCATTTTAGAATTTACTTTACAATATCCTTTTGGCCATTCACAACCACTGTTCCAGAAACCCCATCTTCCCGATATGCTACATTCATTTGGTTTTCTTCGATCTAATCCTGATGAATGCTGCCAAGTGATTTTTATCACTTTATATGTAAAAATTCTTTAGCATTGCTTAGCTGTGATGCACTTGAAAACATCAGATCCGATCACAAAGAATCAGACCATTCTATTGATTTCCAGGTAACTTTACTTGTTGCAGATTTCACCAATCTCATAAACAGGTTGTACCAAAAAAGCATTTCAAGATATACACAGTGTCTATTAAAAGGTTTCCTGCAACCTTGAATATGATTGTTGACAAAACATCAAGATATAAATGCTAATAGATAGAAGCATCAAACCTCGGTTCATAAAAGGTCACCTGGCTGCTCCATGACTGAAGGGGACAGCCAATTATCCATGACCACATTTTCTTGTCCACGTCATAGAGCAGGCCCTTACCTTGATTCCATGATGTGAAACAGATCAAATTATCCTGCCCAAAGCACTCAAACCGCTCTGCAGATAACCTCAATAATGTTCTAAAAAATCTCTGAGGCATTCTCCCTATCTCTATCCATGATGTTCTTACATGATCTAATTCCCAAATCCTCATGCTTTGGTGCGTACTGTACAGTCCTATTCTTCCTACCAAAAAAAGACGATTTTGAGCTCCACCTACAAGGTAACCATCCAGCAAAGATCTGGGAAACTTGGCAGGTATATGCTCCCAATAACCTGCATCCATTTTGTACATCATTAACCCAAGTGGGGACAGAGTCTCCAAATAGATCTTAGAGTCACAAAATGCCATTTTTGATGAGCAAAGGTTCACAGCAGGCATGCTCTGATGAACAGACCATGTATTTAGCTTCGAATCATAAACCTCTGTTGGCAATGTTCTGTCCCCAAATATGTCACTCGCTGCAATAACCTTAAATGATTTTTTTTGCCTGTCCACAACCATGATGAGCTGTCTCTGTTGATTATGATGCATGCTGGGCAGTATCCTCCATTCTTGTGTAAGGGGATTGCAAACCATAGTTTTGAAACAAGGTCCATCCAGACCTGAAAAACATACGAGGCCCCCAGAAGAACCAACCAACCAGAATGCCCAATCAGGAAGAAATCCAAAAGGAAGCTTATGCCAACTTTTCAAGGGAAAACTGAATACTGAGCACTGAGGAGTCTGCAAATTTTTCCAAAATGTGAGAAGACAAGGTCCATGTGAGGGTACCTGAGAATGGAATTTTAGAAAACTGCTGTCCTGCAAAATTGAATTCCATCTCCTGCACACAGACCTTAATCTGAAGAGATAAAAGGGAGGCACCCGAGCAAGGACTTCGCTAATTAGATCCTCTGGTAATTGTCCCCAGATTGTTTCTTCCATTTGAATGTCAAGCTGGAAACATCGACCAAAAGAGGCAACAGTTTCTTCATCAAAGCCTCGGGGTTTTGTTTTAAGAACCTTTTGTCGAAATGCATTGCTGCTGCTGCTGCCACTCTGGCTCAAAGGAACCTGTTGCTTTTGAGGCTCTTCATCGCATAACAACTCGCTTTTGGGACGTTCTGTGGTAACAATATCAACTTTGGTGGATGCCATATCAAGTCTATACAGGCTCGTCTTGCATTCAACCAGGAATGTTTCATCCATAATCCCTAAAAGTCAAGGCAAATCCAACTTGTGTTGCAACAAGACTGTATTTCCCCAACAGACCACATCAAAAACCTGCCCCAAGAAGACAACTATCGGGGACGGGTATTTGCGTTCAATCCACATAAATGGAAAAAACTAATAAAATTCTACAATTCTCGCAACCTAGATAAATCCTTTACATTTCAAAACAGTCCACATGAAAACTCAAAAATCCCCCTCTTTTAAGTTAACCTAAATAGAACCTTGCCTCTTCAACGGAACCCAGTGAAAAAATGTATTGTGAACCAATTAAAATATTTCCGCAAAATCAATAGAGGAAATGGAAATAAAAGGAAATAAGGGCATCAGAAAACTGCATTCTGAAAACAAAAATACACATGGTGGTAAGGAAACTGGAAGTTGAAGACACATACAGCAATGTGCATCACAAAAACTGCAAATATCATATTTTCTACATCACTGAATACCCAGCTTCGTAACACCCAAATTTTTAAGGCCTAAATAAGCAAAGGAAGTACAGACTGCACATACCCAATTCAATTCGTGGCCCCGCAAAGCCAGGAAACCTCAACCACATCTCCAATCTGATTATTATTTTTCACTTAAGAAGAATATTGACATAAAATGGTCGGACCGTGTGATAGGAATGGTGACAGGTAAACTAGATTGAGATAGAGAATGTACCCCAGCCTTATATCATTTGCTTTTGATTCCAACATTAATGTCATTCACTCGCTGCGCCAAAATTTATTTTCCTTAGCCCTTTAATTTTACTGATAATTACAATTACAGATAGGACAGCAATCATGAGATATAGGATATTACAAAGAGGCAAACGTAAATTAAGCACTAATTACAGGGCAAAAGTAAATTGAGCTCCCATACTTAGGGCCCGGCAATGAGAGAAGTAAGAACATCTCGCCCAATAGTATCCCATACTCCTGATAGCGCTGCCTCCAGTCATTTTGAACATATTCGTTACTCATTTTGTTTTTTTAATGGAGGGTTTTCTCTAAACCACAAATCATTTTTAACAATTCGATCTAAAGTATACATTTAAGTCAATCTAAACTAGTTTTATTACTTTCAAATTTTTTTTTGGAAGGGTTTTATGTCAAAATATATATCATTATTTTTATAATTAAATTTGAATATCAATTTAAGCTAATATTTACTTATCTAAGAGGGTGGTAAGGTGGGTGACTCTTCACAAACAATCATTGTTGTGGAGAGTCCGATTATGTGGCGTTTGGTCTGAGTCATGAGTAGCTTCGTTTGCTCGAAGTGGGTTGGATGATTGCCACCTCAGCCAAATACAGGTTGGCATTGCTGGTCTCTTCAATTATCATCTTTAACTCAGGTTTACATTATGAATCTTTGTGCATATACTGCACAGCCTTGTCATAAGGATATGTCACACACGTAAGTTGCAACTTGGCTCTCTCCGTACGGGTTTAGGCTACATTTATTATGGTGCAAAAGGCTTAATCTGTATATTTTGGGCTATAGTGGGGTGGCAATCTGACATTACCTCGGGTGGCTCGTGGGCATTGGTAAGAATAAATTTGGCAAATCCTATTTATTTCTCTCATGGCAATGTTTATCATTCGTGTCTCTGGTGAAGTGGTGTGTGGAGGCATGGATACATTTGTGCAGTTGTTAAGCAGCAAACGGAAAATGGCCTTCCTAGGGCCAATGACTTCACTGAGACTGAAGTGCATAATCCGTCACCCAAATTATCTCCTTCTTGCGTCAATGAAATTCCTTGTGGGGAAGAGCTTCTTGGAAGGTGGCGAAGGGTGTCAACTTGATACAAACATCACTTCCAGGGTTTTGGTTGGTCTTCTAGAGGTGGGCGTAGACAAGCAAGAGGTGAAAATTTTGATGTAGAAACTTTTTAGAAAATTTCTTCTAGTGGGGTTGGAGGAAACCCTTGTTGTGGCTTCTTTGGGAGTTGGTATCCCTCATCCACAAGATATGGGACTCCTTGCAGTCTATGGGGCAATTGTCAAATATTACCCGTTCTTGTTGGATTTGCAAGGTATCGAATTGATGGGGTATCACAAGTTGGCTTTGGCTGGGCCTGATTTCCTCAAAGAAAAGTATCGTCTCTCTCAGCCAAGGAGTGCTAACTGGCGGTATGAATTATGGGTCTTTGCTCAACAAAATTTGTGGTAAATGCAGTATCCCTGGTGTTTATGTCATTGTTGATGGGTTGTTTAGGGTTAGTATTTGGGGATGGTTAATTCTAGCTATATAAGTACCTCAACCTTGTGTGGTCAGTTTTGTAATGCATCTTAATATGCTAGATCTTCCATGTCTTGGCCCTATGTCGGCAATTTTGGTTGGTTTTTGTTGTAATGGGTGTCTGGGCGATGTGGGTAGAAATGTCTGATAGATACTATGAAATCAAATGCCCTTGGGTCATCAGGCAAGCACTGTAACTCTCTTTTTGATATCAATAGAAATCTCTTACCATTATCAAAAAAATATTTATTTATCTAAGAATTAAAGGTTAAAGGGTATTTATTTATCAAAGTTGTTTGGACCACAATCCTAGCCTCATCCCTAATGTATTAGGGGCCTTACACTCATCAATATTTGATTTCTAATACACTCATTCAAAACCATTTAACTTCATAGCAAATCAAAGACACTTTGACCATCTTTCTAATTATTTTAAATAATTAATTATCATATAATTATTTATTTTCAGTTGAATGGAAATAAAGCACTTTTTCATTTAACCTAGATTATCTAATTATAATTAAACATATTTTATTGGAGTTAACCTCAGCTAATTAAATAGATGCATACAAATGAACCATAAATTAATTTAGTTTGGGGATCAATAAATGTATAATGAATGTTTGGAAATTAAATGAGGTTAAAAGCACTTAGTTTGGAGAATTACAATAAAGAATTAATTATTAATATTGTGTAGCTTTCACTCACTAAAAATATTGAGATTGATGCTTAGAAAGGGTCTCTTGTTCAATAAAGTTGCTAAATTTCTTCTAAATCAAATATGCACTGTGGGAGACTAGCAATGTGGTCCATAATACTAACTGCAGACACATAAAATTGTGTGAACATATCACACATCTTGATTTCACCTATTAACATCATTTTCCTCATTATCACCTAATTCCTCGATTTTAATTAAATAATTCTTAATTATTTGATTAAATTATTATTTCTCTATTAATTGAATAATTAACGCTATTTGATTAATTCATCATTTTCTCACTAATATTCCCTTAATTAAATAATTTTGAATTATTTAATTAAATTCAATTTTCCTCTTTCCATCTTGATTAAATATTTTTTATTATTTAATTAATTCTATTTTTTCTTCAATCCCACTTGATTAAATAATTAAAAAATCCTATTTCTCTCATCCTCACAATTAAATAATTTTCTTAATTATTTAATTCTTAATTTTCCTCCAACTTGCACAAAGCATATTCTTTTTTCAAAAAGAGAATATTCCCTTTTAAAATATCTTCTTCCCTCCAAAATATCTAAATGGCATATTCCCTCCAAAAGGAATATTCCATAAATCAAATTTAAATTCAAATTTGAATAGATATTTTCTCTCCAAAATATCTTTAACCAATTTTCCATGAAAATAGGGATATTTTGGGCTCTTATCCATCCTCCACCCTTGATCTTCTTGATTTCCTTTCATCCATTGATCTTCAAATTCAATCTTTATTGTTGATTATATATCTACAAATCTATAAAACAAGTCATTTCTTCATCAAAATGACTCACAAGCTTTATCATTGACAATCTTGATCATATTCACAATTTTCATGAGCTTGGGCATTCTTGAATTCTTGAGCAATCTTGAGCAATTTAAGCATCCTTTTGTGAATCAAATCATCATCTAAGCTTTTGCAATCATGGGTTATGCTTAATAGAGCAATCCACATACATTTGGAGCATAATCCTACAATGGGATTGTAAGGTTTGCATTGTTTCTTGGATTTAATTGTCATTTGAATTGGTTTTGTAACATTTGTTTGAACCTTTGAAGCATTGTTTTCCTAATTTCATTGAGTATGGATTTTAATGATCTTTTTCTTGTGATTTTTTAGTGTTTTCTAACTCTAATTATGTTTTTTAACCAATACCCATTATTCTCATATGACATTTTGGTATGCTTGGTGAGACCCACATCCCTAACTTGACATATTTTTGAGTTTTGTTAACCTACAGGTTATAGAGATACTTTTTTCACATTGCAACACTTTTGTTTTCTCCACAACGACGTGTTTTCCAAGATTTGACTTGTATGCCAAAATATAGTGATGCTTTTGTTTCATATTAAAACTTCTGACAACTATGACATTTTTGCAGGTTAGAGTGACACATATGTTGCAACTTGATGTCTTTGTTATAATGCAATACGTTTGCAATCTTATATCGATGCTTTTGTGGTAAATCGACACATTTGTTTTAAATTATAGTGACACTTTTTTTTGTTTCTTCTTAATTTACTTGACCCTAATGTGTGCTTGTTTTCTTGGTCTTTCTTTTTTTAGCTAACATTTGCATAGCACGTGGCTTACGTTGGGAGAAACTAAACTACCAAAACTATTAACAAGTTATCTTGTAGGGTTTTCTTTTTTTATCACATTTGATTTAGTGCTCCTAAAATTGAACCAACAACTTGCACATTTGATTTTGGTGCTCCTAAAATTGAACCCGCAACTTGCATAATTCAATTTCATGCTCCTAAAATTGAACCCAAAACTTGCATATTTCAATTTGGTGCTCTAAAATTGAACCCACAACTTTGATTTGGAGCTTTAAAATGAACAACAATGAGCACATTTGATTTTGGTGTTTAAAATTGAACCAACTTTCATCTTTGAATTTGGTACACTAAAATGAATTTCATGTCGTGTTTGGTAAGCTAGTGGTTATGTATGTGTTTTCCTTACGCTTCATGTGATCTTGGAAATCAAAAGCACCATTAGTTTGCAATTTGTGTGTATACACCCAAGGTGTGACTATATGTGTATGCTCTTCCCTCGCAACTCTTAAGAACAATCTTGGGAATAAAAAATGTCATTATCATTTAATTCAATTAGGAGGCCTACTTGGGGATTTCATCACCTCAAGGTTGACCTCAACCACATTTTTGGGTGAGGTATATAAAGGGGGGAGAACAAAATTTGTACCCCAAGGTGTGACTAGTGTCCTTCAAGCCAAGCCTCATGACCCTCAGTCTGTTGAGATATGTATAGGTGATGAGAAAAGGGGAGACCCCCTTGACTTGGGCATCCATAGACAAGCTCATTGTTCACCAATCCCCCACTACGAACCTTGTTTATTAGTAGCCTTTAATACTTTCAACTGTTAGCTTGGGATAATGCAATGTACAATATCATGTTTGAAGTAACTCATCATGTACTTCCCCTTGTTGAGGTGATTGATATTCCTTGATTTGGACCTTTTTCCTTTCTAATGTGAGAGGTGCGAAGGGGGTACATGACCTTCGTATATTCTAGTCACCCATTCATTGTGGAGGTATTTTCTTCAGCAAATGGGCTTATCCTAAGTTAATACACCTAATCTACTACTAGCTAGGTTGTGTATCTTTGGTGTGTTTTCATTGTTCAAGTACCCATGAGACCAAATAGTATATTCTTATTTAAGAAGACACACAAAATCTATCCAAAAACCCTTGGATTCAATCCTCTATGCTATTCTTTGTTGTTTTTATCACTTGCCAAATCAAAAACACATAAAATTAGTCATCAATCAATCAAGATATTTCAAAACCCTAGAAAAAATTAGGCTCAAATTACAAAAACTATGTCTTTGAGTCAAAGCAATGCTTTTTACTATCAACTTGCTTTGCTTCTAATTACATCTTGACACGTCTGATTTTACATATCGATGCTTCAATATGCAAATCAATGCGTCTATGCAAGTCAATGCTTTTGTGTCAAAACTATTTTCTATCAAAATCCCAAAAAAATAGCACAATAATGCATTTGATTGTTACACATTCACGCTTTTTACCAATAAATTGATGTTTTTTTAATATTGTCACTTTTGTAAGGGGAAGTGCACCACTACTATCAATTAAATTGACACATTTGCAAAGTGACACATTTGCAGAGCGACACGTTTGACTGTCAATCCCAAAACACCAAAATTCTTAAAAAATTCAAATTCCTAATCTCCACCAACTGTCAGTACAAGACCAGAGACCTATTCAAACAAACTTGTAGTCACCAACACCATCCAAAATAGCAACATACAATGTTTCATCTTCATCCCATATCATTCATTCACGTTGGTCGTCTTTAAACACCTCTCAGTCATCTTTGGATCAAAATCAATTTCATCAAACATCAAACCAACAAAACAACCCATCCAAACAATAACCTACATTTGACACTGGTCATTTGATTTAGATCTCCATATCTTATCCTCTAGTTTAGCTTCTTGCTTGAAAAATTGTATCCTTTCAAGTACAAGTAGTTAAATTAACATCAAATCTTTGTGAGATAACTTGCTTAGTCATCATTGTCTACTTCTAATTTGGTAACCTCATTATCCTCTTCCTTCACTTGGACTCATTAGTCTAAGACAAGCAAGGATTATCCTCAGACATCCATCAACACAAGATCTAGTCAAAAACTTTGTCTATTAGAGGTTTCATATCATCCACTCATCCAAACATCATCAAAACATTGGTCCAAGCCTTTTTAAGTGTCATTAATAGTCCAACTTGAATCAAATCAAAAATCAACCCAAACATCCACCCAACCATCCATCAAAATCATCTTCACCTCACAGGATCACTACAAATTTTATGCCTATAACGAGGTCCCAACATAAGAAAAAGATGGAATCTAATCCTAGTAGCTCTAGTGTACCCACTACCATGAGTGTTACCGAAACAACCTTAGGAATGCTTGGTTTTAAATTCGATCCTAGAGGGTATAGTACTCCAAGACAAACCCAAAAATCTCAAGAACAAATGGTCATCATACAAGACATTACCCACGAAAAATGAAGGATTCACAAAATTCACTAGGGAACAAATCCTTGAAATGCAACAAGACTCGTCTTTGGCTAGGGAAATTGATGCCTTGATAGCTATTGACCCTGATCTATACTTGTTAAGACTTGTGCAAGGAGGTGCCAAACTACTTGCTAACTTTGATGTCGATACTCTTAGGGAAAAATCCCTTACACATGTTATGGCATCAATTAATCGTACATATGGAAATGCACCCTTGGTACATCACATCATACAATCAATACTAGGACCTCCAACTCTACCAAATGTACCAGTTCAACCTATTGTGCATCTGGTTGATACATATTCGATAAAATTTTCAAGACAATACATAAATATGTTGTTTTACAATCAAAGTCTAAGCAATCAAACAAACCTAGATTTTTAAAACACCAACACCCAACCAACTACAACATAAACGAATCTACTCAATCCCAACATTCCAAGAATTATGGGGCTAATCCTTTTACAACACTACCTTCACAAAATAGACACCCAAGTGTCCCTAACACACAACAACACCCATCAACATCCCAACAATAATCCACAAATCAACAACACCAACAAACTTTCATACCTCAACCTCCTCAACAACAACCCCCACATCAATACATCTCTCAAAAAAATCCAACACTTCAACCTCCTCAACATCCTCAACAACATCAATACATCTCTCAACAAACTCCAACACCTCAACCTCCTCAACATCATCAATACATCTCACAACAAACTCCTACACCACAATAATAATGCACACATCAATACGTCTCCCAACAAACTCCAACACCACAATAACAACACCATCAATACATTGTGTCACAACACCAACCAAACATTTCTTATCAACAACAACTAGCCTCACAACAAAACCCCCAACATCCACAATACATCTAGTACCAACCACAAAACCCTCAACAAAACACCATACACCAATATTAATATGGTCCATACAATATACCTCCACAACAAAAAACACCCCATAATACCAATTAAACCATCAACCTCAACACATCCCATGTGACATGACATCTAACATCCCCCCTTATCAAAATTTGGTATACAATTCATCCACCATACCTCGATACAACACATATAACCCACCACTGAATAATCCCCCTATTGATATGACAATGCAAATCCAAAGCTTAACACAAAAGATCCATGATATTTAAATGGGAACAATTAAGAAAATGTATCTCTCTAAGATATATGTCCTTACCCATTTGATAAGAAAATAACAATGTTATAGTTTCACCCTAACTTCAAGATACCAAAGTTTGACAAGTACAAGGGATGTGATAATCCAAAAGAGAGCATACAAGAGTTTTGTGTGGCTTGTCTAGAGGTGTCCTACAATGATACTATGTGCAAGTGAATTCTAACCTAAAAATGCAAAATGCTAATTGAAATGCAAGAAAGAAGGCACAAACAAAACACTCAATATTAGCTTAGTTTAACCCAAACAAAATGAGCAATAAAACAAAAAAAATTACCTTGCTTGAGTTGTTCCTTTGCTTGGCCCTTTTGATGAAGATTTGTATGCTCCTTCTTTGATAAAATGGCCTAAAATTATATGTAAAAGATGGAGATTTTCATGGTGAATGCAATGTTGTAGTTGGATAGTGGATTGGATGCAAGTGATTGCTTGAAATGGTTACAACAATGGAGGGTAGCTTGAATGCAAGTGCTCAAATTTTCGTAAGTGTGTGATATGCAAATGAAGCAATTTTTTTGCTTTTAAGGAAAAGCCTCCAAAAGAATGGAGGGTTGAGATTCATCCTAGGGTAGAAGATCTAGGGCCAAGATGTCTTGAGACATTCAAGCCATGAGATGGTGGCATTTGGTTGAGGAGGTGGACAAGGGAGGATGATGTGTTTATGAGATGGAGGTCAAGTGTCCAGAGGTACCTTCAAGGTACCTTGGGGAATGATGAAAAAGGCATGTCTTGTCTCATCTCCCTAAATCTTAGGAGGATGTGACAATATAAGAATTTTAAATTCTTCTAAAATCTCCCTTGATTTTGGAGATTTGACTTTGGGATTGGGAAGGGGAATTTTTTAATTAGGATTTTATTCCTCTAAGGTTGTTGGAGAAATAAAGTGGAATTAAAAATTCCATATAGGATGCATTGGAGGGATAAATGGAATTAAAAATTCCACTTGTACATGTTGGAGAAATAAATTGTAAATTCTTTAGGGGATGGAGATAGCTTCTCCAAAAGGAGAAAGCCTTTATGAAGGTTGAACATGGTACCCTTGCCATAATTGGCAAGAGGACAAGATTAGGTGCTAATTAACCTTTGATTAAGGGTTGTGCAAATAATTAGGAGGGTTAATGATGGATTAAGGGTAAGTTGCAAAATATGGAGGATGTGACACTAATCACCATCAGTGATGTGCACATCCTAATCACAGATTAATTAGACTAATCTAGATTAAGAGGGGGTTATGGAGGATGTTGACATGAAGAGAGAGAATGAATGAATTAAAAATTAATTCAATTCATTTGGCTAAATTGACTAAATTAAACTATTTATTTAATTTAGAGAAGAAAGAGTAAGGTATTTAATCAATTAATTAAATACCTTAAAGGACAATAGGTACAAGATGAATATTAACCAAATAATGAATTATTTAATTAATATGGTTTACGACGACGAGATGGAAGAATACAAGGGCGAATTTGACCATATGGGGGTGGTCAAATTCAGGTGTCTACATTTTGTCCCTCTTCCAAATATCATTAGAATAATGATGTTTCAAAGAAAAATAAAGTGTAGACGACTCGATAGAAGAAGAGAACTTTAGAAGATACCTTGGTATCGTAGGGAAACAGATAAGGAGGAGAAATGCAAAAATATGGTGAGGTATGCCCCCTCGAGAAGGCGGATGGGGAAGAAAAGGGGCCTTAGACGACTTCTTGATATGGAGAAATGAAGGGCACCACACAGTAGAGGACGAAAAATAATGAAGAATGACTTTTGAACGGAGGAAAATGGACAAACGGGGAGCGAATGGCAGCCCACGAAAGAAAGGGGGCAAAATGATCAAAAGAGGTTAAATAAAGGTTAAAATGACCAAAATTAGCAAGGCTAATTAGGGTCAAAATTGGAAAACTATAAATAGTAAATTAGAAAATTTACTATTCACCCTACTTTCATTGTGCATGTGTGTCATCGAGTGATTGAGCGAGAGAGTGAAAGGGTGAGCAAGAGAGAGAGGTGACGAGGTGATGGAGATGGCAGGCAACGAGGAGATCATTCACCGAGCGAACATAGTACGATATTTCTACCACCTACACATGTCACCCCAACAGGTAGGCTTTGAACCCTAACTCTATGATTTGATTTTAATTTTGCACATGTTTTTATAAGAAACGGGCTTGCCATAGGAGGGTGAATTCACCTCTCCCAGGAAACACATTCGCCCTTCCAGTGAATGGGCGATTGTGTGGTGAGGAACGGGTGGGCGCGCATCTACAAGGGTGAATGCGCGAGGAGAGGAGCGATTGCAAAATCACCCCTTTTAGGGGAAGGGCGAACATGCGTTTGCAAGGGCGGAAGTGCTAATGGAGGGGTGATTACGAAATCGCCCCTTGAAGGGAAAGGGTGGGCACGACACCGCAGAGGCAGAAGTGTAACCGGATGCACGATTGTGAAATCACCCCTCGAGGGACAAGGGTGAGTGCGAAATCGCCCAACGAAGGGATATGGGTACAGGGGAAAATGTGAATTTTCCCTCAGGGTAGAAGGGCGAAAGTGATTTCACCCATGGGAAGAAAAGGGACACAGAGGCGAAGGCATATTGGCCTCTTGGGTAAAGGGGTGAATTCGCTCCCAGGGCAAGGAACAGGCGAACCCGCCAACACAAAAGGCGAAGCTATGAATTGGATAGCACAGGGGCGAACGCGCAAGAAAAGGGGAATGGGTGAATGCGCACTACATAGAGATGAATTCACCAAACTGGGACAAGGGGAAAAAGAGAGACTAGAAGGTGAATGGCAAGAAAAGACTTGACAAGTGGCTTGGATGGATGCAGAGCATAGAGACCCTATGGACGAGAGAGAGGCATTCAGTCGTGTTGGAGCTGACCCAAGAGACAATGACACCTACAGACCACAAGGCACTAGAGTAGGCAGGACTCCTGGACATATTAGGATATTATGCGATCAAGGTCCGTCGAATATTGTTGATAGCCCTAATGGAGAGATGGAGCTCTGAGACCTATGCCTTGCATCTCCTGATAAGGGAGATGATTGTTACCTTGGAGGATCTTGTGGCTACCTATCAAAGGCCACCTAGTGAGTGGGGTGGCGAGCCGACCGTTGGAGAGGAGCCTACAGGCTGTGTTTGGCACCATTAACCTTCCCTACCGAGGGAAGGAGTTGGAAATTCATGTATGCATTGGAGTTGTACCACCCCTATTGCTATTTCTAAGTGGGTTGATCTGTGGGATATTCCTCCCCGACATGAGTGGGAGATTCTTCATCCTCAAGATTATTGAGGTTGTTAGGCATATTGTGGAGTGGAGGGACAGTGTATTTGCATGGGGGCCCTATATTCTAGCACAGTTGTATAGGGATATGCACGTGGTGTGCTACCGAGGAGCTATGAGTGTCACCCATGTCACCCTGTTACAAGTGTGGGCATGGGAACACACCAGGATTACCTACCTAGAAATTCTGAGAGCAGGAGACAAAGATGACTCCCTTCCAGTGGCATAGTGGTGGGTGGGAGTATGGATGGATGCTTCACTATAGGCAGGTGACAAGCCTGGAGTATTGGTGGCGGATGTTTGACGACCTAACAAAGGACCAGATTGTATGGAGACCAGATATTGAGCATCAATTTTAGTCATGGAGCCCGAGGACAAGTTATACAGTGGTTACATGTTCTCACACTGCTATTTGATTGGGAGGGATCCCTCTATTGTTGAGTTACACAGGTTGGATTAGGTGACGCGACAATATGGGACATGATAGGACATCTAGTAGGGGAGGAGAGATTCAGGCTAATTACCCAAGAGAGGGGATGGGGGCAGACCATTCCAGCTGAGTTTGTGTGACAAGAGTAGGGGCAGCTTCCAAAGCTTATATGGGGATGGAGGGGATGCCTAAATGATGTGGGTGTCACAAATAGGTATAGGGCATGGTGGCAGGGGCGAAGACATGTTAGGATCACCACGGTTGAGTCAATCGTGCTAGCAGTGGGGTTCGGGGACGAGGATGTGCAAAAGAGGCCCTAAAGGAGGTGGAGGGGAGATGGATATGGAGGAGGAGAGAATGCAGTTCAAGAGGAGCGGAGGTAGGAGATGGAGGTGGATGTGCCAGAGGTGGCCAAGAGGTCACTAGTGGTATATCAGGGACCACTCGCTGAGGATCCCATAGTCAGACTAGCAAGAGCACAACCTTATGTCTGCATTCTATAGTAGAGACTACGACAGTTTGAGGCAAAGAGGGAAGTGGCTACAAGTTGAGGGTGGTAGGTTGCAGGGGGCAGTGTTGATGGAAGAGGACGAAGTAGGAGCAGAGACAGAGAGACTGCGAGGGGAGGTTGAGAGACTATAGGGTCTATTGGAGACCACCTAGGGGGAGAGGGAGGAGGCAATGGTGTTGGCAGAGCAGGTTGGGGATCAGGTAGAGGTATTACAAAGAGAGAGGGATGAGTTCATGAGGAGGGCAGAGGTCGTAGAGGCTGGAGTGGGGGATGCAGGAGAGGGATGAGGCTATAAGGAGGGCCCAACAAGCAGAGGCACAGGTAGCATCAATGAGATTAGCACAGGATGATTAGGAGCTAGAGAGGAGGAGGCTGCAACAACAACGAGATATACAAGATGGAGAGGGATCAACTATGAGTATAGGCAGCAAGCCTGGATGACGTCAGGACAAAGGTGGGGTATTGGATGGGAGCATATTTTATCACCGTACTCGATCTAGCACGGAGGGTTTCTCTCTACGTATGAGCAACTCCACAGAGGCCCGCACCCTCCCACTCAGGACCCACACATACCAGGGGGTACAGTGATTATAGGGACACACCTCCAGACGGTCAAAGACTTGGGGAAGACTCCCCTCAAAGATCAGATCCAGGGAGTAGTGGTTAAGGGGGATAGAGGGTCAAACACAAGCTCCTAGTTTTGACAGATGCCCCAACGAAGATTGTACATTTATGCAAAGATGACCTTCAAATTCTTTTGTACATATTTGATTTAGCATATTCTTTGATTCTTTATTGATTTGGGACACCACAATGTGTTAGATGTACCTATATGCATCTGTATATTATGATTCCTCTGCACATGCATTTTATTAGGTGATGGACACTATATGGACTATGGAAATTATTATGGATTGCATGATGGACTTTATGGAATTTTATTATGGACTACATGATGGACTTTTATTATGGACCTTATGGACTTTTATTACAAACTTTATGGACATTATATTTTTGATATATCTATGGTATGGCAGATTATGTGATGCTCTATGTATGATGTGTATGTGATGTTCTTATATGTGTGATGCGTATGTGTATGATTACAATTATGATGGATGTATGTGATTATGATGATGGTAAATGCATTTATGATGGCATGTATGATATAGATGACATGTATTATATCTAACACTTTATGATGCAGGATGTCATGGCTTATAGTTCATGATTTATTTATTATGGATGCCTATGGGATTATGATACTAATGGTTTGTGATGCATGTGGCATTATGAGTTTGATTTATTTATTATGGATGCCTATGGGATTATGACATGTATTTATGGATGATGCATGTATTATGGATGCCTATGGGATTATGACATGTATTTATGGATGATGCATGTAGTATGGATAGCATTGTAATGTTTAATTATGAATGTATGATGTGCATAATGCTAGGGATGAACTATCATATGCATGTAATATAATGAGATGCATTTAATGAAATGAATGTAATGCAAAGATTAAGATGCTTAGAATAACAAATCTAAACAACTTAAAATAATAATGAGAGTGTAATGCAATGAAATGAAATGATAATGAAATCAATTAAGATGCTTTGACTAATAGATCTATATTAATCTAAACAACTTAAAATGATAATGGAATGGATTAAGATGCTTAGACTAACATATCTATATTAATCTAAACAACTCAAAATGATAATGAGAATGAAAATGCAATGAAATGAAGTGATAATGAAATGGATTAAGATGCAATAGATAATGAACTAATAATGAAAGATAACGACATGATTAATGCAACATAATAGAATGAAAATGAAATGGATAATGAAATTAAGGAAAATGATAATGCAATGCCATAAAATGAACCTAAATGATAACGAACATGCAAGGTGAAATGAATAATGATGGGCAATGAAGTACACCTATCAAAATCGTAGGGACCTTGATAGGAAGAATAGGTGGGGGGATAACATTTGCACAACCCAAAATCAATAACCATAGGCTACGGAAAATGGATGGGGATAAATTCCATGCAATGGGAGAATGAATGAAATGCAAATCTAATGCCATTCTATCATACGAGGAGCACTAAATTTTATTATAGCACAAGACACGATAGGCCAGGGTATTAGGAACCAAGGTCGATAAGTGTCGAATGCATAAGACTAACACAACAAACAAGAAGGTTATCCAAACACACCAAAGTCACAAGGGCTTTGGCAAGGCCTGATGTTGGAATAACCACAAGCACAAAGGATGCCCCAACATTACACGAGACCTCAAGGATCTTGGTGGGTACTACATGGGACAACCAGGAAGACAAGATCACACAGAAAATCAAGTTATGCCCCTATATTTACCAGTCAACGTGTACCATGATATGATGGATCATGGCGACCTTGAGTAGGTATAATAGGAAGCTCATATGATAAAAAAATAGCAAAAGCACCAAAAATATCACAATAGATTTCAAATATCCTTTGCCATAGGACCAATAGGTGGATGAGATTAACACAGTCTGATTTGAGGAAGGATGCATCCTGCTAAGACCACAGATGGATGGAGATAGATTATTAAGTCAACATGACTCAAGGTACCAAAAATAGATTGAACCTCCTAGTATCGAGGGATTTTGTTGTTAGGCACCAATTGAATAGGGACACACTTAACGACATGACATGAAACCAAGACACACCCTAAGGAAAAACCTAGGGTCTCAGGGGTTGATTAAAATATTAGCCTTGCCTAATGAAAGCACATAGACCTCATAGTTTGATAAAAAACTGACGATCGCCCATGGATAAAAGCGGAAAGTGGACGATGAAGACTCAAATGGATGGACAAAAGACATGACTAGACAAACCAATGATGAGGACTGGCCCCAAAAGGATAAACCAAATCCTCAAGGGCTCATCAAAGATGGCCTTGCCTACGTGAAAGCACAAAGGCAATGTAGTTCGATAAAGAGGACAAAGGATGATACAGGACCTAATGATGAGAGATGCAATGAATGATCCTAGATGGAGATGTGTAACCGACGACATGACACCAATATACAAGCGATGAAAATCTCAGGATGTAGGATAGCAAATCTAAACCATCCAATGCTCAATTAAAATATACCAAATGACAGATGATGGAATGTTGATAAAAGATGGATGCGATAGGATGCTAGGATAGGATGGATGGATGGAGACACAAACACATGTGAAAGTAGGATACAAGGTAGATAATGATTAAGCCCTCTACGAATGGCACATGTTGTCAGGTTTTCACCAAACGTACTTATCCAAGGTGCCACCAAGGGTGGTTTTCACCATAGGACACATTATTTATCTTTACTATTTTTGGATTTTTTTTGTATTTTTCTAGATTTTTTTACTTTTTTTTTGGTATTTCCTAGGTGAGGTAACCTAGCTAACTTAGGTGTAAAACTGTTTCAGATGCATGATATTGATGGGTTCTTCCAAGGGTTCCCCCTCAGGTGTAGCAAGCCTATATGCCCTAGAACCATTCTTCGCAGTGATGACATATGGACCCAACCAATTTGCTTCAAATTTTCCTATTTTCTCTCGATCATGTTGGGTGTGTTGATTCTCCTTGAGGACTAGATCACCAACCTGAAACTAATGAGGACAAACCTTCTTATTGTAGCTTCCCTTAAGTCGATGTCGATAAGCCTGAAGATGATTGTAAGCTTTAAGATGCTTCTTGTCTAGGAGCTCCAACTGAATCAAACGTGCAACCCGAGAATCTTCATCACTGATCAAATTCTTCAAAGAGATGCAGAGTGATGGGATCTCGACTTCTGTCAGCAAGATGGCGTTTGCGCCATAGACAAGGGAATATGGGGTGGCACCAATAAGGGTGTGGATGGATGTGTGGTAAGACCAAAGGGAAAGATTAAGGTGGAGGTGTCAATCACAACTAGTATTATTGACAACCTTCTTAAGGATTTTGATGAGAGTTTTATTGGTAGCCCCAGCTTTTCCATTACCTTGGGGGTAATAGGGTGTTGACCAACGATGTTGGATGTGGTATGTTTCGCATAGGTGTCACATATACTAGTTTTTAAAAGGTTTTTCATTGTCTATAATGATGGTAGAAGGGATACCATATCTACAGAGAATATGGTAAAGGATGAATTTGGATATTTGGATGTCAATAATTTGGGAAAGTGGAATTGCTTCCACCCACTTAGTGAAATATTCAGTGGTTGTGATTGTGAAGGTATGGCCATCAGATGATGGAGGATAAATCTTTTTGATCAAGTTGAGACCCCATTGTGAAAAAGGCCATGATGTAGTGATAGGTTGCAAGTCTTGTGCAAGAGCATGAATTAGATTTGTATGTTGCTGACATGGTACACATTTTTTGATAAACTCACAAGCATTGTGTTCCATAGTTTTCCAATAATATCTTGTCCTGAGAAGCTTCTTTTCCAAGGCCATCCCATTAGTATGGGCCCTGCAAAAACCACTATGCACTTCGTTTAACACAACCTAAGATTATGATTCGCTTAGACATCGAAGAAGTGTGCCACCATACCCTCTACGATAAAGTGTATCCCCTGCGATTGTGTAATGGGAAGCACGTTGGATGAAGGATTTATGTTGGTTGCAAGTTAGATCAAGTGCTAAAATGTTGTCATGGAGGTAGGTGTAAATATCATGGTACTAGGGAGATTGGGGACCTACAATGTTGGACACCATTTCATTGTCTAGAATGTCATATGTCAGGATGAATAATTACTCAACCAAGAACTCAAAATCTATTTGATCTCTAGGCATGTCAATAAGGGAACCAATTGTGGCTATTGCATCGACAACCTTGTTCTACAATCTAGGGACCTGCTCAAATTGGATGTGACTAAAGTACTTCTTAAAGTCATCAACCATGCGCTTATAGGGGAGAAGCTTATTGTCCTTAATCTAAAATTCATCATTGACCTATTTGATTATCAACTGTGAATCACCATAAACACAAAGACGAGGTATGTTCCATTGGACAACAATTCTAAGACCTATGATCGAATCCTTGTACTCGACAATACTGTTCATGCATGGGAATGCCAATCTGAATGGTTTTGAGATATAGTCACCTTGAGGGGTGACAAAAATAATACCTGCACCAGCTCCATTTTCAATGCATGACCCGTCAAAGTATTGCGTCCAGGTATCTGATTCCAAGACAATGAAAACTGATTCATCAGGAAATTCTAGCACTAAAGGATAAGCATCCACAAGGGGAGCATCAACTAACTGATCGACAATAACCTGTCCTTTGATTACTTTTCGGTCTACATACTCAATGTTGAATTCACTAAGGAGCATAACTTTCTTAGCCATACGACCTTTCAATGATGTTCTTGACAACAAATATTTGAGTGGGTCAACTTTGGATATCAGTTTGATTAGATGGTTGAGCATGTAATGATGTAGCTTCTGTGAACTGAAAATGACTGCCAGGCAAGCTTTCTCCATGGGAGAATAGTTAAGCTCATATCCCATGAGTGTACGACTGATGTAGTAGATGGCTCGTTCTTTGGAAGACTCATCATGTTGGGCCAAAAATGCCCCCAATGCAACTAAAGTGGCCAAAATATATAACAACAATGGTTTTTCAGGAATGGGGGCATTAAGATTAGTGGGTTGGCGAGATACTCCTTGATCTTATCAAAGCCTTTTTGACATTGCAGATCCCATTTAAAATTTATATCCTTGCGCAAGAGGTGAGTAAAAGATTGAAATTTGTTGGTAAGTTGGGTGGTGAAGTGCCTAATGGACTGCAATTTCCCTTGTAGGCTTCTTAATTATTTTAGATTCTTGGGCAAGGGCATTTCCGTTATAGCCTTAACTTTTGCTGGATTGACTTCGATACCCCTTCTAGACACAATGAATCCCAATAGTTTACCAGATGTGATGCCAAAAACACACTTATTAGGATTTAACCACAACTTATACTATTCCAACCGCTCAAAGATCTACCTCAAGACTCTAGGGTGAACTTCTCTAGTTTTGGACTTTCCCAATAGATCATCAACATAGTCTTCCATTGTAATGTAGATAAGATCATGGAAGATAACTATCATTGCATGTTGATATGTTGCCCCCACATTCTTAAGACCAAAGGGAATGACACTATAATATAACGTACCCCAAGGAGTAGTGAAAGCGGTTTTATGCTGGTCTTCAGGTGTAATTTTAATTTGGTTATACCCAAAAAATCCATCCATGAGGGATATCATGGCATGTCCTGCGGTGAGATCCACTAACATATCAATATTGGGAAGTGGAAAGTCATCTTTCGAACAAGCTTTGTTTAGATCCCTGAAGTCTATGCAGATTCTAAAGCCCCCAGCAGGCTTGGCCACATGTACTATATTTGATATCCAATCTGAGTGATCAATCAGCCTGATAAATCCAACTATCAACAGTTTTTCTAGCTCCATATTAACAAGTAGAGCCACTTGTGGATGCATTTTACGAAGTTTTTGCTTGACAGGTTTTTCATCTAGGCGTACATCAAGGTGGTGGACTACTAAAGTAGGATCTAATTCAAGCATGTCTGAATAAGACCATGCAAAGTTGATGATGCCTTCCTTCAGTAGATTAGCAATGACCGAATATTCCTCTTCAGATAAAGATTTGGCCACATAGGTGATTTTAGGCTCCTCTTCTATTCCCAAGTTTATCTCTCTTGTCTCTTCAATCAAGATCGAAGACCATTCAAAAAATTGAGTCCTAATAAGGGGAAGATGAGCATACCCACCCTCTAATGCCTCATCGATGTTTTCACCAGAGGATACACCCTTTGTTTTTACTTTTGTTGAGTCAAGAAGTGCCTCAGAAAGGTTTTCACTAGATGACCATTTTTTACTTTGTTTCTTTTTATTTTTCAGTTAGGGTGTTCATCTTCCCCCAATCCCATAAGGTGTACACATGCTTCCTTTGAAGGAAATGTATCAATTGGTGCAATTCCTTGTAGGTTCTAATCAACGAGGTCAGGGTAACGGAGTGTGTGGATTCAAAGAGGGCGGGGAGGTCCACATCATCGTAAGAAAGTATGATGGCCTCTTCTTCAGGTATGTCCTCAAGAAAATTAGTTTTTGAGTTAACGTTGTTCAAAGTACTAATGGATGTTGTGGATCCCTTTTGTTTCTTGTCGTAGCCAAGACCCAAGTGTTTAGGGTGTGGGGGTGTTTCAATAGGCTTTCTCATTCCATGTTCATTGACACCGAGCCCTCCCCCTGATAATTATACTTTTTTGCTAGCTTGGAAGCGTGCAGGTAAACTTCTTGGAAGTATTCAAGAAGGGGAGGTGAAGGCTCAGGTTCTTCTTTGTAAACCCATTGGTTGATGTCTTCATCCATCTAATCCTGTAAAGTTCCTGTAGATTGAAAGGTGGTGGAACCCACATTCTTGGAACTGATTATTTTAGTGATGGGATCTTCCCTTTGTGTAGACTCTGACAGTCAACCATAAGTGTGGAGAGAGGGAGGCATTGTCCCCACATTAAGGGAGGTACACATCTCGTACTCTCCACAACCCTTGTTAATGATTTGGACTTTGGTGATGGTGGAATCAAACATGGAAGATGGAGCAGAAGATGTATTGGATGATGGATGAGGAGATGGAATGGAGGGTAATGCCTGAGGAGCTCCCACTTCTACTCCTGGACAATATCGTGAATGCGGGAAAGAGGCCTCAAGAGCATGACAATATTAAAAAGGTTGGGGGTCAACATGGATAGTGATTTCAACCCCATTATGTGGGAACTTAATACATTGATGATAGGTCAACGAGACGACTTGCATGGCATGAAGCCATGGGCAACCGAGGAGAAGGTTGTATGGTAAATCCAGATCAAGGACATGGCAAGAAGTATATTGCACAACTAGGCCGACTTGAATGGGAAGGCAAATAATACCTTCTGAATCTCTTTTTGCATTGTCATATGCTTTGATTGTAATCACTTGGTTATCTAAGTCAGCATGAGTGTACCCCACCTGTTTTATGAACTTTAACATGCATAGAATTAGGGTAGAACCGTTGTCTACCAAGACCCTCTTTACCTTATGCTTGGTGACAATGACTTTAATGTGGAGGGCATGATTATGAGCAGGGTCTATGGGTGGCATATCATTTTGACTAAAACCTAGCTAGTGGGTAGATTATAAATGTCCCACTAGAGCTTGAAACTACGTGGGGTCAATATCATTCGGCACATGTGTTTCCTGTAAGGATTTTGTGAGAATCTCTTGATGAAATGGGGAAGACCTAAGAAAATCTAGGATAGATATTTGTGCGGGGGTCTTGCCAAGGTGATCAAGGATATTATACTACGAGCTCGCAAGGTTTGGTTGCCAGGATGAGGTGGAAGGCCCAAGGACTGATATGCGAGTGCGACCAATGGTGATAGTGCATTGGGGATCTTTTCCTTTAACTTGAATCATGGATACATGTGGGTCTACTTGGGTAATGCATATAACAATATTGTCAGAATTATAGGGCATCTTGTTATAATTGATGTTGTTTGTGCTATTGTTTTGATTGTGATTGCTATACCCAGTGTTAGCATTTGACGTGTTGGGACTTTGGTTATGCTTGGAAAAGGCATTTTGGAATATTTGCAATTGAGCATTGGACAAGGTGGATTGGTTTTCCTCCATTACAATGTCTCCTCAATCAATAAGATCTTGGATGTAACCTTTCGTACCTTGACATTTATTTGTGGAATGACCCTTAATCTTGTGGTAGTCACAATACTCATTCTCTCTATACCAATTGGGATTTGGCTTTGATTCATCAAAAGGTTTAGTAATAGGATAAGCAATCACATTAGCTTGCACTAGCCTCTTAAAGACTGCATCTAAGGATTCTCCTAAGGGAGTGAATTTGTGTTTATTGTTTCCTTGATTTGACTAATTAGATTGCGGGGGAGGACAGGGTGCACCTTGTTGCACAGATATAACATTGGTGAGCGATGGGGGTTGAGGAGCATTTTATGGTCTTTGAGATGTACTGGCTACTTGGATATGCTTAGTGTTTGTAACACCATCATTAACAACATTCTTGTTTCTATTCCAATAACATGATTTATCCCTAGATTGTTTGTCTTTATCATCCTTAAAGATTTTGATGAGCCCTTTGGAAATGAGAGATTTTTCAATAGTGGTCCCTTTCTCAATGACCTCTACGAAGGTGGTAACACAATGGAGATGTAAGTTATGTGCCAACTCAGGATAAGAGTTCGTGACAAAGATGCCAACTAACTCCTTCTTGGGAAGAGTACACTTGAGTCAGCTAGTTAAAGCTCGCCACCTTTGCAGGTAGCTAGGAAATGTCTCTCCATCACGTTGTTTATCTTTCAGGAGATCTATGGTGTTTATGTATTTCTCAAGATTAAAAGAGAAGTGTGTGACAAACTTCTCTAACAAATCGACAAAGGTGGAGATTGATCCTTATGGGAGGCACATGAAACACTCTAAAGCTTATCCTATTAAACTTCAAGGGAACAACTTAAGGAGGTAGTTATCATTGTGTAGGACCTCCCGATAATGCATATAAAACTCCTGTAAGTGGTCTTGAGGATCTCCTCTTCCCTTATACTTGTCAAATTTTGGAATTTTAAAATGGTTGGGGAAGGGAATTGTGGAAATTGAAGGATCAAATGGATAGGGACAAATGTCCTCAAACTTAAAGGATTTCTTCAATGTGCCTGCTTGCAAGTCTTTCAAGGTGGATTTCATGTCTTCTCATTCTGTATTGATAGGTGCTGATGGGGGAGGACCTACTAGATTGGACTGATCATAAGGAGCATATTGATGATATGAAGGTAGTGGAGGCGAAAGCAGCTGATCATATGAAGGAGGTGGATATGAAGGGATTTGCTAATATTGGTCCATGTAGGTGGGTTGTGGATTGGTGTAAACATGCTAGTGTGATGGCGGGTTTTGATAATATGATGAAGAGGCACCCTACTGACAGGATGGTGGTTGTTGATAGTAAGATGGATTAGACTGATAATCGTATGAAGGCTATTTTTGGGAGATGTATGGAGGCTATTGTGGATTAGGTTGTTGATGATAGGTGTTTTGTGGTGGCTGTTAAGGGTTAACGTAGGATGACTGTTGTTGGGATTGTTGAGGATTGTAGTAGGAATAGTTAGGATTGGGTTTAGATACGGTAGGTTGTGGTCTAGGTGTGCTTGGTGGAAGAGGTGGTTGATGATAACAGGGCGAGAAATGGTGAGGTGGAGGTTGTGAATGATATTGATATTGGGTTGCAGGGTTACCTTGGGATTACAGAGAGGTTGTTGTGGTTGTGGTGTGATTTGAGGTTGATGTGGAGGCTATGATGGTTGTTGTTGTGGTGGTTGTTGAGGTTGCAGGATAATCTAAGATTGATGTGGAGGTTGTGGATTACCCTGTGGTTGATGTTGAGATGGTAGTACGTGATAAGATGATGGTTTTGGGATGATGTGACTGGGGTTAAATGGTGGTGGTGGTAGGTTTAATGGATGTGCGTGAACAAGGGGTATGTGAGGAGGCACAACAACAAAAGGATTAAATGTATTTCCCCCAATATTCCTTGATGACTGACTTGGTTGATTCGATAGAGGAGGTGGTGCAGATGGTGTGGGGGTAGGACCTTGTGAGTTACTACCTTGTAGAGTAATATGAATGGGCCCTTGAGGATTACTAGGACCTTGCAGATTGGGAGGGCCTTGTAGATTGTTAGGATCAGGCACTACGCCCATGACTGAAATTGGGACACTATAACATACATCATTTCTAAATTCGGGTTGATACCACGTGTCTTGTGGGGTAACCTGAGTGACCTGAGGGACTGACAATCTCAGATTAACCTAAGAGCTTTGCAGATCCTATGATGGAGGGGGTGTGATGTTGACATATTGTGATAGATCAAATCCAAGTGGTGGCTTGGTACCCCTCATAAGCAATGTGGTGAGGATTTCATCCCCACGCTCAACAAGGAGATGACCAGTCATTTGAACATTAGTAGGATCGCTAAGATATTCATCAACAGTTAGCTCAGGTTGGTTAACCGTGCCTTCCTCAAGGGCAAGGCGGGGGAGAATTTTTGTGTTGGATTTCTTGGACCCACCATTAGTGGGTGGATTGGGAGGATGTTGTGGTTGACCAACTTGGCGCCGTTGTAGTTCCATGAGTTTCTTTGCCTGTGATCATGTAGTAATGGGCATGTAAGTGCAGATGACCAGAAGATGATGATAATGTGAAAGTATAAAATGCACCTAAATGATGATGACCTAGAGAATGAATTAAAGGATTGCTAGGATGAGGGATCGATTGATTGGATGATTGATAGGATGATTATGGATTGTCGATTAGATAGGATTGGATTATTCGATTAGATTGGATGATAAGATTGACTCCAAACTAGATTCAAGAGCTCAACTTGATGATGCAAGATGATGATGATGATGATAGGATTGGATGATAAAAATAGATGATTACAACACAAATATACCTCTTGATGGATGTAGATTGATGAGGCCGCAAAGGATTACTGACTCAAGATGGATGACAGTCCTAAGTAAGTGTGGATGCTAACAATTAGGGTCAATTAGCTAACCCAATTGGATAAAAAATCCCTAAATGGATGTCTAGGGGATTCAGATTGATGGATCGATGATTGATATGCTACCTAGAGATGTTGTAAGATGAACCTATGTGATTAGATTGATGATTGGATGGCCTTCAGAAAATGTATATGCACGAAAATGAAAATTACAGATAGATGGATGATGACAATTTTTTTTATCACAGTAATCAACTTAGAACAACACAAGCTTTCAGTGGCCAAGAGGATTCACACTCTAGTTTTTGTATGGAAAGCAGATTCACCTCTTTGTGTAGAAAATTCACCTCTTCAAGTCATGGGTTCTCTTGTCTAACATTTTGCAAAATCGCCCCTACGTATAGCAAGTTCGCATATGTAGGGTTTGCAGGTTTGTCTATATCTTGAACTGTATGATCAAGATTTGCAGGATCGCCAAAATAGACAATGGGTTCACCTAAAAAGGAATACATATGGATGGGCGACTGTGGGATTGCCTCTCTAGAAATCAAGTTTTCCTATCTAGTATTCAAGACTGCCTATTACTTCAAATGTATGTACATAATGCGGAAATGCCTATCAGGTAAATGGGATCACCTATATCCTCAAGCATACGGATGGGGGTGGTACAGACTCAAATGTGGGATCGCCCATGTGGAGAGTAGATTCGCCTATCTCTATGGATGTACGGATGGGGGACTGGAAGACTCTGACTCATATTTTCCTATTTGGAAGACGGGTTCACCTATTCAAAGAACAAGCATATGTGGATTCACCTATCTACTGACCAGACCGGCGAATTATCCTTTGGTAGAAGTGGGTTCTCCTATATAGGGTAACTAGACTAGACTAGATTGAGATATGGATTCACCCCTTGAAGGGCAGGATTGCCCATCCATAGTGAAAATTCGCCTTTGTAAGAAGCAAATTCACCTCTAGGGGCAAGGATGGACTATGAAAAAGGACTGAAAAACAATAAACAACAGATAGTGCACAAAGAGCGACTAAGACTGAAGAAATGCACTGGTATAGCACAAGAAGACACGCCAGGCAACACAATCCTAGAATTAGTGATAAGGGTTTACAAACTTGATGTAGGCCCACCACCCTAGGGGGTACCCGAGGTTAACACTTTGTGATAATTGGGTGGGAACACCCTTTCTTGTGAAGGCAGATAACTAGAGATCCAATGGCACAGGGTCATCAACAGACGCCATGGGCTCACCTTCTCTCTCTTGTGGGAGTTATCGTAGTTCACCATGAGGATTTCTATCTTGACCTGAGGGAGTACATGGTGAGTAACTTCGGGGTGTTGTCTACAATCCCTGCACTACACCAAGTTGCGGCTAAAACACGAGTCTTAAACTAGGCTATATAGGCTATCTTGTGAGTCCTCGATACACCAGGAGGGTGTGTGAGGCACAAATTTGAACATTAGCCTATCACAAGCATGGATCGGGAGCCCCAGTGAGGTACTGGAAACTCAAACCAACCCTGCATGTCTTAACTAGGAATCACCCTAGTATCGATGCTTCGCTAAACACAACATGATTGGATTGGGGTGCAACTTTAGTTCTCCCCCTTTATATACCCTGTCAGTAACACGTGGTTGGGATTGTCCCTTAGGTGATGAAATCCGAGTAGGTTCCCTATAGGGAAAAATATACTAGATGTTTTTGATCCCTAGGCCCGCACATAGCGCAAGGGGAGACCATACGCGTACTAGTACTCCTAGGTAGACTCAACTGGACTTGAGTAGGCTACGATTTTTGGTCCCCAAGCTTACCATATTGTGCAAGAGGAGAGCATACATCAACAACTTCCTCCAGACATGGCAAATAATATTAACTGACCCTTTAAGAAATTGAAGTGTTCCTAGATTAGTATGAAAAAATAACACACAAGCTAAGTAGGGGTCTTTGACAAATCATCCTACAACAAATGTGTTAGTAGTTTAACCTCCAATCTTGGATGAATGATAAGCTACACAAATGTTAGAAAAATCTCACAAACACTGACGAACAAGTTAGTTGATTAGTACACAAACCTAGAATCAAACGAAAGTACAAACTGGAAAATCTTACCTTCTAGATTTTCGCAGGTTCTCCCCTATGTAGGGTGGATTCACCTTTGTCTAGATGTCAATATTTCCCTTCAGGTGAAGGGGCGTATGTGCAATCGACCCTGCAATTCAAGCAAGTTCACTTGTTCTACTTGCAATTTTTCCTATTCGTACAGGACAAGGCGTGTTCACCTCTGAAATTCTAGATCTTGGTATCGGATGCAAATTCACCTTTTCTCCCGAGAGGCGGATGCACAGTCGCCTATGTAGAAGCAGGATTGTTCCTGCAGTCAGGTGGATTTTCCCATCGGGGCAGATTTTCCTCTTTAGCATGAAAGTCTGAAACCTGCAAGAGTGAAACAACAAAAAAATTCATGGACCTGTAACGTGGGTCCCATCAGGTGTTCCAGAAATGTGTGCAAGTGAATTCTAACCTAAAAATGCAAAACACTAATTTAAACTCAAGAAAGAAGACACAAACAAAACACTCAAGATTAGCCTAGTTTAACCCAAACAAAATGAGCAATAAAACACAAATTTTTAACTTGCTTGAGTTGTTCCTTTGGTTGGCCCTTTTGATGAAGATTTGTATGCTCCTTCTTTGATAAAATGAATTAAAAATATATGAAAAGGATGGAGATTTTTATGGTGAATGCAATGGTGTAGTTGGAGAGTGGATTGGATGTAAGATGAGCGCTTGAAATGGTTGCAACAATGGAGGTTTTGGTAGCTTGAATGCAAGTGCTCAAATTTTCCTAAGTATGTGATATGCAAATGAAGCAATTTGTTTGCTTTTAAGGAAAAGCCTCCAAAAGAATGAAGGGTTGAGATTCATCCTATGGTAGAAGATCTAGGTCCAAGATGTCGTGAGACATCTCAAGCCATGAGATGGTGACGTGTGGCGCTAGAGGTGGACAAGGGAGGATGATGTGTTGATGAGGTGGAGGTCAAGTGGAGGTACCTTCAAGGTACCTTGGGGAATGATGAAAAAGGCATGTCTTGTCTCATCTCCCTAAATCTTAGGAGGATGTGACAATAGAAGAATTTTAAATTCTTCTAAAATCTCCCTTGATTTTTGAGGTTTGACTTTGGGATTGGGAAGGGGAATTTTTAATTAGGATTTTATTCCTCCAAGGTTGTTGGAGAAATAAAGTGGAATTAAAAATTCCACTCGTACATGTTGGAGAAATAAAAAGGAATTTTAAATTCCTTGGGGGATGGAGATAGCTTCTCCAAAAGGAGAAAGCCTTTATGAAGGTTGTGTTAGAGTAATAGGTTAATTACTTAATTTAATCATATTGATTAATTAATTAAGTCACCTTTTACTTTATTTTCACTTAAGCTAAACTTAGGCCCTTTAATAATTACTTTATTAAATCTTAGGGTTCACTCTAGGGTTTTAATCTCCTTTCTTAAGGATTGATCTCTTTGTAGTTATTCACTTCTTGTTTATGCATTTTACTCTCTTAGTTTGTAGAGAAATATCTTTGTGTTGTTCGAATCTCTTCTATGTGATAGGTTATTTTGCTTGTAGGTGATCACTAGGTTCTGTGAGGATGGATTTTACAACTTCAACATGGTATTAGAGCTTCAGATTTGTAGCTTCCTATTCATCTTTTGAGGGATTCAAGCCTTGAAAGAGTATTTTTCTTGCATCTTGAGTCAATTTGGACCTCACCATTGTGTCCAAAATGTTTGAAATAGTCAAGATTGACTTTTGTTTCATCAATTTTGGTTATACGATGCCTGATCTACGAGGGTTTGAAGTTTATGAGGGTTTCCAGATCCAGAGCGTACTTGCAATTTTGGAGTGTTTTGAGCCCAAACAAACCTCGCCATTGTGGTTAGAGTGCCCAAAAACCCAAAAACTGACTGTCAAATTGTCGAAATTGGACATAGTGACTCTGGGAGGCAATTTTTTTCATTTATGGGCTATACGACCTGGTACAACACGCAATCCGAGAATTTTTTTTGTAAAAAACACAGTGTTAATGGGTGCCACCGTCATTTAACTGCTAGCAGTTAATGCTAGCTTAACTGCCAAACTTAACCACCAAACCCCTTTTGGAGCAGTTTTGGTATTTTGGCCATAACTTTTGCGTCCGAACTCAGATTTTCGAAAATGAAATATCACCGGAAAGCTGGTTCCAAGACTGATCCAGTGTTGTAGGTGATTTTTCTTTTTTGCTACATTTATTTCCAATCAAAGTCATATCTTTATTTCTATGCTTCTGGGGGAATAACTTTTGCATACAAACTCCATTTTTCGAAAACAAATAGGTGTTGGAAAGGTCTTCTAGTGCTCTTTCGAGATCTATAGATTTTTTCATCAGAAAATTTACCAGGTACATTTTTTTTATTTTTTTTTGTGTTTTCACATTCTAGTGAATTACTTGAACATCTTAGCTCTTGGAAACTTCTCATTTGCATGAGATGCCTTCTTTTTGGCTATTATTCATGTATTTATAGTATTAGGTCCTTATTGGACCTTATGGGCTCACATTGCATGTATTTATCATCTGTAAATGCACTGAAATAAAGTGCCTCAACTTTGTATGTGTAATATTGGGTTTCTTGCACATCATATTGTGTCATTATTGTACTTGCACTATTCTATAAAGTGCCATGGGGGGATGATGTTTTCCTTTTTTTCCATCATACATTTGTCTAGTGAGTGTTCCTTCCACGACAATAGTGAATCACATTAATTCTTGCCTCATGTGTGTGTGCCTTTGTTTGCACACCCTTTATACTTTGCTGGTACTTTCATGTTTTCACATTTAGATGTTCTTGGTTATTCTTCATGTGCTTCTTTTTGGCATTCAATTTCAGTGTACTTGTCATGACTCTCCCTTGTCAGCATTGTGGGGGGGTTTCTACTATTGGTGATATTGCTTCCTTGGTTTCATTGGAGTGAGCTATGTATTCAGTATTTGTTCCTATGTACTTTCAGATACAGAGTACATCAGTGACTAGTTACTTGTATTTCCTTGAGATGGATCACTTACCATATGGACACTCTTTCATTCAAGAGGGGACCTTCCATTTTCACTTGATCAATTCTTCAAACTATTGGTACTTGTGCCATCTGTATCTTTGAGTTCTTGATGTTTTCCTTGGTATTCCATCGGATTCGAGTAGTGTCATTGGGGGCAGTCATATAGATTCTTGTCTTCTTGATCATGATCGTCATATGTTTCAGCGGAGATTCTTCTTTCAACATTTCAACAATAATTCTATGATAGTGTTTGCAACTTCTTCATACTTTAGTGTTGTTTTTCATATTCATCCTTTGTTCCTATATTTTGGGACAATTTCACTCTTGTTGGAGGCTTCTTCAGACCTTCACTCTTGTTTGGAGGCTTCTTTAGTCCTTCACTTGTTCCTATTATTTTTGGGACATTGTTGTTTGGCAGCTTCTTAGTCCTTCACATGTATTTCTCTCTTTTGGAGAGGAGTTTTTCCCATGAGGTTTTCTCCTTTTCTCCTGTTGTGAGAGATCTTTTACATTTGTACATGGGTACCTTATCAGGCCTAGTTGTTAGGACCCATATTTACTTTCATGCATTTTGTCCTTAGTTTTTTAGCTTCTCCCTAAGTTCATCTTCAGGGGTGGTGTTAGAGTAATAGGTTAATTACTTAATTAATTTAATCATATTGATTAATTAATTAAGTCACCTTTTACTTTATTTTCACTTAAGCTAGACTTAGGCCTTTTAATAATTACTTTATTAAATCCTAGGGTTCACTTTAGGGTTTTAATCTCCTTCCTTAAGGATTGATCTCTTTGTAATTATTCACTTCTTGTTTATGCAATTTTACTCTCTTGGTTTGCAGAGCAATATCTTTGTGTTCAAATCTTTTCTATGTGACAAGTTATTTTGCTTGCAGGTGATCACTAGGTTCTGTGAGGTTGGATTTTACAATTTCAATAGGTTGACCATGGTACCCTTGCCAGAATTGGCAAGAGGACAAGATTAGGTGCTAATTAACCTTTGATTAAGGGTTGTGAAAAAATTTAGGAGGGTTAATGATGGATTAAGGGAAAGTTGCAAAATATGGAGGATGTGACACTAATCACCATTACTGATGTGTACATCCTAATCACAAATTAATTAGACTAATCTAGATTAAGAGGGGGTTATGGAGGATGTTGACATGAAGAGAGAGAATAAATGAACTAAAAAATAATTCAATTCATTTGGCTAAAGTGACTAAATTAAATAAATTAAACTATTTATTTAATTTAGAGAAGGAAGGGTAAGGTATTTAATCAATTAATTAAATACCTTAAAGGACATTAGGGACAAGATGAATATTAACTAAATAATGAATTATTTAATTAATATGGTTTATGATGACGGGATGGAAGAATACAAGGGAAAATTTGACCATATGGGGGTGGTCAAATTTAGGTGTCTACAGATACACATCTCATGTGCCTCTTTCCAAGAAGCTTAGGTGGACAAGCCATCGAATGGTTCTCGCACTTACCCCTAGGCATTAAGACCTTTCAAGAAATTGCAAACCAATTTGTTGCACATTTCTCCTATAATATTGATGTGAAAGTCATGTTAAATGACTTATATTAGTGTCAAACAAAATAATGGAGAAACCTGTGCTTCATTTCTACAAAGATGGCAATACAAAGAAAGCAAATTTAAATGGCCTATTCCTGAGAAACCACAATTAGAAATTCTTGTTAATAATCTAAACAAAAAAAATGGCTTTCACTCACATGTTCATGTGCTACTACATTCAAGGAACTCATATTGAAAGGTCTCACCATCGGAAAGGCTCTTATTGCTAAAGGGTTAGTGAAGATCTACAAAGACAATAAGGACAATAACCAACCATCAAGTTCAACTAACAAACCCCACTTCTAGGATAAGAACAAGAATGTGACTAATGATGGTACATTGTCAATGCAAAAGTCGTGCTAAACACACAAACCCAATCAAACAAACAACAAAACATACAATTTATGATAATCCTCCAAGAGGACCATTACCACCAAGACCTAACAATGCTCCTCAAAATCAATTCACTCCCTTAAGGTAACCCATCAAAATAGTCCTAGAAACAAGCTAATTCAATCAAAACATATCCAACTTCCTAAGTTAAGAAATTATCTTGAACCACAAATTAAACCCACATGGTATAATGACAACGACTTTTGCCAATACCATAGAAAACAGGTCACAAGACACAAAATTGTGTGAAATTAAAATGTATCATACAAGACCTTATCGATCAAGGAGAAATAAGTGTGGATCAACATCCAAGATCTTCTAGAAACCAAGATCTAGAAATCTACAAAAATCCAATGCTCGACCATGGAAAAGAAAAAGATTCTAGTAAAACATTGGGTTATAACAAAGTCAATTATACCTATGACAATATATTAGGACTTATCTAGGGATCCAATGATTACATCGACACTATTTATTTCACATGATGAGAAATTATCCATTTATCAAGATAACTTAATAATGCATGATAAAGACCATTTAATGGTGTCTAGCAATGTCCTCCATCAAAGCAACAACATTAAATATGTCCTAGATCATAATGTATCTCCCTCATTCAAATTCATGATAGGAAATATTGAAGAATCTCCATCACAAGAAGCCTCTATCACATCATTCAAATCCATTGAGACCTCCCAATATTCTTCCATCTATATTTCACCATCAACCCAAGGTCCATGTCAAGAAAATCCTAAGCATAACAAAGTTTGCTCTAAAATAAGTCAAAATCAATAATCCATCTCTCCAAAATACTACAATGATTTAATGAGTATTTTCCAATCCATACAAGATTTCACAACAAAAGATGACCATATCCATACACCAATAAATCCTATTTCTACCTATGAGATACTTGCTTCCACTGGATGCATAGATGATCTTCCTCTAGAACAAGAGTCTCACCCTCTAGACATATTTGCAAATGATCGAGCTATAGCCAAATTCACAGGAATTCATGGTAATATTTCAAAAAATGATCATGAAGAAGGTTTCTATATCAACTTTGAAACACTAACATCTTTTGAAGATAAATCAAAATCTAGTATATCTCAAACTCAGGAAAAAGCTATTGATTGGGAAGTTATTTTACATATTAATGAAACACCTATGACTTGTGAACTTGGACCACCTATATTCATCAAAGCAATCCCTCTTACAAATAAGGAGACTATTTCCTTTGAGGGTTCCCAACAATGCAGAGAAGGATTAGCACCTTGTTTCCAAGGCAAATCATATTCAGTTGTAAACAAAAATTGTCAATAGATGCATTATCAAGGCAAAGGGTTAGGCCTACATGAATAGGGTATCCTAGAACCAATGTTGTTTGTCAATAATCTTAAGCACCAAGGTATTGATTATTCAGTAATCAAGGAATTTGATCATATTAGCAGTACCTCCATGATACAAGCAACTTTATCCAATGTAAATGTCAACATGGGAGTCATGAAGAGTCCTTATAATTAAATTATTATCAACACTTCAACTATCCATGTCATAAATTATCGTCCTTGCATCTTTCCACCCACTAATTGGGACCAACAAGAAGACAATCTTTACAAAGAAAAAGAGTCAATGAAGCTAAAGAATAAAAAACTCAAAATGGACACATGAAATTAAAATTGATCCCAAAACAAAATAAAGAAAAAATCCATATCAAATTCCATTAGTCAATGAAACTATGGGGCAATATCAAAAAGGGACTCTGATCCATCAAAACTGTTCACTAGTGCAAAAGAAGGCTTCAACATCAATATACAAAGTATATGAAAAGGTTGGTCCTAAATCCACTCAAAATTCCATATCCACATTCTGTTGCTCACCATCCCAAGTTTGGATAATCAAAGACCCGCCATCCAAACTATCAAATAATCCATCCGCATCTCATATCTTTCATTGAAATCCACCATCCAACTTAAAACCAAAAATATCCAAATCCCACATTAACCATGTCCTAGAAGCAACTCTTTATCATAAGGACTCTAGTGGAACTCTATCGTGATGTGCACATTTAGATAAGGATAACTCTGATATTGACAAAGATCACAAGAACATTCAAGAGTTATATATACAAGTGTCTGTATCTTAGCACAACAACTCCTCCACTCAGGATACCATTGGTACATCATGACAATAGCATCTACATCGACAACACAAGATGGTTTTACATAATTTGATCATCCAAAAATTAAAAAAATTAAAAAATAGTAAAGAAAAAAATCATCCTCTAGTGAAAACCACTTTGGTGGCTCTTTAGGCAAGCACCTTGATGAAAACCTGGTAAACAGGAGTCATGTATAGAATCAAGAATCTACGTGCGCCATTCTAGGTGGAAGCATCATATGTCATCTATAATAAATCCAACATATTATTCATCTCATCCATAATAAATACATGATCCATCCAATCTGTTTTCATCCATCTTGATCTTGATAAAGACTAGGGGTATACTTCAAACTTGCTTTTGGAAAAATATTAGCATGGTTATTGTCGTTGATCATATCTTATCTCATGCAATACCATCACCTAAATTCTAGCATTATCTAGATGATCATGCTTGATCTAAATATGTTATCCTATCATGAGATAGTCTTTGACATCCTTTGCATATCCATCTATCATACTAATATGTGTGCTCACTCATAGAATTTCATCTATTGCTAGACATTAGGGGCAACTACTTGCATCTTGATTTGGAATAAATCATGATCTGTGTCTTCTAGCTCATGTTGTGATCTAGATATCATCCAAAAAATCCCAAAAAAACATCCAAATAATATTTAAAAATTCAAAAACATATTGTGAAAAATCTCAAAAACATCCAAATAGTGCATAAATCCAAAAAAAACTCGAAAAATAATAATCAAAAGAACAAAAAAGCCTCAAAACATCTAAAAATCTCAAAAAATTTGAAAATTATTCTAAAAAAGAAAAGAACATCACCCATCGCCAATCATTCATCTGGAATAAAATTGGCATCCATAATAAACTTATCATCACCTTCATCTTTAGCGAAGCAAACAAAAGCAAATACAACAATTATCGAAACACACAGAGTCACAAAAATCGTAAGTCTTGATCGTTGTCAAAACAAACATCAAAGTCTTCTTATTAATGTCTTAAATCATTTTCTAAATCAATGTCAACATCCAATGAATTTCTTAATGGATATATTCTTTCCTACGATATGCATCATTTTGGATATCATATAAACCTAAAATCTTTGGCAAGAGATAAGATGGCATTGATATGTTCTATCAGTCAATCTTTTCTTGGTTTTATCTTTTGTCTCATTCCATAACTCATTAAAAACCACCTTTTTCTTTAATATCTTGGTGTTTCTAGAGGGGTATGTAATGGGGCATAGTCATTGCTTTCATTTGTTATGTTTGTTGGATGTTCTTGTAATACGACCTTGGTGAATACTTTCCTTGTGTGTGTAGGGATAGTCTCGAGTAATATAGCAACTTGTGCATATCACTTTATACCTTTTATGTAATGGTCTACTTGATTCAATGGCTTCATTCTCTCACATGATAAAACAAGGTTTTTGTATGTTAAGTATGAACAAGGATACTCCTATCTATTTATAGTTAAAGTCCATGCAATAGATATAATTCTACCTTAGTTCTTCATACCTTAATGCATCGTGTCTACTTGCTATATTAAAATAAGGATTGCTCTACATTATTTAGCATAACCTAAAAGAAAAAGAAAAATCATCTATCATATCTCATCACACAACCAATAAAATCTCAAGTCCATCTAAAAAATCATAGATTTATTGGTATTTGATCAACATCATCATCATTTCATTCCTCTATCTCATTTCATTCTATCTATTTAATCATCCATTCTTCTATCCTACTCATCATACTAATATTTCTATCCAAGTATCATGACATACACTAAAATATCCATCACATCCTATATCCATAAACCATCAATAGCATCTCATATCATCCATCATGCATGATCATCACATGTCATCAAAATACAAAAAAATAATTGTATCCATATATCATTATCATATCATACATCCAACATCCACAAATCTTTAGCATCAACATACATCAGTATACATCATAAGTATATCATTATATCATAAAGTATCATAAGCATACATTAGAGAAATCAAAGATAAAAGCATGCATCACATAGCATCATAATCATAGCAGCACAAAAAAGGATCATCTCATATAATCATCAAAAATATAAATTTCATGATACAATCATCCATCCCATCAAAATATGTGATACACCAAATATATACATCAAAATGTATATACATAAGGCTATCCATAGCCAATGGATATATATACAAAATAATATATGTAGAATGAATATGTCTATACATTAATGGTATATATACATCAATCTACATCGAACTACCTCCCTCCTCTCAGTCAGGAGGAGGTTGAGGAGGTGGAGTACCCATAGATTGTTGTTGTTGTTGATTTCCCTATCTACCTGAGCCCCAAACCTATTGTGAGGGCCTACCCATAGATCCACCATTTGATCGACCTGACCTGCCTATTGTGCCACCCTCACGGAGAACCTAGGTTACCTTTATCATGTTGGCATAACCACCTAATAGAGGGTACTATAATATGTCAACTCCCTCTCCAATAATTAGATCTCCTACATGTGTTGGGTTATAGGGATCATATTGCTCTACCTAACCTCCAGTTACATCCTCCTAGATCTCTCAACATCCCTCTCAACTATTAGTTGAGCTATGTAATCTTAGTATCTCTCTCTAAAATGAATTGATCCCTATTATTTGTAGCCTTGTCTCTCTCTGTGGTCCTCTAAATAAGTTGTGCCACCAAGCTATCCCACTCTGCATGATATCCATCTCACTCTCGGCGAGCCTGATCTATCTTTGATAGCATGAGTACAAGTCTACATCCTGATCTCCTATCCCCTATCATCTCTCCTAACCTCCTCTACTCATGGGGAAACAACAAGGACTACGTATTGTTGCTAATCATGACCTCCTCCATCTTTGTCATCCCCCTAGATGCCTATGCCTCTGCCTCTGCCTCGGTTCTTTATTTCTAGCGTTAAGCTCGATCGAGCTCTGCCTCTTGCCACCTCTGAACACCTACTACTCCATCCCCACCATCTAGATGAGTGAATCACAATGGTATCCTTGGTGGTCCTAGTATAAACAACATGGTAGTCATCTATTGCCACATCCTACATCTCCCCAAACTTTTAGTGCACTCTATATGGTAGATTCCTCTCTAAGATATCAATGGTTTGTCTGATAAGCCATCGTGTCTAGTGATAGTATGCTAGGTGGAGATGGCCATTAATCCATGCCTCACATCGAAGCTAAGGCCTCCATGTGAAGTGATCCATGTCATAAAAAATCTCCAATAATGAAGATCTCCTATTCGTCGATGTGTTAGCATGGTTTCATAGAGGTAGGAATAAGGATCTCCTTGGGTTTGATGTGCCTCACCAATTGGTCGAGTAACTGCTATATGCTCCCATGCCCACACATGTAGTAGTGTCACCCTTATAGATAGATGAGTACTTGCTCTATAAACTACCTAATGCATATCATGATAAAGGTGCAAGGAAACAAGGTCCCCATGCAAACATAGTGCCATCCTAAATCATACTCTCAATAATGAACCCCCATCTACTAGGAAAACCTTTGGCCTATTGATCAGGCATGATTTGACCATTGATCAACCTTGCTAGTGCTAGTATAATATCATTGATCGCATCAATATAAGGTCTCAAGTCGATCTCCCAAGTCATCATTTGTTAGCAGTCTCTCCAACGACTCTATTTGTACCTCTATATAATTCATATACCACTCTGACACCATGAATAAAAATCCTAAAATACACCAAACATCCTCCAAAGTGATGGTGGCCTTTCCAATGTGGAATCTTAAAAGTTGAAATCTCTGAGTGCCATCGCTCCACGATAGCAATTAGAAAGGCTCGATGTTCCCTAATCTCAAGCATGTAGGAAATATAATAGAGTCCAATTGAAGATAGGAAATCTATGTCCACCTCGCTCAAAAGTGCCATCTGGTTCAGGATCCTTGGTCTCCACTCCCGAGACATAATGGGGTGTAGTACTGCCTGCAAGCATAATGCCCATGACGTCAATTTGTCAATTTTTTGAGAAAAAACCTAAGTTTTTCAATCCTTAAATAAAAAGTGACCTTTTATACAAACGCGTTGTTTTGTAACAACCAAAAGTGGTCACTTTTTCAAAAGTTTCACTTTCCATTTTTGAAATGTGAGAATTTTTGCAAACATGTCGCTACATAACAGTCAAACATGACCCACTTTTACAAATTTGACTTGATTCATCAATCGTGTCATGATAATGCAAACGTGTCACTTCACAAAGTAAATGTGTCGTGTTGGGTTTCAAACATTTCGATCCTAAATTGACACATTTTTTTTCCTACTTTTGGCTAGCAATAGATGATCCTAAAACTACGTGCAAAGAGAAAATTTTAGATATGTATTAGGGGACTTGCTCTCATGGGCCGCTGGAACTGTTGGACTCAATCCACGTGGTGTGTAGCACGAGGTACAAGCATCATCTCGTGTTCAAGTGTTTGGGAGGCTATAAGGCTTAGAGCTTTGAAAATCTCTCTGAGTGTGCAAATGAATTGAAAATATCTTCAAAGGCATATATATGCCCCCAAACCCTAGGGTTTCACCCTCTAGCTTATTTTTCATCCCTAGCTATCTATCCTGATCACTTTCTAGGATCCCCAGGGCTTGTCTTTTTCATCCTCCTCTTTGTTGAACTAGTCCCATCATCCTGTCGTAAGTTTGAATTAAAAATTATTTTTTCTAGTCGATCTCTCGAGGGGGCAACTTACCATCTTCCTTCATCTGTTGGGGAACATTGGGGCATCAAATAATTTTTTGAATTTTTTTAGAGCAACATCAAGTCTTTGAAACAACATAACAGGTACATTGTAGATCAAAGAGGGGTAAAATGTAGACACATAAAATTGTTTGAACATATCACACATCTCGATTTCACCTATTAACATCATTTTCCACATTATCACATAATTCTTCAATTTTAATTAAATAATTCCCAATTATTTGATTAAATTCATTATTTTCCTCTATTAATTGAATAACTAACATTATTTGATTAATTCATCATTTTTCATCATTTTCTCACTAACATTCCCTTAATTAAATAATTTTGAATTATTTAATAAATTCAATTTCCCTCTTTCCATCATGATTAAATATTTTTTATTATTTGATTAATTCTATTTTTTTCAATTCCACTTGATTAAATAATTTTCAATTATTTAATTAAAAATTCTATTTCTCTCATCCTCACAATTAAATAATTTCTTTAATTATTTAATTCCTAATTTTCCTCCAACTTACACAAAGCATATTCCTTTTTTCAAAAAGAGAATATTCCCTTTTAAAATATCTTCTTCCCTCCAAAAGGAATATTCCATAATTCAAATTCAAATTTGAATAGATATTTTCTCTCCAAATTATCTTTAACCAATTTTCCATGAAAATAGGGATATTTTGGGCTCTCATTCATCCTCCACCCTTGATCTCCTTGATTTCCTCTCATCCATTGATCTTCAAATTTGATCTCCATCGTTGATTGGATATGTGCAAATATGTAAAACAAGTCATTTCTTCATCAAAATCATTCACAAGCTTTATCATTGACAATCTTGAGCATATTCAAAATTTTCATGAGCTTGGGCATTCTTGAGTTCTTTAGCAATCTTGAGAAACTTGAGCATCCTTTTGTGAATCAAATCATCATCTAAGCTTTTGAAACCATTGGCTATGCTTAATAGAACAATCCATATACATTTGGAGTATATCCTACAATGGGATTGTAAGGTTTGCATTGTTTCTTGGATTTAATTATCATTTGGATGGTTTCTAGCATTTATTTAAATCTTTGAAGCATTATTTTTCTAATTTCATTGAGTATGGGTTTTAATGATCTTTATCTTGTGAGTTTTTAGCGTTTTCTAACTCTAATTTCTTGAATTATGTTTTTTAACCAATACCCAATATTCCCCTACGACACTAACCTAATGCATAGAAATGCTCTAAACATAGTAGAATCAATCTCATTTGTTATAGACTATTGAAAACAATGCCACCCTATATCTAATATCCATTAAGGTGTAAGGACTAATGACCTATTAAGAAAAACTTGGGGAGATTACTTGATTACAAGGGTTTTTTCTCCTTTATTGACTCCCTTTATTATACTAATTTTATGGTTGAGGAAGAATACCAAAGACAATGATCTCTAGCATGCGGGGATCCTACATGAATTTAATGCAAATTATATTTCCTTCAATGCTCCAAAATGAAACGTTCATAAAATGAGTCTCTTTCTAGTGCTTAGGATTGTTCATAAAATTGTTCTTCTATAGCTTTTTCTTGTTGAGGAATATTGCAATTCTTTGTTTGGAGATCTCTTGTGTGGAAGGTGTCTTTGTTTGTTGTTTGATCCTATAGCTCATGTTTTTCACAATTCTAACATGGTATCAGAGCATGGATTCAACATATCCCTTCTCGATTTATCAAGTTGTTTTCCTCAACAAGAGTTGCAGGCTTCAAATCTGAATCCCCTTTTCTTTTTTGCAAATTTGGGAGGTGGGCGAATTTTAGATGCATTTTTGGTGCAAAAAGGACCTCTGTTAGATTAAGAGCTATCAAGAAATTTATATTTGGCTTTTGTTTGGCCTGATTTGGACTCCCGAGGTCAGATCTGTGAGGGTTTGAAGTGGTTGCTTTTTTTCAAATTTAGAAGATAGCTGTGATTTTGGTGCATTTTGGCGCAAAAGGACCTCGTCGTTGGATTTAGGTAGCAGATTCAATGAATTTTGACTATAAATTTTCCTATATTACCCACCGAGAGCTTTTGAAGCAAAAAAAAATTGTACAGGGGTTGTAGGGCCCCTATACGGTCGCATGCACACATTTCTAGAAAAAAAGCAAATAAAAAAAGGGAGAGGTCAACCATTTATTTTTTAAAATTTCATTTATTATAAATTTAAAAAAAATCAAAAAAATTATAGGGCTGAGTTTTTTATTAGGCAACTTTTAAAACAAAAATTACCCATAGGGTATCTGCCTACAAAACCAAGCCCTTGCGGACCCACGCCTCCCGCTGACAGCTTTAAAGCCGATCGACGATGGATTTTTTATGCCGTCTGGTAGTAGCATTTTATTGGTGGGCCCAAAAACAATTTCCTACAATTTTTTTTCTAACTTTGATGCAAGACCCTCCAGGGCTACCAAGCAATCCTGCACAACCAAAATATTTTAAAATTTTATGCTTGTGTTTTATTTTGATTTTTGGCTACAGCTGTAAATTGTTAAAATTTTCAACTCCTCCAGCTTACCAAAATTTGGTGATGGATTGTGGGAAAAACAATTAATTAATTGATTCACTTTTTTATTGTTTTAAAATATTTGAGAAGTGCTAATTTTCTAAAAGGGAAAACTTCCATGTCCAAGCCTGTGAGTGGACAATTATTGTAATTGTAACTCCATTAAAAAAAAATTGAAATTGCATCTTGTTGGAGGACTGGAATGATGAGTATTGATGGAATGGAGAGAGTGGGTGTAAGGCGGGAAGAAAAAATTGAATTGTACATTGAATGCACATGCTAAGAAGAGGAAATCCATGCCAAGAAGGAGTAATGAGCATTCTGGAGGTTTGACTGGCATATTATTATTTTTGGGAAAAGAGAAAAGATTTTCTGAGTCGTAATTATGAGACCCAGTCTTAGTAAAACAACCATAACTTTCTCATATGGTAATAAAAATAAAAATTTCAAAATGATATGGAAAGTTGGAAATGAGGCGCACCAAACCTAGAAACCATTTTAGAAAATTCTGACAAGTATCAGAGTATTGATAGGTAGAAAGTGACGGGTTTTCCTAGTGGTTTAGTGGAGGTTGGTTTGAGAAACCAATAGTGGTTTCTTCTCACACAATTTTTATATATTGATGCTTGCAATTTGGTGAAGGAGGGGAGGCGGGGGGGGCTTTAGAGGAGTTGCAAATTTACATAACTAGATACTGTTGGATTGAGCATAGGATTGAAGACTCCATTGTTGCAAATTTATATTTGCATAGAATCCCATGTTGTAAGGGAGATTACGAGCTTCCACATATTGTAATCTCAATTCATATTTGTTGCAAAAAAATATAGTGTTTTCCTTCTTGCATATGTTGTGCTATCTTGAGTTGTGTTATGAGTTTTTCAGATTTGTAAGGGTAGTTTTTTAGTTCATCAGTAAGCCCGTGAGTGAACAATTATTGTAAATTGTAACTCCATTAAAAAAAATTAAAATCGCATCTTGTTGGAGGACTAGAATGATGAGTATTGATGGAATGGAGAGAGTGGGTGTAAGGTGGGAAGAAAAATTTGAATTGTACATTGAATGCACATGCTAAGAAGAGGAAATCCATGCCAAGGAGTAATGAGCATTCTGGAGGTTTGACTAGGATATTATTATTTTTGGGAAAAGAGAAAAGATTGTATGGGTCGTAATTATGAGACCCAACCTTAGTAAAACGGTCATAACTTTATCATACAATAATGAAATTAAAAAATTCAAAATGATTCAGAAAGCTGAAAATGAGGTGCACCAAACCTAAAAACTATTTTAAAAAATTCAAATGAATGACAGAGCATTGATAGGCAAGAAAGTGGCAGGTTTTCCTGGTGGTTTAGTGGAGGTTGTTTTGAGAAACCAATAGCGGTTTCTTCTCACACAATTTTTTATATATTGATGCTTGCAATTTGGTGAATGGGGGGGGGGCTTTGGAGAGTTGGTGGTTGGATATACAGATGCTACTGGAAGGTTGATTTACATTTTTTTGTATGTGTGAAGCCCATGTTGTATGTGAGCATATGAGCTCCATGATTATGTAATTCATTTTCAGACTTTGAAATCAATATATGTTACAAATTTCTCTTCCATATTTTGTTGTTAGTGTTTATTTGCAGCCTTCTTGCATAGTGTTGTATGTGTGTTTGGTTTTAGATTTGAAAGGGAGAGTATTCCTCTTTCATCAGTGGTATTAGAGTAGGAGTTCATGAGTGTGCAGGTAGAAGTATCGACGTGAGGAAATTTGCACCAAGACTTGGGGGTGGAGTGTGTGTGGTGTGTAGACCGATCGCTGAATGTGAGGTAGTCTATACTTGAGAGGTTGAAGTTTGAGAGTGTGTGGCAAGTGAGGTTGTAGTAGCAACAAAAGAGTTTAGTGAAATGTAGGATATTGAAGAAAGAGAAAACCAAATTGTAGCAGTTGAGGATGTTGCAGTTAAAACAAAGTATGCAATGATGCATGGGGATCTAGTGTTTGATGAGGAACCTGATGAAGACCAATATTTTCTTGAGGAAGAGATCACAAAGATAGATAAGTTGTTCAATGCAACAATAGAGATAGTAGCATTCAACAATGAGGAAGAAGATGTTGTGACAAAAAAAGTCATCGAGGTAAAATCTGATTTTTATGAGTTTTATAATGTTGAATTTGTAAAGGATTTGCATTGTGAGATGATAAAAGAGCTAGAAAAGAAAAAGATTATGAGGATCCATAGTGGTATATAGATGTATACTTGCAGGTAGAGGCTATGGAGGAAGCTACATGAGAGATTTGGTGGAGGTGGTCGGTTTGTGGTGGGTCAAAACCCACGAAAGAGGAGATGAGTAGAGAGATTATTTGGAGGATGGTACATGGTGTATACAAGTCCACGAGAGGAGAGAAGAATGGTAAGAAAAGTTTTTGGAGAAGAGTGAAGCTAATACCAGTAAGATGTCTGAAAAATAGGAAAAAGAAAAGATTTCATGTGCACTTGGGATAGTGAGGGAGTTCGTTGCAGATTGCTTGCAATTTGAAAGAATGGTTCTACCATTCAACTCCACTTTTGTGAGCCTATGCTCACAAACTTTCTACCCTGGGTGTCTGATGCAAGAGCCTCCAGAGGTTCCAAACAATCCTGCACAACCAAAATATTTTAAAATTTTATGCTTGTGTTTTATTTTGATTTTTGGCCACAAGTGTAAATTGTTGAAATTTTCAACTCCTCTAGCGTCAAAATTTGGTGATGGATTGTGGGAAAATCAATTAATTAATTGATTCACTTTTTTATTGTTTTAAAATATTTGAGAAGTGTTAATTTTCTAAAAGGGAAAACTTCCATGTCCAATCCTATGAGTGGACAATTATTGTAAATTGTAACTCCATTAAAAAAAAATGAAATTGCATCTTGTTGGAGGACTGGAATGATGAGTATTGATGGAATGGAGAGAGTGGGCGTAAGGCGGGAAGAAAATTTTGAATTGTACATTGAATGCACATGATAAGAAGAGGAAATCCATGCCAAGAAGGAGTGATGAGCATTCTGGAGGTTTGACTGGCATATTATTATTTTTGGGAAAAGAGAAAAGATTGTCTGGGTCATAATTATGAGACCCAGTCTCAGTAAAATAACCATAGCTTTCTCATACGCTAACAAAATTAAAAATTTCAAAATGATCTGAAAAGCTAGAAACGAGGGCACCAAACCCAAAAACCATTTTAGAAAATTCTAAAAAATGACAGAGCATTGATAGGTAGAAAGTGACGGGTTTTCCTGGTGGTTTAGTGGAGGTTGTTTTGAGAAACCAATAGTGGTTTCTTCTCACACAATTTTTATATATTGATGCTTGCAATTTGGTGAATTGGGGGCGGGGGGCTTTGGAGAGTTGGTGGTTGCATATCCAGATGCTCCTGGAAGGTTGAGTTGCATATTTTTGTATGTTTGAAGCCCATTTTGTATGTGAGCATATGAGCTCCATGATTATGTAATTCATTTTTAGACTTTGAAATCAATATATGTTACAAATTTCTCTTCCATATTTTGTTGTTAATGTTTATTTGCAACCTTCTTGCATAGTGTTGTATGTGTGTTTGGTTTTAGATTTGAAAGGGAGAGAAGGGAGAGTATCCCCCTTTCATCAGACTTTTTTTTCGAAAAGCTGGTTGTCGCCATTTTTTCCAACAGTCTTTAATTTTTCTCGACAGTTTTATATTTTTTTCGTCGCAACGTGTAGAAGAATATTTCGACCAGCAGAGGAATATATTGGTGATTAGATTTTTCTAGGGGTGGCCATTTTTTGCTAGCGAAAGGAATATTCCTCAAAATTTTCACTGATGTTAGCCGTATGGACGACCACTTGCCCCCTCTTAGCCCTTCTTTGGCCCTTAGGAGCAACTTTTTTTCTTTTGGCCATAACTTGGGCATACGATATCATTTTTTGGTGAACAAGATATTGTCAGAATGCTGGTTCTACCAACTTTCCAATGGTGTGGGTCTCATCACTTGCTTTTTCTACTGGTGCATTCTACAGTCTATTGAAGTTAGAGGTGTTGTTTTCAAACCCAAGCTTAGAAATTTCAACCAGTTTCTCTATTTTTCACGATTCCAGTGGCGTTGGGACGGTCTTTTGGAGCTCTTCGCATCCATCTATGTACTTTTTCTAGATTTCTCTCCAAGTATATTTTATTCATTTTTATTGTGTTTTTGCACACTGGTGAATACTTGGACACTTTAGCTCCTAGAAACTTTTTGTTTGCATGGGATGACTCATTTTTGGTTGTTATTTATGTATTTCCAATATTCTATCCTATTTGGGCATTGTAGACATATTTTTCATGCACATTCTCTTTCATAGATGTATTGAGATAAATTGGTATTTTGGTGTATACTTTTTTTGGGATGTTGCATATCCTGTTGTGCCTTTTGTATTTACACTATGATATAAAGTGCCATGGGGTGGTTGATGTTTTCCTTTGGTTTTCCATCACACCTTTTTCAAGTGAGTGTCCCTTCCTCAACAACAATGAATCCTAGTGATTCTTGCCTCATGCATGTGTGCCTTAGTTCACACACCCTTTTATTTGTAGGTTGTTTCTCCTACATGCACTTCTTGGTTTCACATAGTTTCAGTGTACCTATCTTAGCTCTCCTTTTTAGCATTATGGGGGGGGTTTCTACTATTAGTGCTAATGCTTCCTTGGTTTCACATCGAAGTGATATACGTGTCTAGTTCTTATTCCTATGTACTTTCAGATGCAATGTACATCAACGGCTGGTTACATGCATTTAGTGAGATAGAGCTCTTACCATATGGAAACTCTTGCATTCCTATTTTTTTGAGGTGCCCTTCTATTTTCATTTGATTAGAGACTACTAGAACCTACATTTTTAACTTGTATCTTTCATGTTGAGTAGTGTCATTTTTTGTCACTCATACAGATTCATGTACCATTTGTATCTTCGAGTTTCAGATGTTTGCCTTTTTTTTCCATTTGACTTGAGTAGTTTCATTGTGAACACTCATGCAAATTATTCTCTCCCATGATTAGTTTTCTTTAGAACATTTGGTACTTGTATCTTCTACTTGCATCTTGCATGTTGAGTAGTGTCGTTGGGGGCACTCATGCAGATTACTATCTTCTTGATCTTGACATTTGTATCTTCGAGTTCTAGATGTTTTTGCCTTTGTTTACCATCTAGTTCGAGTAGTATCGTTGTAGGCACTCGTGAAGATTCTTGTTATCTTGATCCTGATCATCATTTTTTTCAAAGGAGGTTCTTCATTTTAGCACCATAACAATAATCTTTCGACAACAGTCTATAACTTATTTGTGCTTCAGCGATGTTCTACATGTTCCTCTTTTTTTGGGGATGGTATTTCAGTTGGAGGCTTCTTATTCTTTCTCCTTGATTTGGAGGCTTTTTCAATCCTTCATTCTCCTTTCTCTCTTTTGGAGAGGATTTTTCTCCCACTGTTGTTTTCTCCTTTTCTCCAATTTTGAGAGATCTTTTTTTTGTAATGGGTACCTCACTAGGCCTTGTTTGCCGAGACACATCATGCATTCTCTTTTTAGGGTTTTTAGCTACTCCCTAAGTCCATCTTAAGGGGGGATTTTAGAGTAATCATGCATTAGCTAATAATTAAATTAAAATTTTATTAATTCTTATTCTAATTTATTCTCATGCACTTAAACTAAACTTAGGAGTTCTTTATTCAGTTAACTAAGTGCTTTTCTATGTTAACTGAAGTGAGTTATTATTAGATCATTATGTCCCATTGCATGAGATGTTGACACTTGTCCTGATCTAATCCCTTCACCATTTAGGGTTGCTCAAGTATAAGCACTCAACCCTCATTGTATTATCTACTCTTCTTCTCTCGAACTCTCAACCTTTGGGGACTCTTGCTTTCTTCAAAGTCTCTTGAGGTTCTTCTGTAGCTTTTACTTGTTGAGGAATATTGCAATTCTTTGTTTGCATATCTCTTGTGTGGAAGGTGTCTTTGTTCGTTGTTTGATCTTGTGGCTCGTGTTTTTCACAATTCTAAAAAAATATTAATAAGAATTAATAATCTAATAACTTATGAATGTTAGTTGTTGAATAGGTGTGGAAAAAACCCTTAATTATTTTTCCAAGTTTTTTCTCATATATTTAAGGGGATTCTCTCATATTTGAGAGTAAATAGAGATTGGAGATTAAATAAAATAGTGGACATTATCACTCTACATAGGAGATATTATTGACCATTTGGAAGTGAGGTGAACTAAATTCCCTAACTTCAACCTATTAATTTATACACATAAATTTAAGTGTCTTATAATATGGCAATGCTATATGGGTTATCTCCACCATAAAATCTACATTCTTGTGTATGTGTTGAACATTTATTTATTTATTATTCATTATTAATATACACAACTAAAGTTAATTTATACAAATTTTCAAAATACCTCTCCTTTTATCATGGCCTATGTTTTGTCTACACCAAAATGTCCTCTAATTTGACCTCCAAGCAAGTCTCTGATGAATTTATCCCTCATTAAACTCCATAGGATGCATAATTATTTCCTCTTGCACAAAGTACTTCTCATGTAAGCTCTTGCCTCTAGCCTAGGGGTATATGCTTGTATGTCACACACCTACAAATTTCAGATTTGCACTATATAATACTTCATCACCTCCATTCCCAAAATGCTTTAGTTGTCATTTCAAACAATCCATGCCTCATGTTCAAGGAATTTGCAACCTTGTTGGTCTTCTATAATCTACTTTCATGATCATGCTTCAATGATATACACTCTTGAAGTCTATCTTAGAGAAGTAATATACTCCACTCAAGTAATAAACCAATTTTTCCATGTGTGGTAATGAGAACTTATAAATTTTAATGGTGATCTTAATAATTGTGTGGAATTTTAATCATATCCTTTGTTCTCCATCCTTTAACACAAGTATTGAAATAAATACACAAGGACTCAAGATTTCCATTATTAAACCTCATTCCAATAGTTCAACCTCCTTGTTCAACACCACACTCACATTAGGAATTCTTCTATGTGGTGCCTTTTTAATAAAACTAGAACCTAGAATCATATCCATATAATGTGAGATGGTGTGCATCAGTTTAGTATTCCTTCATCAATCATATTCGTGAACTCCTTAAGCAATGTGATGATTTTTTACTCCTCAAACTTATACAACTTATTTTTTCTCTTTCTACGTGGTCTTGACTACTAACACATAACAATCCTACAAGCTTCTCATTTTCCTAGTAAATTCTTTTTATAACAATAGCAACATTTCCCTTATGTACAAACTCTCACTTCTCCTTCATAGAATGTTACTCAAAATTCATCTAATCCTTCCTAATGGGGAAGGTGTTCTTGCACCTATCAAGATCATGTCACACCATACTTTATTTGTGTAATCTCCAATGCACAATGTAACTTGACATTGCTCTATCATCATGAGTTATTATGTCTTCTGGGACCAAGAGACTATGTATGGCATGGGGTGCGTGATTATCTTCAATCCCAAATTTTGCACTCTCTATGGATACTAAGTTTTCATTATTGCCTCCATCAATGATCAAATTGCAACACTTTCCTCTCAATTTACACTTATTTAGAGAAGTATCTTCCTCAATAACGACTCATTATCTATGTGCATAGGTTTCAAAGAAACCTTGTGCACCATCAAGTTCTCTAGCCTCATGGTTTGTACATTCAACTTGTTTCCTAATGAGCTTGTTTCTTTAGCTTGCATAACATGCACACACTTCTCTACATGACCTTGCTCTCACATAATGTATAGACACTCAAAACACATTGTGACCTCCTTGTCCACATATAAAGAAAGTCCCTTAAAAAATCCTTTTCTATAAATTCATCTTTTATCTCCATGTCAATTGACAATCAATGCACATTTCATGCTCAAGATACCACTAGTTTATGTGTTTTCCTTGCATTCAAAGGCATGCCTTCTTGCATCCTTCTTGGTTCTCACATCCCTACTCTTACCACTATTTCATGCACTCAATTGTCTACAAGACAACCTCTCCTCCAATTTTAGTGCTAGCCAGACGGTCTCCTTGATATAATGAATCATAAGCTAGCATCTCATCCAAGAGTGATATGTGCAATTCATTCACATAGTTGGAAACTTCCTTAGTGTCATTCTCCACATGATCAATTTGAATGCATATTCTATAGAACTCTCCATGTACTCTTTTAAAAACATCACTCATTAGCATATATTTTGGAGCTTGTTGCACAAATCCAATGCATAGTTGGTTGGAAAAAACTTCCTTGAGTTTGGCCACCATGAAATCCTACTATGAGATCTTGCATTTCTCTTACATAATTTTTTTAGACTAAGTCCCACCACAAGGTGGAACAATCTTTGAACTTTTTGGTGGCATGATTGACTCTCTATAGGTCTTTAATTTCTTTAAACTCAAAGTATCTCTCTAGCTCATTAATCCATTTAATCAACTTGCATAGAATTTAACTTTATGAGTAGCTCGGTGTTGTACCTTGATAAGATTGGTTTTCATTGATGTCAAAAGTGTGTTGAAGATTATATATGCTCTAGAGATGGTTGACGTGCAGAGATATCAAAAGGTGCTAGTTAGCATTATAGTGTATGGGAGATTTGTAATCAATTGGTTGCCTAAGTATGATGCAAAGGTGGGTATGTACATGTTCTAATATGTTTTTAGTATTCCTACATTGATATCTTGTTAGGTTGGTGTACCACACTTAGTGTAATGTTGCAAAAGTTATGTCTAAGGCATTCATAGTGTATGTTCTCAGACAGAGTCACAACGTTTTGGTTTTCATCCTTCTACAAAGAAAGATTCAATATTGTGGTTTAGAAGATAAGTTGATGGAGATGTGAAGGTGTTATATCCAATATTTCAAGTCATTAATATTTTTGCAGTGAAAGTTACAAGTGACAAATTTTTGGTCTGTGCTCTGGCAGTGCAAAGTGGTGATGAAGGCTTGTTGGAATACTCTGCATTCCTTTGGATGTGATGTTTTGGCCATGCAGTCTGGGAAATGTTTAGTGATGTCCAATGCATGCTATATTGGAGATTCAAGTGGTTTGGTACTCTGCAAGTTCAGATTTCAAGTGAAAGAGTGTTACAATTTTTTTTGGATGCCTATTCTTCTATAGAACATATATTTGTTTGCTTGCACTAGTTGAAGATTATAAAATCAGTGGTATGAGTTTTTGTGGACACTCTACATGTTTCAAATTATCTCAAGTTTGAAGCGCATGAAGATATTTCTTGTTTCCAGTACCACATAGATGTTTCAAGTCAATTTGTAAATATATGCTTTTGTTATGGCTGACATGGGTATGTTAAGGATGTGCACCACAAGTTTAAGTTTGAGCGGAGTTCAAGGATTGTTTGAAGATATTGTATGAGTCATGCCAGCTCATCTAGGTGAAATATAAATAATTTTTATATACCACTAATGAAGATGTAGGTTGACATGTTACAAGTTTCATAATTCCTTGTTTATGGTCGATTGAATTTGTGTTTTGCAAGCATGTAGATAATATATAGAATATAAAAGATGTGAATATGATTATGGAAGTGTTAAAGGATGTCTGAGTGCATGAGAAGAGTGTGACGAGTTTTTCTATAGACCTAATGTGCATAATTGATGACTATTAGTGGTTGAAGCCATAAAACCAATCATATTTCAATTGTTATTTCTTTCAATTAGGGAGTAGTAGCTTCCTTGGGTTTCAACCCCTAAAATTAAAGCTAGGGAGTAGTTGATTCCTTGGTTATAGCCCAAAATCAAATTGCAAACTATTATTTATTTGTGAGGCTAGATTAGGACAATAGCTCCTAGTAGCATTTATCACTGTGGTTTTTCCCTTGTGGGGTTTTCCACATAAATCTGGTGTTATATGTGTCCTTGTGTGATTGCTTGTCTTCTCTCTTATTTTGATTAAGTGGATGAATGCTTAATTGGTATAACTTAACTTCAACAATAGGTAATCGGGATTAAATTTTAAAGCATAATGATTTACCCCCCCTCTCAGTATTTTGGTGTGTTCAACACTTGGGAAGTCAAACTTTGGTTTGCTCCAAACATTCAACAAGTCAATAGTGAATATTCTTTATTGTGATGTTTTCAACGTCATCTACATCTACAAAACCTCCTCATTTGTCATGATCTCCCCACATTGTCATTGATATCCTCTATCACCATAGACTCTCTTCTCTATACAATTTCTATAGCCTCAAGCCAAGCATGAGTAGCTCCCAATGTATCAACTACATCTACAATATGGGCCACTTGTTGGTTTCTCACACCTCTTCTTCCTACTCTGCAAACCACCTCCATTAGTTCACCTATAATGTGATAATAATTTACACAAATGTTGGGTTAATGAAACTCTTGCAAACTCACCTCTAAGACTCAAAACACTAATATCTAATACCAAACTAGTGCAACAATGGTCTAGGTGTCAAATGATCACCAAACAAACATGTAGAAGACACAACATAAGAAAATAGAGGTTAAATAAGAAAATAATGAAATTTATTTTCAAATAGAATACAAAGGGCCACTAGCATGAGAAACCCAAACCACATTATACTAATAATCCCCAAGACATATGAAGAGACTGTACAACTACAATCAAGCCTAAAAATCCACCAAAAACCTAATTTATAAGGTCAACTTGTAAAAATAATCCAACATCAACCAAAACTTCTCATTATATAGTGTATATTTCCTATGTTGCCCCATAGAATAAAAGTAGCTCATTAAAATAAATGTGTGCTTAAAAGATTGTTCAACCAACAAGGTGTCTTCTCCCATAAGATAATATAGTAATTTTCCAATAAATGTGAACATGATAATCTTTTGAACATCCAAAAATGACATGCCACCAAAAAATAAATTATTGCTCTCTAAAAGAAGCATTCTAATAGAATGGACAACTCCTTGATATATTATGTTGACTTGTCACTACGGTAAATCAACAAACGATGTGGTTGTGCACAAAACAGTGGTACTTGGTGCAATGACTTGTTCTTGGCCAATATAATTAGGGCTATAACACAACACATACAATTAAGCCATATGACAAACCACCTATTACCTCCAAGTTTAAATATATATATATATATATATATATATATATATATATATATATATATATATATATATATATATATATATATATTTAAAAAAATAGGTAATTTTTTTATTAATAGTAAAAGGGTTTTAAAAGATCCCTGAAACCATTTACAACAAGAGACATACGACATAGCCGAAGAACAACAAAAAGGTAGCCAAAAAAAAAGTTGCCATGAAACAATAGCTAAGTTGTCACACACCAAAAACAACCAACAACACAAGCTACCAACAAAACAAACAAGGATGGCCAACTACACCACCCATGCATCCTTCCTAATACTTTGAGCACCCAAAACCTGGGTATGGAAGGCACAAACATGTTTTGTTCGTCATGCCCAAAATTTGCTCCTTAATCACAACCTAAAGGTTTCCCCAAATTTGTTTTTAAAATTGGAACTCAAGAAAGATATATAACTAGTGAAAGCATATTAAACGCATTTGATGACATCAAGTTTACGATGCCATGTTGTACACACCACACATAGGATGGGGAAGTGGTAGGTACAATCTATTCTAATAACAACCCTTCCTACAACTTATAACCTTCAAGGAATCTAATTAATCTAAAAGAAAAAACCTCAAGGAGAGGATGCACACCCACGAATAAGTTCCATATTCTTAACTAGAGATAAATAAAATTAATCAATATTCCAAAATTATATTAAAACAATAGAACATTAAATGAATCTAAATGCATATAATTATTTGATTGAAATACATACTAATATTTAGTGTTATAATTTGGGACAAACATAACCATATAATTCTAATTCTTATATATTCATCTTATATATATTTTAACTATAAAATCAATTGTTAAATTTAAAGTTTGTATTAATTTAAGATTTATTTTGACCAATTTATTTTCCTTACATTTATGCACAATTCAACTATGACTATTTCATTTAATCATTATTCAAATTAATACCCTTGAAAATCTCTCAAAAGTCTAGTTTTGAGATTTGAATTCCTAAAAGTAATTGAGGTTGAATGATAAATCTTAAATTTAATAAGAGAATTAAAGAGTATTTAATTTTCTTATGTTGGTTTCTTAAAAGGAAGAAAATAGTTTTTTAATTTTCGCCAACAATAAAACAATAATTAATAAAAAATTAACTAAGCATTTAAATTTCCATTTTTCATTTGTTTTATTTTCCATTTGATTGATTATTTGAAATAAAAACTACAATGACATATATATGTTTATAAATAAATTTTTTAAGTTGGAAAGAGGAAGAAGATTAAATAAACATATTGAAAATCTTTTGGATTAATATGATTTCAAGTTCTACTTCTAAATTTCTTTGTCAATGTTTTTAGTTTTAAAATAGATGATAATAATGTTTTAATAATAACTTTGAATTGGTTTACTGGGTTGATCTGATTTTTAGATATGTCATAAAAAAATATGTATTAAAGAAACCCTTTAAATTTTATCTTATAATTTTGTGTAATCAAATATGTAAGACTATTTTATGACAAATTATTATTATGAAAAAGGATGTCAATGTTTTCTTAATAAATCACAATTGTTGATCTTGGTTAGTACAATTTTTGAATATGTTTTTTTGAGATTAATAATTGAAAAACCCATTAAATTCTATATTTCAATATCATGTTTATTAGTTTCTATGATCAAATATTTGAAACTACTTTATAACAGTTTGTTGTTTGGCATAGGGGCAACACTATTGTAACCTCAATAATTGATTAATCAAGTGGGTTAAGCTGATTCTTTGATATTATTTTTATAAACTTATTATTGATTATTTCTATAACAGGAATACCCTAGAATATACATTATGAAATTTATTTTACTAAAATTAAACATTGTTGAAAAGTGTATGTATTAAACATTTACACATCCTATACACAAAATCTTTCATTAACACTTGGTTCTTTCTAAATTAACCTTATCTTTTGAATTCTAGAATCCTCCAAGATAACAACAAATAACTTGTATTCTTATAATGTCATTTCAAAAAGTAAAGTATAACACCTTCAACCACAATTGAACTCTAATTACAAAGCATCCCTAGGTTCTTAAAAACTTTGTAAACTCCCACAAGATCAACATGTTTCTCTCTTGAAATACATAGGTTGAAATACCCAAGGTAATCTTCCTTATTTAACACATATACCTGAAAGATAAAGATAAACAAAGAAACAACAATCTTGGCCAATGGGCTCTCAACCCAACCATAAGATTGTAAATTCAACCCACCCCCAAACTAGGGGTCACATAGCTATCCCAAAAACTCACACATACAATTCACAACTTCTATAGGCAACACTAGTTACACAGTTTTCTAACCAAATATTCACCACATAACATTCACATTATCAAACTTAGCACATTATAATAATTTCATTTACATACTTTTTTATCTTTGTTTATACACATATATTGGTTATTTAAGCACAAATTTAGACAAGGTGGGTACTCATACCCATGAACAACTCACATAAAAAATCCAAAGTCTCAAGTCCTTTTATGTTTTTTTCATGTCTTTAAAACCTTTTACATAACTTTTTCAACACTTTAAAAATAAATTGAAACCTTTGGAACCCTACCAAACTCAAAGGCTTGGTCGATACTTTTTGTAGTTCTCAAAAATTCTAAATCATCAATGATCTTTAATTTTGAAAGTATGTTGGTAGTTTTCATAGTTTTACAACATTTCAAGTCCTTGACATACTCTCTTAAAGATTCATTGGATTCTAACCATGTTTAAAAAGTTTCTAAAAATCCAACCAATGAAGGGCTTTGATATTTTACCAAGTTGTCAATAGTTCAGTGATTTCTACAACATTTCAAACATCAAACAACATTTAAAATTATTTAAAATCTCAAAATAAGGAAATCAAATATTGGCCTTTGAAAAGAAATAATTGTCATAGTTCAAAAATCCAACCAATGAAGGCCTTTGATATTTTTATGAATTTGTGAGTGTTTTAGCGAATTTCTACAACTTTTAAACCTCCAACAAGATTTTAAATGTTCTTCAAAATCTTAGTCTAAGGAAATTAAGTATTGGACTTTGAAAAGAAATGAGTGTCAACAAAAGTTTCAAACTTTCTAAAATATAAAGGAATGAAACAAGTCTTCAAAGTTTGGGTGGGAACATTAGCATTTTCAATGGTTCACTAACTTCCCAAAACATTGACATGGTTCAAGACTTCTTCAAAACATTGATATATTTTCAAAGATATGGTCAAACCCCAAAAACTCTATCGTGACTTTTCAAAGCAAGCAATATAGGTGTTTTCAAAAGGTTTTCAAACTTTCTAAAATGTTGACAATGTTTTGAAGCTACCCAATTTATAAATGGGATATATACCAACAAGTTAAGGCTAAAGTAAATGTTGGGACATTTTTAAGTTCTCAAACTCTCCAAAACGTTGACACGGTTTAAGAATGTTTAAAAATTCCAACAACTTGAAAAATCCAAAATATTGAAAGGCTCCCAAGGTTCATTTGTAATCACAATACATTCCAACATTGATAGAGCTCCTACGAACCTACTACTCAACTAGGTCCACACTATCATCAAATTCACTACGCTCAACAAGTAAAGGTATTCCTTGTCAATTTCCAATCCACATTTTGAGGTAAGCCAAACTCATGCACATTAAAATTATTATAATACTTTCCACAAATTGCTCAACCAAAAGATCTTAGTTTTTTCATAGTTTTTATTATATTTTTCCCAACTTTGAATTTTCCAACCCCTTGTTCCATGAACTTTGTCCACTTATGTTATTATCCACCTAAATACAACCCATTCCCTCTGCCCATCAGTCAAAAATCATTAGAAACCCTAGTTTGTAATTTTTATTTGTTATTTAAGCCTCCCAAGATGAAATATGAGTACCAAAGTTATGAGCACTCCACCATTTTAGATAATTTCCTATCTCAAGTGGAGGACAACAAATTAGAACATATAAACATGGAAGACTCAATGTGGCAAAATCCTATGGCCCCAATTGGTGAAGCAACATTCTCTAGTAATTTGGCTCATCTCGGTTTACCAACTTCTATCTAATGCACAAGTTTAGTATTAGCGTGTGTAAAGCATTACAAACCAAAATTGTGCATGATCAATTGACAACAAAACTAGATGGTGCTTCTCTTAGCATTACCTTCAGACTCCATCAAAGAGATGAACATGAATAATATGAAATTATTCTTTCAAGAAAAAGATATATGCATATCTAACTAATATTCAAAACATTGGTTGAGGTACCAAAGATAAGGCAAATCGCGATTTCCAAAAAAAATGCAACAATCTCACTTCAATGAAGATATTTCAAATAGGATTTACTTTGTTGAATAGAATTATGGGAAACAGAAAACAAGTCCTTTTCATTATCGGATGTGTCACTTTATCATAGTAATTGCCACGAGCAACAATAAGTTGTTTGGGGAAAGGTAATAAGTAACAACTGCACAATGAACTAGTAATTTTTTAAACAAACCAGTATTTTACATGTCATATTTATTCTATGTAATTACATCATGAAGATATGGCCAAGGTTGCTGAGACAAGGAATATATGATGCCACCATGCAAATTTACAACTTCTATCCACAAATGCAATTAAGAAGTCAACAATAAAATTTCCAAAAGAGTGAAGATGTCTTCACCATACTAACTATTAGGAAACTAGATGGCAATGTTAGAGTTAGAATTTCACCTAGGGCAACAAACCTCATCACACAATGTGGGAGCTATTTCATTCCATTCCCAAGGTTCATGTACATTAGAATTGGTGGATTTGATGACCTACAAATTACTTTATTACATGAGCGAACATCTTGTCCTCATAAAGGCATGTAGACAAATTGGGGTGGAATAAAAATGCAAAAAGAGGAAGGTAGGCATCGTTTTTCCCATTAACCTTAGTTACTACACTTGTTAGTCATCCTCTAATGCTCAAAATATCAGGACGTCCCTTGCCAAAGTTTCTCTATATTTTTATAGGGCAAGATTCCCCTTCAACCATAAGAATTTTTTCAGAGATAACTTACACCTCGGATCAAGATACAATTGGAAGATTGTGAGGATGACTTTGAGGTGCAAAAGGGACTAGATGATGTTCATTGTAATGTCTTGTTCTAAAATTTTCCTTAATTTGTTTAAGTATAATAAACCCTAGTTCAATAAGAGTTACATAATTAATTATAAGCATAAATTTAACTTAGAAATCACAACATAATAACATTAAATATTTATATTTAATGTTTAGAGTATATTTTAGAAAATGTAGAACTTATCCTCTTAGTTTTGTTGTAAATCTTCCTCTAATTTGCAATGATTTATCTTCAATAAAATTCCAAAAATGTCTAAAGTTTTCCTAAGTTTGGGGTGTTTGTCCACTAACTCAATTATAGTAATTAAGGGGTTTCGTCCTTAATTTTGGGACTAGAGGGGTTTAGTCCTTAGGCTAGTAGAAACTTGATTCATATTCCACAAAGGAAAATAATAATATAAAATATCTTCACAAATTGATGCCCTCTTCTTCTTGAGTTATCCTTCTTATATACTCCTTTCTCTTCAAATGCCTTTTGGTTTTGTTAATTTTTAATTAATCTTTTATTTGGGAAAAGGTGTATGACTAAATCCACAACCCTGTTGTTCTTTGCTACCTTATAAATATTATACTTGGATATGTTGTTGCCTATCTTTTATAATATATGATTAGCAATTATTATCTTTTCAGGGCCCACATAAATAAGTTTAGAGTCTTATAGTTTTGGGCAAGGGAATTACAATCTATCATTCCCAAAATTGTTTGTCCTCAATAAATTTTAAATTGGGACGATCAAAGATGTCTACTCCTACCCACATAGCATCCTTCATAAGTAGATTCTTCCATTTAACCAAGTATTATGGAATAACCTTATTTCTTAGCCTCCTCCTCATGTCAATGATTTCTTCAAGTTCCAAAATCAATTTACCCTAATCATCAAGTGGGGGTAATTTTGGACAAGGTGTGATATGTTATCCTAGCACGTTCTTGAGGCAAGATACATGAAAAACATTACGAATTCTACTGTTTGTTGGCAATTCCAACTCATAAGCTACCTCTCATATTCTTCGTGTAATCTTATAAGGTCCATAGAATTGTGGCTTGAGCTTCTCTACACCACTTCCCTTGAGGGAAGATTGTTTAGAAGGTTGTAACCTTAGAAAATTCAAGTCTTCAACTTCAAATTTTCTTTTCAACCTATGACAATCAACATATATCTTTTGGTTATTTTGGGCCTATTGTAAGTTTTGTTTGAGAGTGTTAAAATATCCATACTTTCATGCATCAAGTCTCTATAGCTTTGGGGACTCTACCATCTACGAGAATCAAATTCACAAATGATAATGCCTCGCAACCACATAGTTCTTTGAAAGGAGACATTCCAATTGACATATGGTGAGTGGAATTGTAACAATATACTCCAAGATTAAGCCATTTAACCCACACCGTTTGTTGTCTTGTAACATAATTCCTTAAATACCCTTCAAGCCATTTGTTCACAATTCTTTTCTATCCATTTATGGGTGGTAGCTAGTGATTGGGGTTAATTATGTCCTAGTCAACTGAAAGAGTTCTTGCCAAAATAAACTAATAAATTTATTCTCTGTGTTACTCACAATATTTTTAGGTAGTCCATGTAGTTTAAATACTTCTCTAAAGAATAGATCAACCACTTGTGGAGCTCTATATTTAGAAGATATGACATTGAAATGAGCATACTTGGTAAGTCTATCTATAACCACAAAGATATAACCCTTCCCTTATAGTTTCAACAGACTTGTGATGAAATCCATTGAAATGCTTTCCCCTTTTTGTTTTGGAATTGCTAGAGGTTATAATAGACCGGGTGTAAATGTTTGTTCTACCTTATTTTGTTGACACACCATACATCCTTTGGCATGCCTTAAGACATACCCTTTGAGGCCCTTCCAAGAAAATTGTTCTCTCACTTGTTTATATGTTGTATAGTATCCTTCATGACCAGCCAAAGGGGTATCATGATATGCTCTCAAAATCTTTTCTTTCATCTTCGACCTTGGGACTAGATATATTCAATCTTTATAGAGAATGAGCTCCTCAACTACCTTGTACTTGTCAACTTCCAACTTCCCTTCCAATATGTCATTTTCCAATGTATCTTTGACATATTCTATTAATATAGAAGTTTTCCAATCAACAAAAATATCTGTCATAGAGCATAAATGAGGTCTTCAAGACAAAGCATCAACCACGATATTATTCTTCCCCTTCACATACTCGATATCAAAAGCATAACCTTGTAACTTGCTTACCCATTTCTGCTACCTATTATTCAAACCTTTTTGATTTAGGAAGAACCTTAGATTGTTATGGTTTGTCTTTACCACAAATTTCCCACAAACCAAGTACTATCTAAATTTTGCTAATGCATGCATGATGGGGAGCATTTCTTTGTCATAAATAAAGTGATTTCTCTTAGATTCCTTAAGCTTATGACTCTCAAATGCTACTGGATGTTTATTTTTCATTAACATTTCTCCAAAAGCTTCTCTTGAAGCATCACATTCTAATTCAAATGAGAGTGAGAAATTAGGAATGGCTAATACAGGACACGATCTCATTACCTCTTTGATCTTGTCAAAAGCTCTTTGTGCCTCCTCACTCCATGAGAATACTCCTTTCCTAGTTAAGTTTGTTAGTGGGGCATCCAATCGTGAGAACCCTTTGATGAACCTTTTGTAATAGCTATAGAGTCCCACAAATCCTCTTAAATGTGATAAAGTATTAGGTTGAGGTCAATCCACTACCCCCTTGATCTCCTCCTCATCTACGTTGACACCTTGGCACTAATCTTATGCCCCAAATATAAAATATTTGTCATTCCAAACTCACATTTGGATGCCATGGCGAATAGTGACAATTGCTCAAGTATTCCCAATACCTTGTTTATATGCTTTAAATGATCCTCCCAAGTTTTACTATAAATCAATATATCATCAAAGAAAACCAAAAGAAATTTCCTTAGCTACTTACTGAATACTTGGTTCATGCAAGATTGGAATGTAGTTGGAGCATTAATTAGCCCAAATGGCATGACTAGGAACTCAAAATTCCCAAAGTGGCATCTAAATATTGTCTTGTGAACATCCTCCTTCCTCGTCTTTATATGATGGTACTTGAAACACAAATCAATTTTAGTGAAATATACTGCTCTATGGACTTCATCAATCAACTCATCAATTTGAGGGATAGGATAATGGTTCATGATAGTCTTTTTATTGAGTGCCCTATAATTGATACATATCCTCATAGAACCATCCTTCTTCACCAATACCACAGAGGAAGCAAAAGGACTAGGGCTTGGTTATATATGTCCCATATCAAGTAGTTATTTATTTATTTTCTTAATTTCCTCCATATAACTTCTTGGATGTCGATATGGTGTAGTGATAACTAGATTGGAACCTTCCTCTAACTCAATGACATGTTGAAAGCCCCCTTTAGGTGGCAATCTTGGTGGGATATCACTAAATACCATACTATTCTTAACCAAAATGGGTTGAACATCTATATGAGTAACTTGTTTAATTTTGGTTGAAGGTCTATTAGTAATAAGACATTATATTGCCCAATCTACTTGTCCCCTACGAAAAGCTCTCTCCATTCTCTTTGCAAAAACAACCCTTAGAGTTCCATTAGACAAACCCTAAAGAACCACCTCTTTACCCTCAATTTTGAATTTAAGTTCCATAGTTTGATAATTTTGTGTGAATTCCCAAGTGAGTGTGTCATTGTACCCCCAAAACAACATGTCTCATTTATGCCCACCACAAAAAAATCATCAAAAACCTTGTGCCTACCCAAAGTGATGTCAAGTTGTATCCATTATGTGCATGGAAGAGTAAATCCATTAGCCACAACCACATTGAACCTTTCAAAGTTATATGCCTTCAATTTTAACCTAGTCACTAACCCCTCATCAATGAAATTATGGGTAGTCCCACTATCAATTAAAAATGTTACCTTATTTCCTTGAAGCACTCCTCATACTTAGAAGGGTTGATATCTTCTAGGTGCTCTTGAAAGTGTGGTGAGTGTACCTCTAGAAGGCTTCTTTACTTCCTAATCGTCATGCTCAACCACCTCCAAAACACCCTCAAGTTTTGACTCTTTCGCCTTTGAACTCTCCTCTGTGACTACCTCTATGTAACAAACATGCCCATTGCCTAAGCATATATTCCCTGGCACCCATGGCTCTTACAATTAAAGCATAATTTCTTCTTTCAAAGCTCATTCTTGGATTCTTCCACCTTGTTGGATTAAGGAGGTAATGTGCCTTTGGTTGTGAAATATCCTTGTGAAAGGGTTGCTTATGTCACCTTGATGGCACATTCTTGGAATAGGCCTTGTTCTTGTTGGTTTTTAGATAAAAAATGAAATAAGCAAAAATACAACAACACATAGAACAATGAACACAACAGATACCCTGGGAAAACCCTCCTCGAGGGAGAAAAACCCAACAAAATATCTCTTATATATTGAAAGAATAATAGCAGAAATCTCCTTATAGATCAGGCCCTACACCAGGCCGAATTTACTACAATGAGTAGTAACACCTCTCCTTGATGCAAAGACACAAATGAATATGCTTCTCCTTGAAATATAATCTGCTGCAACAAAATGGCGATCTGTTGCTGAAGTGCAAACTTCTTCTTGGAGATGTGAATTGGAATGAGAAAATGAATTGATGATCAAATGAGATGAAATCACCTCCCTTATATACAAAGATAGGAGACATCTTCACAAGGTCAACTCCTTTAGAGAAATATAAAATATAAAATAAATCATTTAAGACATGAAGGCCGACCTGCCTTGTACAAGAATAAACTAAGGAGAAAATATCTCTTGAAGCTACCAAACACTAACACTCCCTCTTAGCTAGGGAGGTATTTTCTAGATATCCTCGTCATTCTCTCAACATGATGCCCACAGTGGCTACACCCATTTGTGGAAAAGAGTTCATCACGAAGTCTCTCAAAGTGATGTCGTTATGGAGTCTCTCAACATGACGTCCACCATGGCTACTCCCATGTGTGGAAAAGAGTTCATCACAGAGTCTCTCAACGTGATGTCGTCATGGAGTCTCTCAACATGACATCCACCATGGCTACTCCCATGTGTGGAAAAGAGTTCATCAAGGAGTCTCTCAACATGATGTCGTCATGGAGTCTCTCAACATGACGTCTCATCTCATTCTCAGAGATGAACAAGGGCTTGCACCTCACATTTCTTCGTCTCAAAGAAATATACATTACAAGGGCTTTCACCTCATATTTCTCTGTCTCAGAGAAATATACACTACAAGGGTTCTCACCTCATATTTCTCCATCTCAGAGAAATATACACTACAAGGGTTATCACCTCATATTTCTCCATCTCAGAGAAATATACACTACAAGGGCTTTCACCTCATATTTCTCCATCTCAAAGAAATATACACTACAAGGACTTTCACCTCATATTTCTCTATCTCAGAGAAATATACATTACAACAAATCTTTATGATGTTGTGACTCCCTATAGAGCTCCAAGTACTTGCATCAACCTCCTGACCTCCTCATCCAAGATTGCCTATGTTGGCTTGTCAGACTCCCTCTGAATGACATTTCCTCCTCTTTGAATTCCTTATGCAATCTCTCATCATCCTTTTGCTCCTTGATCCATCCTACATTTTAGAGAGATTAATAATAGTTCATGAAATCAAACTACCCCTGATACAAATGAAGCAAATATTATTAGATAGAACAATTGAAGAAATAATAGAACTTATCTTTGTCGATTTTGATATGTCTTTCTTTTGTCTTTACTCAATTTCTGCTCTTGGAAATGCTAATCACAACATTACATATTACAAAGACAATCTTCTTAACTTAGATTTCTCAGGCACATTATGCAGTCAATCATATACAATATAGAACCAAGCCTCTCACTAAATTAAGGCACCATCAAGCCTCTCACTGAATCAAGGCACCATCAGGCCTCTCACTGAATTCAAGGCACTAACATAGTCCATGCACACATAGAGAATGGTATTGATGCGGCCAACCAATCACAATCAAAATTGCTCTCCTAAAAGAAATCACATGACTTAGCCATAATAAATAGTCGATGTTAGATCCTCTCTGCACAACTTAGCAAACCTTTTAGGAGAAAGAATAGAGCTTGAATTTCAGCCTAGAAGAATGTGATTTCAAAGGTAAAAACAAAAAAATACTTACCTCTTTATTGATTCTGATAAATGCTAATTACTGCACTCAATATAATTCGCTGCTCTTGCACTCAGATCAGTCCACAACCCTAGAATGGCTTAGTCGCTATGCCCAATTTTGTTCACTGGCTTCCCTTTATTTGCAAGAGTATTTTATTGACTCCTTGTGACGCTAGCAAATGTAAACCAGGGCCTTCAAATGATATGAATCAAACTGAACTCTGTCAAGAAAAATATGTGCGCTTGCAAACATTCACGTGTCAACCTTTAGTGACCCTTGTTTTGACTCTAGCCAGTCAAACGACTTCCTTAGCAACTTCCTTTACTCGTGACTTAATTGCTCTCCAAAAATACACATATTTGTCTTTATTGAGCTAGAAAACTGATAACTATCACATTCAACTGCTATTCAATAAAGAAGCAACTCCCGACAGGTTGACTCAATAACTTTTAAGAGACCATCGATACTTTTAAATGGCCTTTAGTTGATAAACTCCTGGCGGCCACTCTGATACAGTATCCACTTCACAGATTAAAGTCTTTCCTTGCCACGTCTTCCAGTTTCGTCTTTTCTGAATGTTATCTTTGTTCTGACCTGGCACACCAAGTTTGTCTTATTTGCAGTGATATTTTCACCTTGAGGATAGCTTGATTTGTCTTCATTCAGCTCTTGAATAAATCAAACTCATCTAAACTCTCCAGGAAGCTCCCGAAAGCATGCTTATTTTGTTTTATCTCCACCCCAGCAATATCCTTCGATGGAGAGTAGTCAAGCTCTGATTGTCTGGACTACTTAAACAAATCTAATCAGATCTCTTGAACCTGGCTCTGATACCATGTTAGTTTTTAGATTAGAAATGAAATAAGCAGGAATACAACACATAGAACAATGAACACAATAGATACCCTGGGAAAATCCTCCTTCTCGAGGGAGAAAAACCTAGCAAAATATATCTCTTATATATTGAAAGAATAATAGCAGAAATCTGCTTACAAATCAGGCCCTACACCAGGCCGAATTTACTACAATGAATAGTAACACCTCTCCTTGATGCAAAGACACAAATGAATATGCTTCTCCTTGAAATCTGATCTGCTGCTGAAGTGCGAACTTCTTCTTGGAGATGCGAATTGGAATGAGAAAATGAATTTATGATCAAATGAGATGAAATCACCTCCCTTATATACAAAGATAGGAGACATCTTCACAAGGTCAACTCCTTTAGAGAAATAGAAAATATAAAAAATATTATTTAAGACATGAAGGCCGACTTGCCTTGTACAAGAATAAACTAAGGAGAAAATATCTCCCGAAGCTACCAAACACTAACAGTTCTTAGATGTGGTGTCTTCCAATTTTAAGGCCCTTCAAATAGCATCTTGAAGAGATGATGGCTCAAAAGCTCGGACCAACCCCCTATGTGGTTTTGAAAGCCCTTCAATAAATAAAAAACTTAAGTCTTTTCTTGATAGTATCTGGCACCAATGACTAAGATCCTTTGAAATTCTGCTACATATCCTTCTACTATACCTTGTTGGCTTAGTTGTTTCAACTCCTTAAAATGTATCTTTGAGTCTTTTCTATCAAATATGTCTAGAAGCCTTTGTGTGAAGTCGACGTTTGTTATAATTTGATGATGCCTTTGTGTAATTAGCACATGATGCCACCATTCATGTGTTGTTTATTCTAAGTGAAGAATGACAAACTTAACGACTTCATCTTCTATCACGGGGCTAAGAGAAAGATACGTATCTAGTTTTTGGACCCATGCTCTTGCAGTGACCTTCCTTGATCCATCCAAAGTGGGGACAGTCAGCTTACTTAATCTTTGTTGCAAATCTTTGTTGGGATGTCTTTTTCTCCTCTTGAGATAATCCTTGATCTTGCATTATGAAATTGTATAAATGGAATTTGTCTTATAAGATCTATATCAAGTCTTGAGTACGTGTATATGCACTCATCAAAGTCATTTGTTGCCATGTTTGGCTATTCTTCTTCTCGTGATTACTCATCTCTAGGTAAGAATGTGGGTTGTGTTATTCTGGGTGGTGACCCAAACGAAGTTCTATTGTTATTTTCTAAATGATTCGAGTTACTACCATCTCCTCCACTAGCTTGTGTAGGCCTAAGGAACTAATTGTATTATCCATATTTGGAGTGTTTGAATGAGCAATTATGTTGTTTTTTCTTTTTGTTGCATATAAGTCTTCCATTCATTCTCTCGTTCTACCTCACAATCTACCCTTTTGTTCTTTCCTCTACCTTTAATTTGGTTGCTAGTTTCTTGTAATGTTGCCTATAGTTTTTTCATGTCTCTTTCCAAGGCCTGTTGATCTCTTTCGCTCCACTACATAAACTAATTTTTAGACTCGTGGGTTGGCAAGATTACTACTCTGATACCAATTGTAATGTCACATTCTAAAATTTGTATTAATTTCTTTAAGTATAATAAACAGCTCCATAAGAATTGCATAATTAATTATAAGTATAAATTTAACTTAGAAATTGCAACTTAATAACATTAAATAGTTTTAATGCTTAAGAGTATATTTTAGAAAACGTGGAACTTATCCTCTTAGCTCTATTGTAAATCTTCCTCTAATATGCAATGGTTTATCTTCAATAAAATGCCAAAAATGTCTTTAAGCCTGCCTAAGTTAGGGGTTTTCATCCACTAACTCAATTATAGGGATTAAGGGGTTTTGTCCTTAATTTCAGGCCTAGAGGGATTTCGTCCTTAGGCTGTTAGAAACTCGATTCATATTCCACAAGGGAAAACAATAATATAAAATATCTTCACAAATTGAAGACCTTTTCTTCTTGAGTTATCCTTCTTATATACCCCTTTCTCTTTAATAGTCATAACCCTTCAAATGCCTTTTGGTTTTGTTGATTATTATTTAATCTTTTATTTGGGAAAAGGTGTATGACTAAACCCACAACCCTATTGTCATTTGCTAGCTAATAGATATTATACTTGGATCTGTCGTTGCCTATCTTTATTATATATGATTAGCAATTATTATCTTTTCAAGGTCCATAGAAATAAGTTTAGAGTCTTAGAGTTTTGAGCAAGGGCATTACATAAATAAAGGCCTTGAATAAATTGAAGGCCATGGCATTGATATGGTAGATCAAATCTTCAATTCTACAATTCAATTGCAACCACTAATTTCCATAAACTGGGCTGATAAAGAGGTGAAGGACATTAGAAAAATATTGTTATTTGTCATTCACAAGACCAAGATACAATTGGATGTGAAGACAAAAAACCATATTGCTACAAGGTCACTTGCCAAGGGTAACACTCCTAGAAGAGGTGCACAAAATGAAAGGCAAGTTAGAATTTCTTGGACAACAATTCACAATAGTCTACACCACCAGGTATGGAGTTGGAACTATTAGGAGCAATGATGAAGAGGGCCCCCAAGAAAGGGATTGATTTAAAGAATACTTGTGATGGAGGAGATGTTGTGCTAGGGAAGAAGCTCAATGTAAAGAGATCACCTATTATTGTTAGGAAAAATACTAAGGCTACTACACAAGTGCATGTGGATTCCAGAGAGCGGTTTGTTAGAAATCCTCCTCTTTCACCTCCACTTCATCAATTTTGCTCTCCTCTGCATCTACCATATCCACCTAAGAGTCCTTCACCTTCACCAAATAATATAGGGTTGATACTATTCCAAAGGCCACCCTTCCACCAATTATCCCCTCATCTTCCTTCAATCCCAAGTCATGATCCACAATATCTCCTTCACCATGGCTAAAGGAGATGGTTGCTAAGAAAAGAAAACACATTCAAGTCATCCATCCGAGATTTGATGTGGCAACAGAGCTACTACAAATGTCCTCTCAACCAAGGAAAGCCATACTACTTCAAGGTTGACGGTGGACACTTCCTTGGGAACACAACTCATGGAAATTGCAAAGCCCATTGCAAATAAAAATGAGGAAGATACAAAGGCAAACTACAATGTTTCTCAGGTTGATCTTGGCTCAACCACATAAATGATATTCATGACTTTTGATTGACAAGCTAGCAAAGAGAACTAAGAAAGAAAAAGAAACTAGAGAGCAATTAGAAGAACAAGTTTGTGTTGACTTTGCACATCAAACCCATTATTGATACATGTACAAAACCTCCAGAAAGACTTTTGTTAGTTCATTTTTTGGAGATGAAGTAAAGAAAACATATAGAAAATCAACAAATATCAAGCCTATAAAAGCAACTAAGTCTTAGGTAGAACAAATCACCATTCATGATCTCATTTTTATTGAGGTCGTAAAAAATTATGAGAATATTGAGATGAAGAAAAGAGAAATAGAATCAAACATACAAGTGGTAATCAAGGACCTCTAAGAGATGGTCAAGACATATGCAAACATCTTGGTCTCTAAGAAAGCTTTTAATAAAGCATAAGAGTGAATTCATTTCATGGTTCAAAGGTGTGGAATGAAAACTAATGGTATTGAAGTAATCAATAACCAAATTCAAAACACTAGTAAAATCTTGTGATCAAATAAGGTTCAGCATTGGGCTAATTATTTATCCTTCGATTTTGAAATCCTAAAAGAAGATGAGATTAGACTTGTGATGTTCCTTCTATCAAAAAGAACTTCAATCCCAAGTCATGATCCACAATATCTCCTTCACCATGGCTAAAGGAGATGGTTGCTAAGAAAAGAAAACACATTCAAGTCATCCATCCTAGATTTGATGTTGCAACAAAGCTACTACAAATGTCCTCTCAACCAAGGAAAGCCATACTACTTCAAGGTTGACGGTGGACACTTCCTTGGGAACACAACTCATGGAAATTGCAAAGCCCATTGCAAATAAAAATGAGGAAGATACAAAGGCAAACTACAATGTTTCTCGGGTTGATCTTGGCTCAACCACACAAATGATATTCATGACTTTTGATTGACAAGCTAGCAAAGAGAACTAAGAAAGAAAAAGAAACTAGAGAGCAATTAGAAGAACAAGTTTGTGTTGACTTTGCATGTCAAACCCATTATTGATACATGTACAAAACCTCCAAAAAGACTTTTGTTAGTTCATTTTTTGGAGATGTAAGTAAAGAAAACATATAGAAAATCAACAAATATCAAGCCTATGAAAGCAACTATTTCTTGGGTAGAACAAATCACCATTCATGATCTCATTTTTATTGAGGCCGTAAAAATTTATGAGAAGATTGAGATGAAGAAAAGAGAAATAGAATCAAACATACAAGTGGTAATCAAGGACCTCTAAGAGATGGTCAAGACATATGCAAACATCTTGGTCTCTAAGAAAGCTTTTAATAAAGCATAAGAGTGAATTCATTTCATGGTTCAAAGGTGTGGAATGAAAACTAATGGTATTGAAGTAATCAATAACCAAATTCAAAACACTAGTAAAATCTTGTGATCAAATAAGGTTTAACATTTGGGCTAATTATTTATCCTTCGATTTGGACATCCTAAAAGAAGATGAGATTAGACTTGTGATGTTCCTTCTATCAAAAAGAACTTCAAAGACATGATTACAAAAGAAATCTTCAAGAAAGAGACTCTAGATGCTCTCATACAAAGAAGTAGTTGAGTAGCATATAATCTTCATTAATAGATTCTCGTAAAAACATTCAAATATTTCATGAGAAGATCAAAGAGATAAATGAGGCATTGACAACTTTGTAATTACGCCTCATTAGTATTTTTATATTTGAGTGCCAAGTTGATAACATAAATGGTGAAACAATTCCAAAGTTTCAAAGCCAATTCTTCTTTGCAACAACCACAATCTTCATAGCTTGAAGTTTTAAAAGAAAAAAGTCTTAAAAATAGTACATCACTTCCCCAACAAAGTTTAAAGACTCTTTATCTCCTATTATTTTATTCATTTTGTAAATTAATTAATTTATTAGAACTTAATAAAATGAACTTTATATTATAACTTAAATTAGAAAAAATAAATTTTATTTCTATTTATAATCTCAAAAGTTGGTTGTGTAGAAGCTTATTTATATAAGGCTCATATATAATAAGTGAACTTTTTTTGAATTGCTATAGATTGTCCATAAGCAAAAGTGTCTTTGAACTCTTCATTTGAAAATAAATAAAAGATATTGTTGTTCTATGAGCCTATGTGTCTCTTTATGCTATAAATTTTTCTTCTATTAAAATCTAAAATCATTTTTTTGATATTATATTCATGTGGTGAATATTATAAGTCCTTTTTTAATTTTTATATTTTTTCCTATGCAATATTAGATGTAATAATAAGATAATTTATGATTTGTACATCTGAAAACCCCAAGTAAATCTATCATTTCTTATGTTAGGCAACATTTCTTCGTTTAAAACCCTATTTGTAATTTTTCCTTTAAGATCATTTGTTTAAAGGGATAAATATTTGTGTTTGTTCCCTTTATTAAAAAACTATTCATCATTTTACTAAGAAAACCTATATTATTAGCCTCATATAGTCCCAAGGTTTCTCTTTTCATTTTGTTTTAATTTTGTAATACCTTTCTTACTTTGTGGTTAAAAACATACCCCCAAAAAATAGAAAACCTATCATACAAAGAAGTTACCCCTCTCAAATGCAAAGGAAAATTACTAGTCTCATAAGTATTTGTCCAACTATGGTAGGCATTTGTTACTGCCCATTTCATTAGTCAAGCTTTTAAACAACAAAAAATCACAGCAGCAAAATCTGTTTAGCAACACTACCACAACACAAGGCATGCACAAAATAAGCCTACAATATAGAACAACATATATTTTTGGGTGGTGCAAGATTGTGTCAAAATAAGGATGCTCTTGCATCAACACGCAGGAGATTTTCCACTATTATGATATTATTAAACTTGACCTTATCTACATTGATTTGTCATTTGAAGACTCAAATGTAAAACACTAGCAATCAAATTCCATGCATAAACAACAAACAAATTATTATTTGATTCGAACTTGGTAAAATCCATACAAAAATCACAGCACAATAAATGACTTAATTAATGTTGCAACACAAATGCAAATGTATTATAGAATTACTACGGATGGAAAAGAATGAATAATTATAAAAGTTTAGAGGCGCTTTTATTTTTCAATCCTTCAATCAAATAATATGAAACATTAAGAACAAAACTGATTTGATAATAGTACTTGCAAAGTACATCTCTAATAACACAAGGATGGTCCTTTTTAAGGATTTCAAGGGGAGCAATATCAAATTCTAGCCTCCTCTGCTACCTACCTAGCAAGAACTTTCAACCACTTGGCTCAACGCATTTGTTTCCTTTCCTTTTAATATTTGCATACTCATTGTAGTATACACATTCTTTGTTTCGTAGCACTTATAAGAACTCAATTATTACAATTTTACAGTCATTTCTTTAATGATAGATATTGTTAATTATAGTCCTACATTTAGTGTTTACAATATGTAAGTCCGCACCATTATATCGCCACAGAAGGTATATACAACCAAAGACATGATCATGCCAGCAATGGTGGTGCAAAACTTCTACGAACAAAAGGCTTACTGCTCATCTTAAATGCATCGCATTCCATCATGATTATTTGCAGCTTTTGCTTATATATATGTTATCTTTCTGACGTAAGGTGAAAACAACTGTGATAATCTTACAACACAATCTACTTATTTAAGTTTTCATCTGCAATGCCATTTACCACGTCTTTTACAAATGAAACAAAGCATTCGTTACAGCTCATAGGCATCAAGCTTGGAGATTGTCTCCATTGGTTTGAGTGTTCACAAGATATTTTTTTTAAACAGTGTGCTATCTGTCCTGAATGATGGAATCCACAAGCTGCTAGAATTGCATGGGTTGAGCTTCTAGCTATCTCCTTGAACTGACATTTTCCTTAGAAAATAGCCAAAACATCGCATGCATGTCAGAAATGCTAATTAAAAAAGGCTTGGCAGGTTCTCGAAAGAGAAGATTGTAATGATATACTAATCTATTCAATCCAATTTGATTAAAAACATATGGAAATATTATGGAAGAACTCCCACAATTATTAAACTAACAATGCTCTCAAGTAAGACCGTGTTAAATCCAACTACACAAATTTAAACTTCGACAAGCCCTTATTTACGTTCAAGTTGAGTAAAAGTGCTAATTACATGATGCATATGATGTTAAACTAGAAGTATATGTTTCTGATGAATCATGCAAAGCAACAAAGCGTTTGTAACAAAATTGCGTAAACTAAATACAAAATCAATAAAAACATACCTAATTGTTTGCTTTTGTAGAATTGCTTCAGGTGACTCTTGACCAATGTCAAGATCTTCTCCTTTGCATTGGCATCAACCACACTGGCCTGCAAAATGAAAGAAGCGATCATGGTCCTAGGAGTCATATACTGTACTTTTAGAATTAGTTATTAGAAGTACATCATGCCACCAACCCTTTGAGAGAGCATTCCTGATAGCCTTGCAACATGTTCTTCCCCACATATCGTAGTTGTAGGAGCTTGATTACTTCTTTTAGAAGAATCGCCAATCTGAGGAATGAGTGTTGCACTAATCGAACATTGAGAGAACGGAAGCAGAGTAAACCCAACTGAAGAAATTCTATTATTCAAAACATAATTATTATGTTTTGCAAAGGATGCGCTATCTGCTCTTGAATCATCAGCCGTCCTTTCAATTGGCCTTAAACTTGTACAACACTTAGCCTCAGAAACTTTTCTATTAATCTGAGAGGAGGATGAAAACAGATGAGATCTTTCTGCTTTTCGACGGTTATCATGACCCAGATCATTACCTCCTAAAGATTTTGCACGCTCCATCATAGCCCATGCTCGATCAATCTCAGTTTGATTGTCGGGCTTCTGTCTGTTCTCCTTAGGGTGATTAGTGGGAGCAGGAAGTGCACGTTCATTGGCTCCGTCAATAATTTTATCATTGAAGCGGAAAGGCTGTGAAGAGAATTGAAGCTCACCATGTTGTATTGATTTCCAATTTTCACGCATAGTTTGTATCCGTTCCTGCAATATGCGTTGACCAGAGAGAGTTCTTGAAGCTCCAGAAGGTGGTAGGGAAGCAGGCCCAGATACCTGGGCTGCAGTGGCTGATGCCGAGGACTGGCTAGCAAAGGCCTTGGCTGCATTTGATAGTTTTGGGGCTTGCTTGCGGATTACTCTTCTATTCACTCGTCTCCGACTTGAAGTGCCTGTGGAATGTCTAGACAATAATAACGATGGTAGAACAGGTTGTAGATTAACATTTTCCACTGTCTTTGCAGTTGAAGCTGTTCTTGCCATTGAACTGCTTCTTGAAGTAATATCATCGTCACACAATTCAAGGATAAAGTCATCCTCGTCATCATCTTTCTCTGTGTCAGAGTTCATATTACTAGATGCTTCACATTCAGGGCAGTACCATTCTCCTGTTGGCACAGTCCTCCCTAGCCCAACACAATATGTATGAGCTGCCGAATCACATAAATCACAAAGTAGCAAAAGACTGTCATCTTCATTGCCGTTACATTTAGTACAAAATACGTCTTGATAGGGATCCTGAACTGCTTCAAAATCCTCATCTGTAGGTATATGAACCTGGCACACACATAGCAAGGATGGAATAAGCTTATCTAAGATGCCATAAGTTTGAAGATGAAAATCAGAAGGAAAAAATCACTTTTACTGGTAAACAAGGGATACGATTATGAGGATCACAGTAGGTGCAAGGCGTGCTGCTTCCGATTATAAAACATTTATATCAATAATTAGTTAATACCAACCAAAAAATATCACATTCATTTTAACAAATAGTTAGTCACCATTATGGAAATAGATAGAATTTTCATTGAAAGCCTGCTTGACTCTATGTTTCTCTGAAATGCTGATAGGAGTGAATGCGTTTCAAGTACATAAGTTTTGCCAGTTTTGGTGATGTCAGGGTTAGAGGACACACACACACACATATATATATATATTCCCAGTACAAAAAAACTTTGCCAGATTTTGGAGATGGTGGGGGGTATTCGAAGGCAGGGCTTGACAATATTAAGTATATTATGAGAAAAAAATACAAAAACTTATCCCATATCATTTGCATAAAAGCATCATTATATATTTTACAGAATTGCATTTCAAACATAAATATAACAAATTTAGACCTCTCATTCATCCATGGCATTGAATAATGAAATTAAAATTGGGTTTGACAAATATGATGTGTAATATCTGATTGTTATATTATCATAAAAAAATTAAATAACTATAACAATAGTCGACTTAAATGACCAGAAATAAAAATAAAAAATATATAAAAAACTATAAACTCAAATGAACCGTCATTAGACAACTGCCTTGATTCCCAGTGGGGCCTCTTTACTGTTTTCTAACTCTAAATCAGCTGGCTCCTTCAGTGGAACCATAACTAAAACATAGCTGCCTCTCATAATCATCTACCTACCTTGGCTCCTCAAGTTCCACATCCCATCATGTTGATTGACTCTACTTGTACTCAAGTCACATTTTGATCCAGTAGACACAAGGCACCATGTTCAACAGTTAGCTTTTTTGAAATGTTATGAGGTAAGTATGTTTCTCTTGATGGAGTGGACAAAGCTATATGGACCATTTCTCTTGACAACAAAATAATTAACTTGTGAAAGGATGCATATCAGGTACATAGATGTTGTTGGGTCCCCACATAACCACCACCATTCTCTAGCTCTTGCACTAGAACAAGTCTATTCTCCCTAGTTGCACTCGTCTCTTGTAGATGGTGCAACTAGCAAATGCTGTCCACTTGGCCCAAACTTAAGACAGCATCCTCTCTTGCATACATTTTCTTAAGAGCCTTCATGAATTCCTTCTCTTATTTGTCGTCAATAGAAGCTATTCTCAAGGACCTCTGCATAGACCATTTAGAACTAAGTGGGGGTGTCCATCTTCTCCCACCTCCACTAAACAATGAAGTGAATTTGAACATTGTGTAATGCCAAGGTAGGATGTCTCTCTCCCGAATTGTGGCCTTCATCTAACCAAGCATACAATCAATAGTCTCTCATATCTCTCAAAAGTTAGGAGAGTTAGATCCCCATATCAAATTACAGTAAAAAGGTGGTACAAAGGATACAGTACCTAAAATCTTCTCCAAAATCATATTTAACCACCAAGCATCCCTCATGCTCTTACCCTATTGTCTTGGTTTTTGCCCATCTAGTCTACTCCTAGATCATGATCATAAGCTACAATCAAAGATCATCTCCAACAATACGAAATAAGAAGTAAATCTTGTCTCCACTGGCTGGAAGAATTCCTTGCCCTAAAAATGCCAACATGACATGGTGATTGCATATAAACATGTATGTCTCTCTAGCACTTCTCAGTTATTTCACCTGATTAGTTTTCCAAATGTCCTTTAACACATTTCTCCTTGCATGCACACAAAACAAGTCCAACACGCTTGCCTAAAGAAAACTGCAGTCAGCTTTCATGCTTTCCTCTACACATGATACATATGTAGCTACCTGTACAAAATAGGCAGGCCAACCTTCTCTATGGCATTGTTCAATATCTGACACTAAAAACACCCTTGTAATTTCCAAAACAATCAATAGCTCTAAGAAAATAAGGAACTACACCACATGTAATAATGACATTAATGAGTGGGTGATGCTTGATGCCATTTACCTCTCCATACTAAGAAATTGTGTCTTCACCAATGTCTATTTCCTCTCCTCTATTGTTAAATTAATCTTTAGAGAAGTTTTATAAAGAATGGTTGTTCTCAATTTGGTTCTACACAAGGTTCATAAGATTGACTTTCTTTACACACCTTATCGAATTCCCTCTTATAATAAAGAGATTGAGAAGCATGAAATGAGATAGCAGTGGCAGGCATAAAATTTGTCAATTGAATCATATGTCTCCTCAATGCATGCACGTTATACATTTCTATAACTAAGTCTAATGCCTCCCATTTTCCTTTAAAAGACACTAGATGTTGGGGAAACAAATCTATAAGTATTTTTTTAAAAAAGTTCTAAAAGGATGAGGGTACTAGATGCAACAAGAAAAAAATAGTCTTGTTGGCGTTTCAATTAGCACCTCTAGAGTGCTTATTGGAAACGGACAGCTATGCACAGTGTGTAGTAACTGCTCTTCAAATTAGGAGGGGAAGCTCCCTCTTTTTGCTGATGTTTGCATAAAAAGTAAAGTAAACTAATGTTCCTATCTTTTTACTTAGCGGCAGGGCACAAGGGTGCATAAAGCACACTGCGTTGCAGCTAAGGTTTTCTATGGTTTCTGCAGATCTTAACTACAACTAAACTAACTTTTAATCTATCCTATCTCCTCAAGATAAACAGAGCAAGAGGGGCATAGGAGCGGAAATGGAATGGTTTGATCACTTTAGACGAATTGTCTCTCAGAATGCATCCGAAGGCTTTGAACTTCCAGATTTACACTGAAATAGAATTCACACAAGTAATCTTCAAATGGTAGGTTAGGTCTCAGGATTCCCTAGGAGGCACTAAGTCCTTTATGAGGTGTAGGCTGAAAGGTAGACTACTAGAAACAAAAAATAACGATAATCCTACTCTCTAAATTCCCAAGGAGAGACAATGCTCTTTCCGAGTGTAGATCAAAAGGAAGATTATTAAGAACAACATACAATGACAAATCTTGAGACTTTTAGATCAAAGGCCCAAGGCTCTCCAAGAATACATGAACATGGATTGAACATACCTATCTGAATAGAGAGAACGCAAGCTGTACTTGGCATTTAACTATAACAAATACAATTCAAGAACATATACTAAGCGAACAAAGTCAAAGGCTTTTTAGCTTAGCGTTTCGCTGCCGTGAAGTAAAGTTCCAAAATAATGAGCAAAGACTCTTATTTATAGAACTCAAAGGAGTAGGCAACCCTAAAGTCTCCTTGAGTTAACACTGAGTTCTTGCCAATCAATCAACAAGATTTATTCCTATGTCTAAAAGTAGGTAACCTAGCAGTTAACTGGAAATCTACTTCAGTTAACTGAAACTAAACTAAAAGAGAACTCTAAATAGAAAAGTGTCTCCAAAATAGACATCCGCAATTAGTGGAGATAGATATCCATAATTCGTATAAGTCCAAAATAGACATCCATAATTAGTGGAAATAGACATGCATGATCTGTGGGATAGTGAGTTAACTTGGAAAGAAGCGTCAAGTGAACTCCTGTTTGTCATAAATGCCATTCTGGAGAGTAGGACGTCCTTTCTAGGTGTTTTACACCTCTTCACCTCTAGTCAACAACTCCTCTAGCCAGTCGTTGACTTCTTCTGCCTTTGGATAATTAATGCTTCGCAGGATGATGACGTGTCTTCGCACCATCTCTTCGCCACTCGCAATCTACTGCTGGTACTTGATACTCTTTGCAGCTGCGTCATCCAGCCTTGTTGATATGAAGTGTGGAAGGTAGTGTGGTAGTAACCGGTGGCGGCTCTGTGTTTGGAATGACTACCTTCTACATTTTCGCTATGCATTGAACGGTGATGTCATTTACGCCTTCCAAGGCATCCAACTTGACTATGGGCTTCACTTGATGCATGTCCGTGTCGAGTGTTTTCAGAAAGTTGTGAAGTAGGACCATTTTGGTCTTGATTTCAACTTGAACGTACTGTATTCTGAAAAATTCGACTGTTGACTATAAACACGGATATGTTCAAACAACTTTTTCTGCAGCAGCTAAAAATAGCTTCGCCAAGGGGTAATTTTTACGAAAAATTCTGAGACGTGAGTTTTCTTGGGAATAATTTTCTAAGTGAACCTAGAACGTCAGAAAATCCAAAAAGTCACTTTTCCTTGTACATGCAAGAACCCTTTGGGGCAAAGGTTTTGGGGGTACCAGAGGCTTTACTTTTTCCGGAAAAATCCAACACATGAGTATTGTAGTGCTTCAAAGCTGAACAAACCCAGTTTGTTTGATTTTTGAAATTATGAATTTTTTCGGAAACCCTAAAAAATAGGGGCAGCAGGGCAACTTTTTTGGAAGAATTTGGCACGTGGATTTTGTTGAATATGCTATGTTGATCATACCCAGAAGACCAGATCTGTGAAAAACCTCCATTTACTTGGACATGCGAGAAGATCTAAGACAAGAATAGAGGAAAAAGACAAGAAGTTATCAACTGCCTCTCTAGATCTTCAAGAAAATTATGCCTAAAGATGCAACCTCTGATAAATTGTTCGTCTGTGCAACCGATCTTCAAAATATGTAGAACAAGGAAAACCCCTCTGTCAGATCTTCAAAAAGACGTTGGAGAGGAAAAATGCTTGTTCTTGAGCTTCAACCTGCAAAGAGAAATAATGAATAATGAAGCCTAGAATTGATACATAGTGTTTGTTGTTGAATCAATCAAGTTTACGCGCCAACACATGATTGAGGAGTCAATTAGCCTGATATGGAGTTCCCGGGAGTGATTTCCACCAATTTGGGGGCATTTTAGACATGAAAAGGCTATCTAAATAAACAACTTCAATCAACTGAGTCTTACTTTGACTTTAGGCGTCCCTTTGAAGAGTTGAACACTTTTTCATTATTTTTCTGTGATGAAATGCCTCCGTTCGATCCCTGATTTTGGTTGCTCCATTGATCTTGAAGTGTTGCTAATAGATCCATTGTTGAGATGAAACAACTCTGATGAAGTGTGCTTGGGAGCCGCAAGGCTCAAAACCTCAGTCTGATGCCTCTAATTCTTGGTCGCCTTTTCCCAAGAAGGTGCATTTTTCACCAGACTTAGTCAATTTCTTGAGTGTTCTTCAATTTCTCCAGTTTGACCTTTCGTGCTCCGATCTGAGATTATCGATGACTGATGAGTCTGATGCTCTTGCTGAAACATGGGATGGATAACCAGTTTTGTCTCGGAAAGGATGACCGACTTCATGAATCGTGAAAGTTGGTTTAAGTGCCTCAAAAGCATGGGTGCCCCTAGCCTACAGGGGTGCCTTTGACCTTTTGACTTGTTATTTTCATGTTGCAAACTTTCACGAATGATCACAGTTTGATCTCTGTCGTCAGATGTTTGATTTGTTTGTTGTCTTCGTTGACAGTGTCATTGTTGAGATTGATCAAGACTGAGAAGGACTTCCTGGAGGTCTCTGAGCTTGCAGACTGCATCTGACTGCCCAAAAAGATGGGCGCCTATTTCTAGGATGATGCATTTTCCTTGACAGCCATTTCTTCATATCTTTCATTTTGCCTTTGCTTTCAGGTGCTTTTTGCTTGATCTTCGTTTGCAAATGTTCGACAACGCCTGTGATCGTGCAACTAGATTGAACGCGAAGCTGAGAGGATGATGAGAAGATGCCTTGTAGAAAGTTGTTAAAAAGCTCATCAAGTGACTCAAAATGAAGGGCGCTCCTGGCCTGCAGAGGCGCTTTTGACCTTTTGACTACAGTTCTTTGATGATACATGCCTTCAACATCTTCTGTCTCCGCTTCCGTTTGTTGGTGATCGGTGGATCAGGTGATCTTGCTTGACGATGCGCTGAAAAGCCAGCAAAAGCATGAAGATGACTTCCTCGAAGAAACTTGATGACTGCCTTCGACCCTTTAACTTCATGGGCGCCCCTGGCCAACAGGGGCGCTTTTAGCTGTGGTTTCATCATCTTCATTGAAAATCTTCATCTCTTCGCACTTTACATTCGCCGTGTAGCTTGACTGGTTTGAGCATTGTCGTTGACGATGCAAACGCGTGCATCCTAGCAATCACCTTCACCATGCTGCATGTACGGGCGTTGGAAAAATGACTAAGGCATTTGACTACATAGCCTCCTCTTGGTAGCAAGGCGTGCATTTTCCAGACTTAGTCAATTTTCACATTTTTCACATTTGAAAATCCCCTCGGTCATAGAGCATCTTTTGCCATGGATTCTTCGTTGAAGCTTTTGAGGCTTAGATTTTGATACCTGGTACTAGCCATTTGCCATTAATGGCTGCAAAGGTCCTAACTTTTCTCTTGAAAAAACGAAGTAGACCCACCAGAGTAAAACAAAAATTTTGGTGATTTTGACTTGACCAATGTGATCGTGAAGTCAATTCATCCTATCAAAATCATTTTCAATCAATTCTAGAAAGGTCCTATTTTCAGGGGTTTTCCTAAAAACAGGGGTACGAAACCCTAATTTTCAATTTTTCAAAATTTTGCACGTATATTCCTTGGTGTAAACCCACAAAAAGCCTATGTTTTGTTTGACCTAAAACGGACTTTTGACAACAATTTTACATGATTTAGACCATTTTGATCAAAATGCCTTTTTGAAGCAAAAATTTATACTAGCAATTTTCACCATCCCCTCGAGTGTAACTTTTTCCCAACACCTAAGCCTGCAACTCGGTGTGTACATATGTTAGGTGCACATTGTGGTTTCCACTCTTATCATGATTCCAATAATGCATTAAGTGAGGTAACTCCCTTGTGAGTAGTTTCAGCTCATTTGTGTTTGTAAGAACCATTTCTGCACATCCACGCACGAGGCAGTATTCCAAGTCCAATGATGACAAATGCCATCCAAAGCACCAATATGATGTGAAAATGTTGAATAGCTATGATCCCTAGAAACTTCCCTTATCCCTCTTTGGCCCAATTTCATGCATAACCTTACCTTTGCTTACCCACTTGCCAATTGAGCCTTTCTTTGCCTTTCAAAATTTTATGTTTGCAATGCAAAATTTGTCTTCTTCTACATGGTCCAAAATAAAAGATTCTCAAATATATGTGCAATCTTCTACAATTTCTATGAACAAATTACATTGTGATGAACCTCTTATGATGTCCTCTTTTTCTCACCCTTCAAATGATAATATAATCAGTTGATTTCAAGACATCCTAAGTACATTTATTATTCATCCTCCACCTATTTCTTCCATTACACACCCTTTGTCCACTTTTCCTCCTACACTTGAACCTTTGTCTCCTACTTTCATTCCTAAGACAATATTAATATCATCCATCACACATCCTACATTCTCTTACACATTGTAAGAGTTGTTGATCAACCCGACAATAGCCTAAAGATCACCTACAACCAAAACAACCTTCCACAAAAGAGAGAAGCAATGAAAATGCTATGGAGCTAGAGAATTCATTAGATGCAAAACAAAGCTGCTATGATATACAATGAAAAAACCCTAGGATAGACTAAGATCATGAAAAGTGTCGTAATCCTATGATATGAAACACAAGAAGCAAATAAACTAAGTAAGCTTAAGTATGTATTATATCATTTTCACACCAACACACCCCTTTATGTGCAACTTAGGGAGTATGATAAAGTAGAAAGATGCAAGGATGAGTCCCAACTACAAGGCCATGTTAGCTATCCATGTACAAACAAATAAATCTCCCATGAATGGAGTAAAGGAGAAAAACATGTCTCCAACAAATAAAAGATGCAAACAAATATGTATAATTGATGGAAGGAAGCAAGACTCAACATGAACCCCCATGGACGACTTCTATCAACGATGAACAATAGATATCACCCTCATAGAAGAGAAAAATTTGAGACTATGTGTCCCCCCAACAAAGAAGTAGCTCATGTGCCGATGGTAAATGCACAAAGATGAATGTTGAAGATGATCCACAACTAGCAAACAACATTTCTCCCCTTAAGAAAAAACAAATCCAATGCTGCATGTAGAAGAAACTCCCACTCCAAAAAGAGAGATGAGGGAAAAAGTCTAATTGTGTGTTCCTCTGAAAACTACTCAAGCGTCCACATGTCAAAATTGAAGGATGTTGCAATACAATGAGGTGAAAACCAGTCCAAAAAAATTTGCGAAGACCCATGAAGAACAATCTCCAAACAGATGGATAATGTAATAATTGATGTGTTGTAACTGTCATCAAAGAGGAAATGGATATCCTCAAGTGTGTGTCATATTTGGAAGATGGGACTCACAAAACAAATCTGCAATACTCGTTAAAAAATCATCCCACAAAGCTGAATCTAAGAGACTAATTGAAATATACTGAGCTAATTTTCTATGCAAAGATTTTTCACTTTCACCATTTTATGTGCACAAGCATTTCGTCAAACAATTGGCATTCTACGGTTCTGATCATGCATTCAATTTGTTTTTACTGGTTTGATAATTGCTTTTGTGCTCCGTTTATACACGGAATTCTCACAAGTTCATATACAGAGCAACATATATTTTAATAACTCACAACTTAAGAAATTTGTTCTTATATAACATATGCTCAAAAGCTACAATAAACAAACCAGAAAATGTTGACCACTAGCGTTTAACAGCAATAACACATACAGTAAACAATCTTATTGTTACACGGACCTAGAAGTGATGCCAGACTTTCTCTACAACGCTCCAAGCCTTCACTATATAAATCACCCTCAGCAAATGATAATGGTGCCTAGTATGAGGTGCCGCAACCTTGTTTGGGAAAGGCAGCGACTTCTTTGAGTTGATACGGCAGTGCCTAAGGATGTGTCATACTTTGGAAGGCAGCACTCATGATCTTTCTCCCACACTGTCCCTCCACGTCACCTCAAATAATTCCAAAAAGGAGTCGCACTTTATGTATGAAGTGTTGGGTTATGAAGTCACAAAATAAGGCCACGAAATCACTTTGGGATAGTTACGACAGAATTTTCCTGTGATATAAGACTTCAAGGAGGGCACGGATTTCAATGTGAAGATGCAGCTACTCCCAAAAGAACATCGCTTCAATATGTGTGTTGGAGTTAACATTCAAACCATATTCCCATCATGTTGCATTTATATAAAATCTCCATTAATGTGTCGAAGCTATTTAGTCTATATGGAGAAATAGTACAACGGGAACAATGAATAAATAGATAGTATTGTGCTCATTCCAGCATATCCTTTAAAAATCTTCACTCTGAAATTTGTCTATAAGAAACTTCACAAATTTCATTATTTCCATCTGTAGAATCACTATGAGAAATTTGAGCAAGAATTGTTGCACCACCAAATTCAGTTATCCCTAGGGTTTTCATCCTAGGGTTTCAAGCTCCAAAAAGCCTTCCAAAATCCACACAATAGAAAAATATTCCAACATGATAAAAATGAGCTTCGAAAAGCACTTTTGTATCCATCACCCAAAGGACCTTTCAGCTTCCCACACTTTTTTATATTTTGATTAAACCCGGGAAAATAAAGTGACTTATTAAAGTCATTAAATAACCCGCATAGTCACTTTATGAAACTCATTAAATTAATTAATTAAAATTACCCGTAAAATAATCTTGGTCAGATAATATTAAATAATTAATTCAAAAGTATTCCCCATTCCTTGACTTTAGTCTACAGGAATAAGATAGGCTAATTGGTCGCTCCTGATTATGCCTCAGAAAGGGACATTACACTAATAACATCCTATTGAATTGAAGTACAAGAAACCATAGCAACATTAAACTCTAAATAAGTAGGAGGTGACGGAGATAGAAGCTTGGTACAAGTCTGAAGAACCAACGTGGATGAAAAGAACACAAAGGTTCAAGTGACCAAATGTTTCTATAGGAATAGAATCCACACCAGATGCATGAGTGTGAATATTAGGCAAAGGAATTGCAAGATCATCAAGGGTAAAATGTGAAAAGGTGTAGAAGCAAGATTCATGATCAACCATCCCAACAACTATCTCACTATTCTTCAAATCTTTAATAATCTTCACATCTTTAATAATCTTCAAATCTTTAATAATCACTAAACCTAGTGTGAACTTGACAATTTTCTCTGCTCCATTATGTGTAATCTAATAGATGGAAAGAAGATTGGTTGACAAGGAAGGAACACATAATACATCATTGAAAGTGTCTTCAATAATAATAAATCATTTCCCACAAACACTCATATATGTGTTGGTTTCCATCAAGATGCATGGTAAAGCACAATGCTCAAATTAAGAGAGCATACCCTATGATGAAGCCATATGATATGAAGCTCCAAAATCAAGAAGCCATCTCCCTAACTCAAGACTTGTATATGCAAAAAGTTCCTTGCCTTCCATCTTATCTATGTCATTAGCCACTCCAATTGTCCCTGATTATGTAGATGATGATAATGTCAAAGAAGAAGATGAACCATATGACATTGCTGAAGGCAATTTCGTATTGTTCTAAGAAGGTGCTTCAATTCATCAATTTGTTTTGCATAATGTTGATGCTCATTGTTGGCGTTTCAATTAGCACCTCTGGAGTGCTTATTGGAAACGGTCAGCTATTGCAAGTGTTATAGTACTCCTCCTTCGGATTATAGAGAGGAAATCCCTCTTTGTTGATGTTATGCGTACAATAGACTAAGGTTCCTATATTTTTACTCAGCGGCAGGACACAAGGGTGCACAAACACAATGCGCCGTAGCTAAGCTTTTCTTTGGTTTCTACATATCTTAACTACAACTAAACTAGCTTTTAATCTATCCTATCTCCCCAAGATAAACAGAGCATGAGGACACAGGAACAGGAATGGATGGTTGGATTACTTGGTCTGACCGTCTCGCCATAATGAGTTTGAGGCTCTAAACTCTCAAATCTATGCTGGAAATATGGCTTTGTGCAAGCAAACACTCTTTATGGTAAGTTTGGATCTCAGACTTGCCAAGGAGGAGGAACCCCTGTCCGAGGTATAGGCTAGGAAACAACTTACTAGAAACAACAAGATACGATGCCTTGCTAACAGGATTCCCAAGGAGGTGACGACACCTGTCCAAAGTGTAGGTTGAAAGACAATTCATTGAACAACATCAAACGATAATTGTTAATGACAAAATATCCAAGGAGGAGGAACCCCTGTCCAAGGAAGAGATTGAAACAAGTAGTTATAAATACAAAACGTTGAAAAAACTCAAATATTTGGATCAAAATGCAAGCACCTTCTGATCTTCTTCAAATTTCTTCAATGAGTTACAAAGAATTGGGACATGCGAAGGCACAAAATCATGCACAATTGCTCATCAAACCAATTAACTCTCATCCAAGAGTGAACAAATAATCACTTTCAAACTTGTTGGCAACAATGGTGCAGCAATTTTGCGTAGTAAATAAAGGTTAACAAATAATGAGCCCAAGGCTCTTATTTATAGAACTCAAAGGAGTAGGCAACCCTAAAATCTCCTTGAGTTAACAATCAGTTCTTGCCAATTAGCAAGATTTATTCCTATGTCTAAAAGTAGGCAAGCAATCGGTTAACTGGAAATCTACTTTAGTTAACTGAAACTAAACAAAGAGTCAACTGAAAAACTACTTTTGTTGACTGAAACTAAACTAAAGGTGAACTTTATTACAAAGTGTGCCTCCAAAATAGACATCCACATTTAGTGGAGAACTGAGATCCACAAATTATGGAAGTCAAATTAGACATCCTTAATTAGTGGGATTTGACATGCATGATATGTGGGACCTGGAGTTAACTTGGGAAGGGGCATCAAGTTAACTCCAGTCACAATTAATGCTACTTTGGAGGGTAGGACGTCCTTCTTGGGGTGCTTTACACCTCATCTCCACTGGTCAACAGTTCTTCTAACCAGGCGTTGACTTCTTCTGCCTCTTGCAAACTGCTTTTGATATTCGATCTTCTTTGCAGTTGCGTCATCCGATCTTGTTGACATGGAGTGTGGAAGGTAGTGTGGTAGTAACCGGTGGTGGCTCTGTGTTTGGAATGACTACCTTTTGTATTTGACTATCCATTGAACGGTGATGTCATTTACACCTTCCAAGGCGTCCATCTTGACTATGGGCTTCATTTGATGCATGTCTGTGTTGAGTGTTTTCAGAAAGTCGTGAAGTAGGACCATTTTTGTCTTGATTTCAGCTTGAGAGTACTATATTTTGAAAAACTCGATTGTTGACTATAAACACGGATATGTTCAGACAACTTCTAAAAACCCCTAAAAATAGCCACCCCCCGAAAAGTATTTTCTAGAAAAAATCTGACACATGGGTATTGTTCGTGCTTCAATGTTGAACAAACCCAGTTCGTTAGATTTTTTATTCTGTGACATTTTCGAAAAACCCCTAAAAATAGGGGCAGCAAGTTGTTTCTGAAGAGCACAAAAGATTTACTGAGAGGGGGGAGGTGAATCAGTAAATCAAAACAATCTTTTAATTCTTAACTTTTCAACAATCTTAAACTTTTTCAATATCAACTTCTGATATGAATCAATGAAAGCAAGTTGACACTAAACTTTTTCAATATCAACTTCTAATATGAATCAATGAAAGCAAGTTGACACCATTTTATTGAATTGATTAAATGATTTTACAAATGGAAGTAGGCACCAACCTACTTGATTTACAAATGAGATGTTTTTGTAGGTTACAACCTACAAGGAACACCAACTCCTTTACAATTTTAGTAGGCACCAACCTACAAGGAGCACCAACCCCTAATGCAAGGCACCAAACCTTGACTTGATGGATGAAGTAAATGACTTCAATCAGATCTGCACTCTCCCAATCCTTCAATCTGCCTTTGTGATGAAATATCTCACACTTAGCCCACACAAGAAGATGGGTTTCTGATTTGTATCACTGAAACTTCACAACCACACCTTTTGAAACAGACTTGAATCATATTTATACATATTTTGATCAATGATTATGACTTTTTGTTCAGAAGATGTGTCCCTTACAAACAGATTGCTCCTTTTTAAACAGATGTATCACTTCAGAACTGAATTTTTATTAATGTGTATCTTCATCACCAACAGATCGCTTCTCTTTGGACAGACACGTCTCTTCAAAAGCTGTCTTTTATTTTAATCTTTTAATAATCAATTATTCCCCCTTTTTGCTCTTTTACTTTACTGCTTGTTTTAGTTCTTAATCGCTGTTTTTAGAATTTGACAAGTTGTGGCTCTTTGTTTGGAGAGACATCACTTTGAGAACAGATCAAAGCTATCCATTGAAAAGACGTCTTTTTCAACCGACAACTCTTTGTTAACTTGTGTTACATTTACAATTCAGATTGACTTTTATTATTATTTTTTGAATCGATATATCTCTCCTCAGATCGTTATCTTCACAAGCGGATGTGTCCTTTGGTTTTGTCATCTAATGACTATCATATGTTAAGAGACGTGTTCATCAGAAGTCATATCTTTTTGTTTTATCTAAGTGTTGCTTACGTCTTGATTAGTTATCTCTTAACAACTACACGCCTTGATTTCATAAGGACGTCCAAAAACGTATGTCAACAATATCATATCCGTCATACCAAAAAAATTTGGAACATATTCGAACCATATATTAGCTGTATCGATCTTAAAAAGAAATCTGTAAGACGTCCTTCCGAAACAAACCTTCAAATCTATGCATAAGTCTGAACAATGGCAAGAAGTTATTCATGTGATCTCAACCTGCATTATTCTGGCTGTAGGATCGAAAATGATCTCCATAGTGATTTATTTGATTTCAATAATCTGATTGCTTGTTCAGATTAAATCTTGCTCCTGTCCTTAACCATGATGGCTTCAACAATCTGATTTATTCATTTCTAACAATTTGATTAAGCCAACATGGATGTGGGTATATTCTTTGTCTTGACATCAATGACAACTCTTCTAACAGTTTCTAGAAAATTTGAAGAGATGGGTTTTGTTGGAAAACTGTACTGATCATACCCAATTGGCCAGTTTTGTGATAGCCTGCTGTTTTTTGTGACTTGCAAGAAGTTTAAGACACAAGAGAGGAAGAAGACAAGAGGAAGATTGGAAGTTATTTTCTGCCTTTCTGTAAAAATGTGCCTCTAGATGCAACCTCTGAGAAAATATCCTTTTGTGTTGTTGATCTTCAAAAAAAATAATGAAGAACGGTCAAAACCCTTTGTCAGATCTTGAAAAGACGTCTTGGAGAGCAAATGACTGTTCTTGAGCTCCAACCTACAAGGACAAACAATGAATAATGATGTCCAAGCTTGATACATAATGATTGATGCTTGAATGCATCAAGTATGGGCACAAACTCATGATTGAGGAGTGATTTGGCTTGATCTGGAGTTCTAAAAACTGATTTCCACTGATTGTGGGACGTTTTGGCCAAGTTTGCCTCCAAAATCTCTAACTCAAGTCAAAAAATTTCTCTTTGACTTTTTAGGCGTCCTTGAGTTTGAAAACTTTTTTTTTCATTTTTTCATGCTGAAGTGCCTCTGTTTGATCCTCACTCCCGGTTGTTTAGTTGATCTCGAGCAGTTGCCGATGGATTCGTTGTTGAGCTAGAATCGTGCTTAAGAGATGTGCCCGGGAGCTATTAAGCCTGAAAACTGAATCTAAGGCTCCAAGAGACTAGGCGCCTTTCTTCAGCAGGGGCGCTTTTTCACCTGAGTTAGTCAATTTTTTGTGACTGTCTTTCAGTTTCTTCATTTAGACCCCCCGTGCTTCGATTTGATATCTCCGTTGACTAACAAGTCTGATGATCTAGCTTGACAATTTATTGGATAACCAGCTCAGTCCTGGAAAGGATGACTGGTTTCACAGCTTCTGAAAGTCAGTTTTAGGTCTTCAAAAGCAAGTGCGCCTTTCTTCAGCAGGGGCGCTTTTGGCTTTCTGACTAGTTATTTTCATGTTGAAAACTGCCTCAGTTTGATCTCTATCGTCAGCTGATAGCTTTGTCGGATGTCTTCGCTGACGGTTTCGTTGTCGAGATTGATCAAAATGGAGGTCATCCTGGAGATAACTCAACAAAAGGATTGCATCTGCATTCCCAAAAGAAAGGGCGCCTTTCTTCGGCAGAGGCGCTTTTTCTTCACTTAGCACATTTTCCAATGTTCTTCATTTAATCTCCATCTCTGGCGTTTTCTACTTGACCATTGCCTCTGACTGCTTGACAGGTCCAATGAACATGTTGTTGGATTGATCGAGAGGCTGAGAGGGAGCTAAACAAATGCCTTATACACAACAGTTGTTGATAACTTCATCAAGTGTCTTGAAAAGAAGGGCGCCCCTGGCTAGCAGGGGCGCTTTTACCTTGAAGCTCATTGATTATTCCTCCAATCTGCATGCTCTATTGATCAACCATTGTTGTCATTTGATGTATCTTGCAGGCTTGCTGACTAGTTTGTTGCAAAGCTGGATCGAAGTTGGAGAGATCTCACGAAGACAACATTTCTCAGGAAGTGACATCTTCATCATTTTATTCAAGGGCGCCTTTCTTCAACATGGGCGCTTTTTTCATGTCAAACTGCCATTTTGGATGTTTCTCACTTGCAACATCTCCATACTCCGTCAATGTTTGTCGGTGATCACCAAATCAGATGATCTCGCTGAATGTTTCATTGGAAAGCCAGCAAGAGTACGAAGAAGATGACTACTTCAGATGAATTTGATGACTATATATGACCTCTTAAATCCAAGGGCGCCCCTGGCCAGCAGGGGCACTTTTAGCTTGCAGTTTCATCATTCCTTTGAAAAATCTTCATCTCTTCACGTCTCACGTTCGCCGGGTACAACACTCATTTTGGGTACAACACTCTTGATGATGCAAACGCGTGCGTCTTGGCAATCACTTTCACCATGCTACGTGTACGGGTGTTGGAAAAATGGCTAAGGCATTTGACTGCCTAGCCTCCTCTTGGTAGCAAGGCGTGCATTCTCTAGACTTAGCCAATTTTTAGCAATTTTCAGTTTTGAAAACCCCCTTCGTGAGATAGCATCTTTTTCAGCATTTCTACCATGGATTCCTTGTTGAAGCTTTTGAGGCTTAGATTTCAGCACCTGGTACTGGCCAATCTGCCATTAATGGCTATGAAGCTCCTAACTTTCTTCCTGAAAAATGGAAATAGACCCACCAAAGTAAAACATACTTTTTGATGATTCTAACTTGACCAGTGTGATTGTGAAGTTAATTAATCCTATCAAAATCATTTTCAATCATTTCTAGGAAGGTCCTATTTTTGGGGGTTTCCCTAAAAATAGGGGTACGAAACCTTAATTTTCAAATTTTCAGAAATTTGCAAGCATCTTCCTTGACACAAACCCACAAAAACCTTATGTTTGGTTTGACCTAAAACAGACTTTTGCCAACATTTTACATGATTTAGCTCAATTTAAGCAAAATGCCAAAAAAATTATTTTGGGTACAACACTCATCATGTCCCTTTTTTTGCAATATGCACATTTGGGATTCTCCTTCCTAGGTTGTTCTCGCTTAGAAATGGAAGAGGACTCAAGGGTAGCCTAAGATGTGGGTTACTTGGCTAGCTCATTGTTCTTCAAGTCCTTATCTTTTGTTTATTTCCCTTGCTACTTGAAGCCTTTTGGTCTTTTGTACTTTGATTAGCAATAAGAGCATGTGGTCATGGAGACTTCAGAGTACTCATTTCCTTGCTAAGTGAAGTAGCAAAATCATCAAGCGAAGGCATATAGAATGTAGTACCAAGAGTATCCCTAGTAGCATAAAATGTAGAAACAAAAACTGAATAATCAGGACCAAGTTTGGCTAGGATGGAAAGAATCAACCGGTTGTCTTGGTTGTCAATACCGCACTATTTCAACTACGATCTTAGTTATTTGAACTTAGTGAAGAAGTCCTTGATGTTGTGAAAATTAGTAGAATTCAAACCAATGAGTTCATTCTCCAATTGAAAACCTCAAAAAGTATCTTGCTTCCCAAATGAACTCTCCAATGTAATCTAAATCTGATTTGGTGTTGTGCAAGACTCAATGTGAAAAAGGAGATCAAGAGAAATAGGTATGCATAATGTTCCATAGGCTTCAACACACCTATTGTACCACTCTCTTTATGCAGTAGTTTTTGGTTCAAGTTATGTACTTATTGTAACATAGTATAACCCCAATTTCTTTAGTTGTATCTCCATTTTTTTTTCACCCATAATAATTGTATGGAGTGAGTGGAGTAATCTAGATTTGATCCATGATGTATACAAAAGAATGCAAAAAAAGGAAAGAGAAACAACAATAATGAATAAACCCTTTACAACACAAACAATCAACACTCGTAAAAGAATAAAGTCCACCTTTTTGTAATTTTCCAAAAGATAGACCAAAGTACAACATCTAACTTCAAACTAAAATATACCTAGAAAAATTCTGAAAAAATCAAGTGGATGGGTATGTAGCGCTCAAAACCAAAATTCCAACGCCTATTTGTTTGCAAAACCCTAAAGTTGTATTTCCAAGTTATGGCCTTTTTTGTAAAACCACTCTTTTAGGGATAAAAAAAGCAAGGTCACTCTGCTAGGGTGGGTGGTCACCAAGCACTAAAATTAGGGCTAGACTAAGGCATTGGCGCGGCCCACAATTTTAAGCTCCTTGGGGGCTAGCACCCACCAACCACCCACTTATTTGTAGGTGGCTAGTGTCTGTTGATGTTGTAGTTGCGGGCTACATACTTCCGCCATGTTGTGAACAATAAATTCATATAGCCTAATGGCTATTCATTTATTGCATTAATCAAAGTGAAGAGGCGCTTCACTTGGCAACTATATTATTTTTAATTGGGCCAACCCTCCGTGTAATTCGCACCATTTATTTGTAATTATATTTTCCATATGTGGCCGACCTTGTTCTTGAAGAGGTGCGACCTCTTGCTCACATTGTATATATACAAGTTCATTTCATTCATTCAAGGCATCAAGTCAAGTTCATCTATCATTCCATCTGCAAGAGCAAATCACTTCTATAGCAATGCGAATTTATTCAAGGAGTGTGAATTATTCAGTTTGTGCATCAAAGTGTGGTGCTAGATATTGGCCTTGTGATTGGCCTCATTGTAAAGAGAATTTTTGCCATTATTTATATATATAAGAGAGATCTTTGTTGCTAGGTTTTTACCTCAAGTGGAGGGTTTTCCCAGGGTATATGCAGTGTCTATTTGTCTGATTTTAAATTAAAATCTACTTATCTAATTTTTTATCATAAAACTAACATGGTATCAGAGCAGGTTTAAGAAGATCGTGATCAGATTTCTATAAGTAGCGAAGTTCTTCCATTCAAGTTCTCATCTGTTGTGTCTATCTTATCTTCAAAATGGTGAATAGGCTCAAGATCGAAGATAGACTTGAAGGTGCTTCCAATTTCACATCTTGGAAGTTTAGAGTATTGCTTGCATTGGAAGAAAATGAGATTGCTGAGTTCGTGGAGGGCGAAGTTCCCGAACCTTCCGATGAGAATGAGAAGTCTCAATGGAAGAAGAATTGCACCAAGGCGAAGAAGATTTTGGTAGACTCCGTGAAGGACCACCTTGTACCGGTTATCTCCAAGTTGAAGACAGCAAGGGAAATGTTCAAGACCTTGGAGGAAATGTATGAGATCAACAATACAAGTAGAGCTCTTGCATTGAGGCAACAACTTCATCATGTCAAGATGGCGAAAGGAGATTCCGTCATCTCATTCTTCATGAAGATCACTAAGTTAAGAGATCAGCTTTCTACCATTGGGCATATGGTTGATGATAAAGATTTGGCTATGTTGGCGCTTAATGGTCTTCCTCAATCTTGGGAGCCATTTATCCAAGGAATTAGTGGGAGATCAAAGCTACCTAAGTTTGATCACTTGAGGGCAGATTGCATTCAAGAAGAATCTAGATTGGCTACAAGAGGCAATGGGCAAAGTTCTACCAATGACGAGATTCATGTACTTGCCGCCCAATCTTCGAAGAAGAAAGAAAGAGAAGGGAAGAAAGGCAACTTCAAGAGGAACAAAGATAGAAGATCAGATGGTGCTCCTGCATCTAAGAAGAAGAAGGATCTTTCCCACTTATAGTGCTTTAGATGTGACAAGTTTGGTCACTATGCAAAAGATTGTCCAACTAGACCTAAACAACATGCTTCAGTTGCGGATGTGGGTGGGATCTCTCCTTAGAAGGATTCAAGTGGTTTCCTATTCTATTCTACCTTATCAAGCAATGTTCCTACAGATAGCAACACTTGGTTGATTGATTGTGGTGCCTCCCGTCACATAATTGGTTTTAGAGAACATCTTTCAGATTTGGCGGAAAGAGATAAAAGTGTTCCAAGTCATAATTGGAGATGATGCATGCTATTCGGTGAAAGGTGTTGGGACCTCCTCTCTTCACTTAGATTTCGGCATCTCTCTTCAGTTGAGTGATGTACTATTTGTACCAGGCATCAAGCGGAACCTTGTCTCTATTTCAGCGTTGGAGGATAAGGGATATCAAGTTGCATTCTTTGAAGGTAAATTTCTTGCATGGCCGAAGAACTCAAGCATCAAGACTGCCCATGTGATTGGTGTTCGGCAAGAGTGTCTCTACAGACTTTGCACTCGTCCATTTTGTTGCATGATTCATCAAGTTCGTGTGAGATTTGGCATAGAAGACTCGCTCACCTTCACTTCAGAGCACTTCTAACCATGGAGAAGTTGGTCACGGGCCTTCCTAAACTCAGCCAAGAGCATGAAGGCACTTGCAGAGGTTGCGCTTTGGGTAAGAATACTAAAGGTCCATTTCATAGTAGTGAGAGTAGATCTAAATGTATTCTAGACCTTGTTCATTCTGATTTGTGTGGTCCAATGTTTGTTGCTTCTTTGAGTGGTTTCTTGTATTATGTAATTTTTATTGATGACTACTCTAGAAAGACTTGGATTTATTTCTTAAAGACTAAAGAATCTGAGGAAGTACTTGAGAGATTCAAGGAATTTAAAGCTCAAGTAGATAACTTGTCTGGGAAGAGGATCAAAGTTCTGAGATTCGACAACAGAGGAGAATACATCTCTGGAAGCTTTCGTAACTTTTGTGTTGAGGCAGGAATTAAGAGGGAGTTTTGTGTTCCCTACAATCCACAACAAAACAGTGTAGCAAAAAAGAAGAACAGATCTATTGTAGAAGTAGCTAAAGCCATGATTCATGATCAAGATCTGCAAACCTTCCATTCGGCCGAGGCATCTAGGACAGCTGTGTATGTTCAGAATCGAAGTCCTCATCGTATCTTGGAGAACATGACTCCTGAAGAAGCTTTCACGGGTGTGAAACCTGAAGTAAGTCATTTGAGAATCTTTGGTTGTCCTGTGTATGTTCATGTGCCTAAAGATAAAAGGACAAAATTGGAACCATTTGGCAAGAAGGGAATATTTGTGGGCTACAGTGAGTCTTCAAAAGCCTACAGAGTTTACATTCCAAGTCAGAAACTGATAGAGATCAGCAGGGATGTTACATTTGAAGAGGATGTTGCATTTAAGAGATCTAAGGGCACTCACATGGAGATAGACAATGAAGACCAAGAGTCTCCTCAGGACATGGAAGTTGACCATACTCCTGAGATTCAGAGGGAGGCTATTGATCCTAAAGAAGATGATGATCCAGTTGAGCTTTTGGAACCTACTGATGTGCCTACAAACATTGTTATTGGTCGAAAGAGACCTCTTTGGGCTAGGCAAACAATGCACGAAGCAGAAAAGTCTGCAGCCCCGAGAGGAACATTCAGAGAGAGCAAAAGACCTCACAAGTTTTCAAGTTATGTTGCTTTGATGAGTCAAATGATTGAATCTAAGCCTTCCAGTGTTGAGGAAGCTTCAAGTCAGCAAGTATGGAGAGATGCTATGGCTGAAGAATATCAATCTATCCTCAAGAATGATGTTTGGGACATCGTACCTAGACCAAAAGGAAAATCTGTTGTATCTTCTAAGTGGCTCTTCAAGATCAAGCATGCGGCTGATGGGAGCATCAAGAAGTACAAGGCTAGGTTTGTGGCTAGAGGATTCTCTCAGAAAGAGGGAATACTCTATGAGGAAACATTTGCTCCAATTGCCCATTATACCTCCATTAGGACCATCATTGCTATTGCAGTAGCTAAAGGATGGAAATTACATCAGATGGACGTGAAGATAGCATTTCTAAATGGTGTAATTGAAGAAGAGGTATACATTGAGCAACCTGATGGCTTTGAAGTTCATGGGAAGGAGTCTCATGTTTGCAGATTAAAGAAGGCTTTGTATGGCCTTAAGTAGGCTCCTCGCGCTTGGTATGAGAGAATTGATAGATACCTACTGAGCTTGGGTTTCTCCAAGAATGATGCTGATTCAAATCTGTACTTCAAGGTAATTAATGGTGAGGCCTTGATCTTGGTTCTCTATGTTGATGATCTATTTCTTACTGGAGAAGAATACCTCATTGTCAAATGCAAGAAGGAGTTGGCTTCTGAATTTGAAATGAAGGATCTTAAGTACATGCATTATTTCCTTGGCTTAGAAGTATGGCAGAGGCCTAATGAGATCATTTTGAGTCAAGGGAAGTATACAATAGACATCCTGAAGAGATTTGGTATGATGGATTGCAAATCCATGTCTACACCTATGGAAACCAATTTCCAGAAGCTTAAAGAGGCTACAGCTAGTTCAGATCTGGTGGATCCTACTATGTACAGATAGTTGATTGGATCGTTGATGTATCTAGTCAATACCAGACCAAATATTTGCTATGCAGTGAGTGCACTTAGTCAATTCATGTGTGAACCAAGGCAAATACATCTAGTTGCAGCGAAGCATATCCTAAGATACTTGCGTGGCACAATTGGGTATGGCTTGAGATATTCTTCTAGTGTGGACTTGAAGCTGCATGGATATTTTGATTCTGATTGGGAAAAGTGTGTTGCTGATCGGAAGAGCACCTCTGGATGTTGTTTCAGTTTGGGGTCTACGAAGTGCAGCAGGAAGCAGTCTTCAGTGGCACTGAGCACCGCAGAGGGCCGAGTGCATTGCAGCTCGAGAAGCAATGTGGCTTCGGAAGCTCCTTACAAGATTGTTTGGACAATCATTGGAGCCGACTGTCATTCATTGTGATAATCAAAGTTGTGTGAAGCTTTTTGTCAATCCAGTATTTCATGACAACCAAACATGTTGAGATCAAATACCACTATATTCGAGATATGGTATTGAGGAAAGCTATCCAGTTGAAGTTTATTAGCACTGATGAGCAGACGGCCGACATTCTCACCAAGCCTCTCGCCAAAGTAAAGTTTGTGTACTTTCGAGATAAGCTTGGAATTGTGGAGAATGAAGCCCTAGCTGAGAGGGAGACTCAGCTTCAATGATCTTTTGTGATTTGCTTTAATGCATTTCTCTCTATGAGAGAGATTTGAGGTGCAAGCCCTTGTTAATGCATCTTTCTCTGTGAGAGAAATTTGAGGTGAAAGCCCTTGTTCCACCCTTTGGGAGTAGCCATGGTGGATGTCATGTTGAGTGAATCCATGACAACATCACTTGTGTTTATCCACCCTCTGGGAGTAGCCATGGTGGACATCATGATGAGGTGACAACATCACGTTGAGTGATTCCGTGATGGGCACTCATGCACACATACCATACATGGGAGTAGCCATGGTGGTTGATATCACGATGAGGTGATATGTTCCTCTCCACATATGGGAGTAGCCATTGTGGGTGTCATGTTGAGAGAGTCCATGACATTGTGTATCGGAAGTATTCCTCCCTAGCTAAGAGGGAGTGTTGATGTTGTAGTTGCGGGCTACATACTTCCACCATGTTGTGAACAATAAATTCATATAGCCTAACAGCTATTCATATATTGCATTAATCAAAGTGAAGAGGCGCTTCACTTGGCAACTATATTATTTTTAATTGGGCCGACCCTCCTTGTAATTTGCACCATTTATTTGTAATTATATTTTCCATATGTGGCCGACCTCGTTCTTGAAGAGGTGCGACCTCTTGCTCACATTGTATACATTTCATTCATTCAAGGCATCGAGTCAAGTTCATCTATCATTCCATTTGCAAGTGCGAATCACTTCTACAGTAGTGCGAATTATTCAGTTTGTGCATCAAAGTGTGGTGCTGGATATTGGCCTTGTGATTGGCATCATTGTAAAGAGAATTGTTGCCATTATTTATATATATAAGAGAGATCTTTGTTGCTGGGTTTTTACCTCAAGTGGAGGGTTTTCCCAGGGTATATGTTGTGTCTATTTGTCTAATTTTGAATTAAAATCTGCTTATCTAATTTTTTATCATAAAACTAACAGTGTCAACCCTGTAGTGTTGTCGTACAAACCTATCAAAACAATAATAATTTAAAAAACATTTTTTTGCAAATTGTACCAATGCGATTGAGGTGAGTAGAATATTCTCTGCAAAGATGATCTAACTTCAACAATGGTAGCCAACAATGTGGTCTATAGGGTCATGTAGAATTGTATGGACCTATAGAGTCATACAAAAAATTTACTAAAGATTTATTGCAAACCCAAAAAATAACTCTTGCAATATCCCAAGGATCAACTACCAAAACAACCTTCCACACAAGAGAGAAACAATGGAAATGCTATGAAGCTATAGAATTCATTAGATTCCAAATGAAACTCGTATGTTATACAATAAAGAAACCCTTGTTATAAAGGAAAGCATGGAACCTTAGATGAAAAACTAGGATTGACTAAGATCATGAAAAGCGTCTTAATCCTATGATATGAGAAACAAAAAGTAAATGACCTAAGTAAGCTTAAGTATGAAAATGTGAATAGGTCCTAATAGGAGACTAGTTAGGCAATATGTCGTGTTCACACCAACACACACAAAATCCCTCACTTTCTAATTATGAGAAACTATTACCTTCCATCACAGCTAACCACATGTGTCACCTACTCTCCTACTCATCATGGTGTTACAACTTCTTCATGCAATATTTATCCTTTTCCTATGCCTGATTGGACATACATATATACTAATCTTAACGAGCTAGAGGTGCAATTAGAGACCCTCACCTTTCTGCCACATTCAACACCATTGTGGTTGGTATCACCATTTCATCTACCATTACCTTTCTCCTAGTAAAATTAGTTCTTTACATTTTGACAAATACAATGGCCAAGAAGACCCATTCAACATGTATAACATTTCTATATCCTTTGTTTGACCATTACTTCTAATTATCCCATCTTGGCTAACTTCTTTCCTAGCACATTGACAAGCAACGCAATGGATTTGTTCTACATTTTAACTCCTAGTTCCCTACACCTTTGCCAACCTTGTTCATGCCTTCATGCTTCAATTGTAATTTATATCAAACCTAAGATTTTACTCCTACAAGTCACACATTGCAAACAAGATCCAACCAAAACTATTCACAATTACACATCCCGCTTCTTTTCATTACTTATTCACATGGAGTTTCGTCATCCTAATGCGACTCATAACCCATTTTTCGAAATCTTCTCTCATATCCAACATAAACTACTTTTCACTCATTACACTTCTCTTTCGTAATTAAGTCTAGGGACCATTGAGATTGATTGAATACTTAGACAAATTGAGGACAATTCTTTTTATCTTTTCACTTATGACACTCTAATAGTCAAAGTGTCTCCTACTTCACCAAATAAACTAAAACTTATTAATCATCTTGAGCATCTCTTACCCTTTCTCTTGAACAGTAAGTTGATTGCCCTACCACATATGACATTTCGAAAAATCCCAAGGTAAAGAAGGTTGTTCACTCCTTTTGTATTATCCTATCATTTGCACGTTAGGCCATGCTAACAATCAATGTCAAGCTTTAAAGAACAAAATCCAAGATCATGTCAATAATGGTTTCATACTCTTTGATGAAGCACCTTCACTCCCAATAGTGGTATTTATTGAAATGATGACCTTGGCATCGCACAAGATTACTTGTTACCTTGTGATGTATAAAATGACAACAACAAACCTAACCTTCTTGACTTATCAAAACATCTCCAAAACTCTTATGACAAAAATTTGAAAGCACTAGAGGAAATAGTTTTAAAATGCCATGATGTGATTGGAATGATATATGAATGACCATTTGATGTTACCTCCACCTAGTGGAGCTTAGATGTCTTTTGCCCTCTTTCTTACCCCATATTGTACCTATAGTTTTTTGTTTTGTTTTTATTATCCCCTATCTACATGTGTGAGCTATCATGCCACCACTATTATGGAGGCAACATTTTATGTTGTTTCTATTGTCTCCTAGCTATGTGCGTCAGCTATTATGCCACCACTCTTGGGGGCCTAGTGTTTGATATGGTGTTGTGATGTGACCTATTTTTCTTTCATTTTCTCATTCCCTCTCTATGTTGTGCTTCTTTCATGTGCTTTTCTATTTATGTCATTTCCTATCTTTTGTCCTTCCTTTGTTAAACATGGGGACAATGCAAAGCACTAGGGACTTACCACCCCTTTCTATTATGACTCAAGTTTGACCTTCTTTTGTCATGTTTGTGTTGTGTTCCATTATAATTTTTACATCTCTCTTCTCCTTTTATGCATCCCTATCTTACTTTTGTTTATCTCCTTTACTTTTCTCTATTGCATTTTGCCTCTCTTTTTCAAAGTGAGTCACTTCTTGTCCTTTTTTGACTTGTCTCTCTATTTTGTTCTCTACTACTTTCAAGGTTACAATTTAGATCGATATATTTCAATAGTTGCATCCCTAGTTTATGCATGGAAATGACTAGGGATTTGCTTAAACCCTTCTTCCTGCATGCACTAGTATTGTCACTTTCCCATATACCATACATTATCACTTTATTTTCTACTCTATGCTATTATTTGCCATGATGCATTCATTGAATTAGTCATTTAGCCTTAGATCTTTGAGCCCTCCATACTCCCATTATAACCATTACATTCACATAGCCTCTCTTCTACACACTAGCCAATACTAAGTACAAAACCCATGATCAAGTCAATGTTTTTTCTCCCCCTCTAGTTTCTCGATACAGAAAATCATTAGTGAACCCTAGAACCTTATAGGTAGATCCATCTCCCCTCTTTCCATGTCTAGTATTAAGTGCCATTACACATACTAATGTCCATACTTCTAAGAGGAGACTCCAACCAAAGCTACAAAGGTGACATCTAATAAAAGAAATGTCCATAATAGCCTAGTCTAATCCTTGATGATGAACTCTTGCATCCTACTAGTTGCATGAGATTAAGCTATAGGGGTGGCATCAAAAGAAAGAAAAAAGAAAGACAAAATTCAAAGCCAAATGATACCTACAATAGCTTGCTCACCTCTGTTATCTAAAAATGATGGCATCTGCAGAAACTTTAGGAGTTTGTTGTGGTACGGCTTAGTCAAACCTCTAAAGTCAATTTTGTAAATTTTAGAGAACAGATTATATGCACAGAAAAATAATTCAAAATCAGACACAATAACACAGCAGATACCCTGGGAAAACCCTCCTCTTGAGGGAGAAAAACCCAGCAACAAAGATCTCTCTTATATTTATAAACAGTGACAACAATTCACTTTACAATGAGGCCGAACACAAGGCCAATATACAGCACCAACTGTAGATGCAAGAACAGATGATAAACTATATAATGTTCAATTCAGCCTTAGAGGAATTCACAGTCTGCTCTTGAATGATTTGCAATCTGTCCTTGAACAATTCGCAACTTGCTCTTGAGTAATCCGCAATCTCTCTTGAGTAATTCGCAATCTGTTAATATTCGCACTTGATAATATTCGCACTTGACAATATTCGCACTTACATAGAATGAACTTGATGATCATCAATGGAAGAATGAATCATGTATATATCCAAATGAGAGAGGTCACACCTCTTCAAGTTATAAGGTTGGCCAGAATACAATAATAAATATTAAATACAAAGCATAAGGAAGGTCGGCTTCAAGTGAAATTATAATGTTGCCAAGAGAAGCGCCCATCATAAATAAATGACTCATATAAATAAATAGCCGATAGGCTACATTTATTATGTCTTCACTCGTGGCTGGAAGGATGAACCCAAAGCTGCTCAATAACATTAACACTCCCTCTCAGCTAGGGAGAGAACTTCCAGCTGCTCAAGATAAATCAACTCAACATGATGTTAGATATCGCCTCAATACGATATCAACCATAATAGCAACAACCACACTATGGTGTGTACAAGTGTTCATCACTTGCGTGATGTTGTCACCTCAACGTGACATTCACTAGTACAAGATATGTCATGGAGTCTCACACATGACATCCACCATGACTCAAGCTCAGAGGGTGGAAACAAGGGCTTACACCTCAAATTCCTCTGTCTCAGAGGAAAATGCATTAACAAGGACTTGCACCTCAAATTCTTCCGTCTCAGAAGAAAATGTATTAATCAAGGGCTTGCACCTCAAATTCTTCCGTATCAAAAGAAAATGCATTAACAAGGGCTTGCACCTCAAATTCTTCCGTCTCAGAAGAAAATGCATTAAACAAGGGATTTCACCTTGAACTTCTCTCTTAGAGAAGAACTCATTAAACAAGGCTCACTGATACTGAGACTCTTACTCAGTCAAGGCGGGATTCTCCACCATACCAAGCTTATCTCGGAAGTACTCAAACTTTATCCTGGCGAGAGGCTTGGTGAGAATATCTGCCGTCTGCTCATCAGTGCTAATGTACCTCAACTGTACAGCCTTCCTTAGTACCATATCTCTGATATAGTGGTACTTGATCTCAACATGCTTGGTTTTGTCATGAAACACAGGATTGATAGAAAGCTTCACACAACTCTGATTATCACAATGAATGATAGTAGGCTCCATTGATTGTCCGAACAATCCTGCAAGGAGCTTACGAAGCCAGACTGCTTCTCGAGTTGCCATACAAGTTGCAATGTACTCGGCCTCTGCTGTACTCAATGCTACAGATGACTGCTTCCTACTGCACCAGGAAATCATAGCAGAACCCAAACTGGAGCAACAACCAGAGGTGCTCTTCTGATCTGTGACACAACCTGCCCAATCAGAATCAGTGAAACCATGTAACTCCAAGTCTGCATTTGAAGTATACCTTAACCCATATCCAACTGTGCCACTCAAGCATCTCAAGATATGTTTAGCTGCAACAAGATGTATCTGTCTCGGATCACACATAAACTGGCTAAGTGCACTCACTGCATAGCAAATATCAGGTCTAGTGTTAACTAGATACATCAAGGACCCAATTAGCTGTCTGTACAAAGTAGGATCCACCAAATCCGAACTAGCTGCAACCTCCTTCAATTTATGTAGGTTGGTCTCCATAGGTGTAGACATGGATTTGCAATCCATCATGCCAAATCTCTTAAGTATATCAATGGTGTACTTCCCTTGACTTAGAATCATTCCATCTGGTTTCTGCCAGACTTCTAAGCCAAGGAAGTAATGCATGAGCCCAAGGTCCTTCATCTCAAATTCAGAAGTCAATTCCTTCTTACATTCAAGAATCAGGTGATCTTCTCCAGTAAGGATCAGATTGTCAACATATAAAACCAAAATTAATGCATCACCATTGATTACCTTGAAGTAGAGATTTGAATCAGCATCATTCTTCAAGAAGTCCAAACTTGATAGGTACCAATCAATCCTTTCGTACCATGCACGAGGAGCCTGCTTAAGACCATACAGGGCCTTCTTCAGTTTGCAAACATGTGACTCCTTCCCATGAATCTCAAACCCATCAGGTTGCTCTATATAAACCTCTTCCTCAATCACTCCATTGAGAAAGGTTGTCTTCACGTCTATCTGGTGAATCTTCCATCCTCTGGATGCAGCAATAGCAATGATAGTTCTGACTGAAGTGTAGCGAGCAACAGGAGCAAATGTCTCATCATAATCAACTCCCTCTTTCTGAGAGAACCCACGAGCCACAAATCTTGCCTTGTACTTCTCAATGCTTCCATCTGCAGCATGCTTAATCTTAAATAGCCATTTAGAAGATACTACAGACTTGCCCTCGGTCTAGGAACAATATCCCAAACATCATTTTTAAGAATTGATTGATACTCCTCTGTCATAGCATCTCTCCAAACCTATGACTCGAAGCTTCCTCAACACAGGTAGGCTCGGATTCTATAATCTGACTCATCAAGGCAACATAACTGGAGAACTTATGTGGCCTTTTTCTTTCTCTGAATGTGCCTCTAGGAGCTGCAAAACTCTTGCATAGTACGCCTGGCCCATAGAGGTCTCTTTCTCCCAATAACAATGTCAGTAGGCCCATCAGTAGGTTCCAAGGGTTCAACAGGATCAATGTCTTCTTTTGGTTCTGAAGTCTCCCTCTGAATCTCAGGAGTATGGTCAACTTCCATATCCTGAGGAGATTCTTCATTATCAATCTCCATATGAGTCCCCCTGATCTTCTAAATGCAACATCTTCCTCGAATGTGACATCCCTACTGATCTCGATCAACTTCTGACCTAGAATGTAAATTCTGTAAGCTTTTGATGTCTCACTATAGCCCACAAATATTCCCTTCTTGCCAGAAGGCTCCAACATGGTTCTCTTTTCCTTGGGAACATGAATATAGACAGGACTTCCAAAGATCCTCAAATGACTGATGTGGCGGAAAGGATCTTCTCCAGTAAGGATCATCAATGAAAAGAACATAATACAAGAAACCACTCGAAGAAGGAACAGACATAGGTCCACATAAATCAGAATGAATCAGGTCTAAAATACACTTAGATCTATTTTCTCTACTATGAAAAGGGGCTTTTATATTCTTACCCAATGCGCAGCCCTTGCATGTGCCTTCGTGCTCCTGGTTGAACTTAGGAAGGCTCGTCACCATCTTCTCCATAATAGGTAGGGCTCGGAAGTGAAGGTGAGCCAATCTCCGATGCCAAAGATCACAAAGACTTGAAGAGTCATGAACCAAAGCTTGTAAAGAACGTGTGCAAACCTTGTAGAGGTTATCATGTCTAACTCCAATTACTTGAGCATTCTTGAAGCTAGAGTTTTCCATCCAAACTAGAACTTTGCCTTTGGAGAAGGCAACTTGATATCCTTTATCTTCCAAAGCTGAAATAGAAATAAGATTGCGCTTGATTCCAGGAACATAAAGAACATTACCCAATTGAAGCGATATGCCGGAATCCAAATGAAATGTAGAGGTCCCAATTCCTTTCACGGAGTAGCTAGCATCATCTCCAATGATGACTTGTTCAGAAGACTCCTTTTCCACCAAACTTGATAAGTGCTTAAAGCCGGTAATGTCGTGAAGCACCACTGATTCCAGGTGTTGGTGTCGTACACTGCTTGATAATGCCGAATAGAACAAATATTCACTTGAATCCTTTTGAGGAGAGGCATCATCAACATCTGCAACGGTGGCCTGTTGCTTAGGTCTAGTTGGACAATACTTGGCGAAGTGCCCAAACTTATCACACCTAAAACATTGAATCTTGGACATATCCCTCTTCTTCTTGAGTGGAGGTGCATCATCATTTCCCTTGTCCCGATTCCTCTTGAAGAATCCTTTCCTTCCATCTTTTCCTTTCTTCTTTGACGCATGAGAGACGAGAACATGAATGTCTTCATTCTTTGAACTTTGACCCATGCCTCTTGCCACCAACCTTGATTCTTCTTGAATGCAATCAGATCTTAGGCGATCAAACTTAGGCAATTTCGATCTTGCACTGATTCCTTGAATGAAGGATTCCCAAGACAAAGGTAGCCCATTGAGGGCGAGCATGGTCAAATCCTTGTCATCAACCATATACCCAATTGTTGAGAGCTGATCTCTCAAATTTGAAATCCTCATAAAGTATGCAGTAACAGATTCTCCCTTTGACATCTTTACATGATGAAATTGATGCTTTAGTGCAAGAGCTCGGCTGGTATTGTTGACTTCATACATCTCTTCCAAGGTCTTGAGCATATCTCTCGCTGTCTTCAACTTGGAGATGATAGGAACAATATGATCCTTGACGGAATCAACCAATATCTTCATTGCTTTAATGTCTTTCTTCAGCCACTACAATTTTTCTTCTTCCTCCTCAGGTTCAGAAATGCTAGACTCCACGAACTCACCCAAGTCATTTTCACGCAAGGTGAGCATGATCCTAAATCTCCATGAAGTGAAGTTAGATGCACTTTCGAGTCTATCTTCAACCTTCAAACCATTCACCATCTTGATGTAGACAAGTGAACAACAAAAGGGTATGCTGATTTGCAATAATCTGATCACGATCCTCTCAAACCCGCTCTGATACCATGTAAATTTTAGTGAACAGATTATATGCACAGAAAAATAATTCAAAATCAGACACAATAACACAGCAGATACCCTGGGAAAACCCTCCTCTTGAGGGAGAAAAACCCAGCAACAAAGATCTCTCTTATATTTATAAACAGTGACAACAATTCACTTTACAATGAGGCTGAACACAAGGCCAATATACAGCACCAACTGTAGATGCAAGAACAGATGATAAACTATATAATGTTCAATTCAGCCTTAGAGGAATTCACAGTCTGCTCTTGAATGATTCGCAATCTGTCCTTGAACAATTTGCAACCTGCTCTTGAGTAATCCGCAATCTCTCTTGAGTAATTCGCAATTTGTTAATATTCGCACTTGACAATATTCGCACTTACATAGAATGAACTTGATGATCATCAATGGAAGACTGAATCTTGTATATATACAAATGAGAGAGGTCGCACCTCTTCAAGTTATAAGGTCGGCCAGAATACAATAATAAATATTAAATACAAATCATAAGGAAGGTCGGCCTCAAGTGAAATTATAATGTTGCCAAGAGAAGCGCCCATCATAAATAAATGACTCATATAAATAAATAGCCGATAGGCTACATTTATTATGTCTTCACTCGTGGCTGGAAGGATGAACCCGAAGCTGCTCAATAACATTAACAAATTTAACAATTTGAACAAATTGGAAGACAAGTCAAGCGACCATGCAAGATGCCTCACCTATTGATATGATGCATATAGTGATGTTAGTTGATGTCCTAATGCTCTAACGATGCTCATTGATGCAACGTGTAATGTCCCCAATCTTGATTTGCCCTAGAATTCACCTATTGATCACAAATTGCAACAATTTAGGGTTAGGGTTTCACCTTATTAAATAAATCTCTTTAATGATGTAAACTTGGATTGGAATCCTGCATTCACCACATGAACAATAAATGCAAATATGTATATATGCTTGTTAGGGTTAGACAATTGCATCGCATTCATAGATTATCAACAAGCAAACAAATTAGGAAATTGGGAGAAGGGACATGATGGGTCCGCTCCAAAGCCATATGCCAAGCCTAAGAGGGTGCATACCACAGCCCTCCCCCCTTGGCGACTTGTGCTTGCTTTCCCCATCAATGTCTCAGCCCCTAAAGGCACTTGCCACCTTGTGGGATTGGGCGATGATTGCAAGTGGGATTTTTGGGCTCCTACCACTTCACCCCAGGCCCCTCCTTGAGGAATTGGGTGGAGGTCGCAAGTGGGCTCTTTTGGCCCCTACCACTTCACCACAAGCCCTACCCACAGGGTGGATTTCAGACAGTCAACATAATTTTGATTCAATCATAGGAAATCCTTCTTTATTATCTTAGAAGCAATAAGCATACATCGGTAAACAATTACTTGCAAAAAATACACATTTAATATTCCTTTATTATGCAGGGCCATATTTATATAGATGTAGGATAATAAATGGCAGAAATACACCTGAATATATAATAGATTTGATATACTCCTGATTATGTATATATTTCTGTATATATTTCTGATACAACTACCTGTTGTGCTGGATCGCACGGGTTCCCTTGTGATCTGTTGTGCTCGAGTGTCTTCCTCTATTCGCCGATGTATACCTTTCTAGCAATTGATCTATTCTCAATATTCAAAAGATATTGCTTAAAGTGGAACAAACAGGTTAGTTTCAATTGAGTAATGACTAATAAGAATTAATAATTGCTGCAACCATCCTTATTGCATAATCATATATAATTCACATATCTAAACATATATATATATAACTTACTTCCCTTATTGATTTAACATTCATCTTCATTTATCTCTTCTTGAACCAACTTCCCACATTAAATCTGAGTATATCCTATTAATGTATCTGCTGCTACAGTCAGGAAATACCCCTATTTCTATCTTATTTGCTGTCCCATATATCTGTGCTTCAATCTTCTTATTTCCCTTTTTATAATTGATTTTACTTATTTATATATTCCCATGCCTACGTGGAATGCAGCATCCAAAAGGTATGACTTTCTGTTTTAGTCTAAGCGCTCCCTTATCTTAATTACTGCCTTGGTAATTATAATCGCTGTTCTTTGAAAGCAAACTCATTTTATATCAATTGCTGCCTATCAATGATAATTATTTGTTTGTATGAATCCATTGCTGTCCATATCCCATCGCTGCCTTTTTGAATGACTATTTAAACCCTTAACTGGTGACCCTTGGAATATTTTTGCTGCCTTTTGAATAGTAATAACCATTAAATGAATCGCTGCCTTCATTGTATTAATTGCTGTGTACTGCTGCTTTATATATATGTATATATATATATATATAGTTATTTTTATTATTATTTTTATAAATTTAATTTATTGTTAATATATTGGTTTTTATATTGGTTTTATATATATATATAATTGTTAATATTTATTTTTATATATATTTTTATAGTTATATTGTTATTTATTTTATTTGTTAATTAATTTGTATTTCAAATTCCGGGGGCATGACACAACCAATGAGTAAATAGATTCTCAAATGTCAGTGGATTGGATTGTATCCCTTAAAGTGAATTAAGAAATGTCCTTTTATAAAACACCTAGCATGCAAATCACACATTTCACACTCAAGTCAACAAGTAATGGCTAGTAGGAAGGGGTCAACTTGGACCCTTTTAAAATTTGAATTTGAAAGTTCAAGGGTCAAAACTGCAACTGTATATATGAACTAGGTTCAAATCCACACCTATGGAAATGACCCAAGATAAGGAAAGGTAAAACTCTAAATCGAGTTTGAGCCTTTGGGATGCATGGAGTCAAGAACAATCAAGCCTCGTAAAACTTGCCAACTTTTACACAAAAATATCATTTCTATCCTAGTCATTGCACTTGGGACAAATGGGTCAAAACAAATCCAAAATAAAAAGGGAAAATGCAAGGTATGCACTTTTCACCCTTACATTTGCCCCCACTTTGACTTGCATATGAATTACCATGAATCAACATGTCAAGGTAAACAAGCAATCAACATAAATGTAAATAATAAGCACTCATATGAAGGACGTGGATATAGATAACAATTCTATGTATGCTCATTGTAATGAATGCTCAACCTTGAAACCTGCAACCACAAACTTCCATGAGTAGTCTCTAATAAAAAATAAAATAAGCACATACAAAAACTACTTGAAAATGTCAACAAAAGAAAAGTAAAGAGAGAGATGTAGATAAACATTGGGTTGTGTAGGAGCCAATATAAACCATTAGATACCCACTATAATCATAATTTGTGTCATAGTATTTGGCCAATCTCATGGATGAGATTCGAATTTCGCCGAATTTCAACCAAAACAAAAAAATTCGTTTAAATTCGTCTTGAATTCGTACGGAATGAGGCTTAGGTTTTTCTGTTGAAACATGTATTATCAGCCCCTCTATTTTTCTCTCCGCTCCAGTATGGCGTTTAAAAAGCTCTATGGAAATTGCGCAAGTGATGCCCAGGCAATGTTGCCAAGACCACAAAGCGTTCCAGATCGCAGTAAGAACTGAACCTACCACAGGCTCGTGCGAGGTGGATGAGAATGCGCCACAGGTATTAGGTGTGTAGGTGTGACGAAGTGGTGAGCTTTGATCTTGACTAAGGTGATGAGGGTGCCCTTACAATGGCGCCCGACTGGGCCTATCGTGAACTCCCATAAGTGTTGTGTGCGATGATGCCTAATCTACCCCTTCGATAGTCACAATAGTGTCTCTGTTAGCCTTAACTCCTTCAATCGGTCAAACCAAGGGATGATTGATGCCTCTGTCTCTTCCTTTGGCGGCGTTTGGTCGTGCTGTGATCAGTGTCAGAAGGCAGGAGCTGAGGCTCTGCCACTTACTCAGGATCCGTCTCTCTGTATTCGTCGCCAACCTCCCTCAATCGTGCAATTAACTCCTGGACCAAGAGCAGTTGCGATGCCTTTCTATTATTCACGATTATTGCTTTGTGGGTGTCATTAGATTTTAGTTGCAGAGTTTTCCTTAGGTTCTATGGCAAGTTTAAGAGTCCCGCTATCATCCAAACTCTTTCCCTAAAAGTGGCGCTGCCCCTTTGTTCACTTTCAAAGATCCCAAGGTACTGAGTGGACAAATAAGAGTCCAATTTCTTTCAAACTCTGCTCCTCAAAAAGCCGCGATTCCCTTTTCTAATTCCACCAACACTCCTCTTCAAAGTTCAAATCAGAGAAAAATAATTCATTGTTTGTCTACAAACCTCCAATAAATTATTTAATCTTCAATCGTTCAGCACCCAGGCAACTTTTGTGTGAAATTGCTCCAACAGAATCTAAGGGTTTTCGTCCCCAACCAAATCTTCAGCACATCGTCGATCCTTGGTTGGAACCGCATTGCCTTCTAGATTTTCATCCGTTAGAAAAACCATTAGGGTTTTTGTCCCGCTGGTAGAAATTTGACTACTAGCACAAATCTCCAAAAAAGAAATAAACAATCCTCAAAATAATCCAAATGAGCTCACAAAACTCCTTTTATAATATTTTCGGAAGCCTTTTTGAAAAATAATATAAAATCACTTTATAAATTAAATACCTTATTGCTCCAAAAAATGATTTATATTATTATTTATACATTTCCAACACCAAAAATCACTTTATCAGTGTCCAACATTTAAAACTTTCAATTCTCATTCCAACAAGCTATTATAATAAGGTGCACATTAAATTATTTTAATAAAATTAGCAACCTTAGTAAAATAATTAAATTATAGCTCATTAATACATCCGATTTGTGAATACTGTTGAAAAGCATCAGAATCGAAAACTGATTGCACTCGAGTGATACCGATGATAAATAATGAGAATTAGACCCAACCGGGTGACTTACTATAAATAGATGCTCTCTCCAAGAATCTTGGAGAACACACCAAAAGTCACAAATAACTTCAGAAAGTGCCATCTAAGTCCTCTAGATTATTTGAGCTCATTGGTAACATCAAATAACCCCTCCAATAAGGCTGACACACACCGACAAGGTCAAAGCCAATTGCAATGCAAGAGAACCCAAAAATGGGGACATTACATGGATATTATGTATTTTCTTATACATTTAGTTTAGCTTGCTTAGTTGTAGAGAGTGGGTCAAATAAGAGTAGATAGCATCTTTTGATAAATGTAACTCTCACCTATTTTTCGGTAGTAAGTGTTACTTTTCTCATTAGCTGATCTTGCCTCCCTTCTTTCCTATATGTATCCATTCTCTAGTTTGTTATTAATTCATGCTATTGTAAGTTCTCATGATGCTATTTTTCTTCTTGAGAATTTGTATTCTCTTGTGGGAACAAACTCTATTCTACTATTTTGATTTCATATCATTGCTAGAGTTTTCTTTGATCTAGTTCTTGCATTGGATTTTGGGTAGCTTCAATTCATTTCTAATTCTAACAAAAATTGCATGTAAAATGGGAAACAGGGTGCCCCCCAATGTTTGGGACAACAAACAAGTGAGAGAAGTGAAAGCACAAGTTAAAATTTTCAACCCTACCATTTCAGCCTGACTCACGACCACCATAGGATTCAAATGAAGACTTCTTCTCAAAGGGAGATAAGGCTAACAATGAGACTTTGGCACAAACACAAAAGCACAAACCCTAAAAGGTAATAAGGACCAAATAAGGTTGGGAACTTATGTAAGAATCAAAAAATGCTTAGATCTAAAACTGAAATCAGAAATAAAATCCAAAGGCCTAGATGTAAGAGAATGTGAGATCAAAATAGTTCACCAAAATGAAAAGAAATTAACTTTTCTTTCAAGTTATCTAGGGTAACTCAATTAATCCATAGTGGTAAATAAAAACACCTAGTTATATAAGCTAAGACAATAACAACAGAAAAACGCTTTTCAAAACGACAAAGGAGGGAATAAGGACTTAACTTCAAAAGTAACAATGGAGTACTTTGCTAAAGATTGTACTCAAAAAATTCCGATTCCATCTTTCTGACCAAATTTAGAACTACACTTCTTTGATAAATTGCAAGATGACCTATTTTTTGTTTTGGTTTAATTCCACAAGTATGGAAATGATACCCATGAGTGCAACTTCAACCCAAATTTGCAGAAATGACCTTTTGTTGCAAAAATGATTTGTTCACCTATGACCCACAACAAATTATCTGAAAGTGGTCATAAATGCAAATATCCTGAGAGGTTGTGATACAAGGGTTATTCTCCTTAGTCAAATCCCTAAGGCCTATTTAATAGTTTAATCAAGTTGGAAGACAAGTCAAGCAACAATGCAAGATGTCTACTTTGTGGCTACGATGCAAATAATGATATTAACTAATAACCTAAATCTCTATTGGTGCAATGGAAGTGCATATGGATCCTCAAATATTGTATGTGTTGATGTTTTAGCAGTGATGGGCTGCTTCTTCCAGCGATCTCCTTATATGAAATAAATTAAATTATAGCCTTCAGCTATTTAATTTATTAAGACTCAAGTGGCATGATTTTTGTAAAGACATCTCTATTTGTTAAGCAAACACATTACTATGAAGAGGTGCGATTATCTTCAAGGCCGACCTTGATTTGATTTAGAGGAGGTGCGATTTTCAAAGAGGCTGACCTCTTTAGTGGAGACATGATCTCTCAAGGAGGTCAACATGATTTTTGAAGAGACACATCCCTTCCTTCCATTGTGTATATATGCTCGATTGGATCTCATTGTTCATTATTCATATTCAGTTCTATATTATTCTTTTGGTGTGAAGTGCGAATCATCTAAGGGAGAAAGCAATTTCTGTAGAAGTCTGAGTCTTATCTTCAGCATATTACTTCATTGTATTGCTGTGTTTGCATCAGTTTGTAGTGCTATTGTTTGGCCTTCATATCGGCCCTTGTAAAGGAGACAATTGTGTTGACATTTCAATATATAAGTGATATATTGTTGCTGGGTTTTTCTCCCTCAAGTGGAGGGTTTTCCTAGGGTATCTGCTGTGTTCTTGTGTCTGATTTTGAATTAATTTCTGTGCATTAAATCTGATCATAAAACTAACATGGTATCAGAGCGGGTTTGAAGAAGATCGTGATCAGATTTTGTTATCGCAGCGATACTCTCCATTCTCTTTTCATATCTTTGTCTATCTCTATTTTAGTCAAGATGGTGAACGGTCTTAAAATTGAGGATAGACTCGAGGGAGCATCCAACTATACATCATGGAGGTTCAAAATCATGCTCACCTTGGAAGAGAATGATTTGGCTGAGTTTGTGGAGACCAAAGTTCCTGAACCTGAGGAGGAAGAAGAGAAGTTGCAGTGGAGGAAGAAAGACATCAAGGCAAAGAAGATGTTGGTTGATTCCGTTAAGGACCATATCGTTCCTATTGTCTCTAAGTTGAAGACGGCAAGAGACATGTTCAAAACATTGGAGGAGATGTATGAAATCAACAACACCAGCCGGGCACTTGCACTAAAGCAACAACTACACCATGTGAAGATGGCAAAAAGAGAAACAGTGATTGCCTATTTCATGAGGATTTCAGAATTGAGAGATCAACTCTCTACAATTGGTCATGTGATTGATGATAAGGACTTGACCATGCTTGCTCTCAATGGTCTTCCTTTATCATGGGAGTCCTACATTCAAGGAATCAGTGCGAGATCAAAACTTCCTAAGTTTGATCGTTTGAGGGCCAACTGCATTCAAGAGGAATCCAGGTTGGTGGCTTAGAGGCGTTGGTCAAAGTTCAAATAATGAAGATATTCATGTTCTCGCCTCCCAAGCTTCGAAGAAGAAAGGAAAAGATGGAAAGAAAGGATTCTTCAAGAGGAATCGAGATAAGGGAAATGATGGTGCTCCTGCTTTCAAGAAGAAGAGAGACCTATCCAAGATCCAATGCTTTAGATGTGATAAGTTTGGCCACTTTGCTAAGCATTGTCCATCCAGACCTAAGCAACAGGCCATCGTTGCAGATGTTGATGATGCTTCTCCACAGAAGGATTCATGTGAATACTTGTTCTATTCGGCATTGTCAAGCAATGTACCTACAAACACCAGCACTTGGCTGATCGACAGTGGTGCTTCTCGACACATCACTGGGTTTAAGGAGCATTTATCAAGCTTGGTGGAGAGAGATTCTTTTGAACAAGTCATTATTGGAGATGATGCTAGCTACTCCGTAAAAGGGATTGGGACCCCTACTCTCCATTTGGATTCCGGCATTACGCTTCAATTATGTGATGTTCTTTATGTTCCAGGAATCAAGTGTAATCTTATCTCCATTTCAGCTTTAGAAGATAAAGGATATCAAGTTGCCTTCTCCAAAGGCAAAGTACTTGTGTGGACGAAGAATTCCAACTTCAAGACTGCTCAAGTAATTGGTGTTAGACATGAGAGCCTCTACAGGCTGTGCACTCGTCCACTTCAGGCATTAGTTCATGATACTTCAAGCTTGTGTGATCTTTGGCATCAAAGATTGGCTCATCTACACTTTCGGGCTCTACCTATCATGGAGAAGATGGTCTCGGGTCTTCCAAAGTTCAACCAGGAGCATGAAGGTACTTGCAAAGGATGTGCAATGGGTAAGAATACAAAAGCTCCATTTCATAGTAGAGAAAGTAAATCTAAATATATTCTAGATCTCATTCATTTTGATTTATGTGGTCCAATGTCTGTTCCTTCTTTGAGTGGTTTCTTGTATTACATTCTTTTTATTGGTGATTGCTCTAGAAAGACTTGAATTTATTTTTTGAAAACTAAAGAGTCTAAGGAAGTGTTAGAAAGGTTTAAGGAGTTCAAAGCTCAGGTAGAGAGCCTTTCTGGCAAAAGAATCAAAGTTTTGAGATCGGATAATGGAGGAGAATACACTTCTAGCAGCTTTCGGAATTTCTGTGTTGAAGCAGGGATTAAGAGGGAGTTTTGTGTTCCCTATAATCCTCAACAGAACGGTGTTGCAGAGAGGAAGAACAGATCAATCGTGGAAGCAGCAAGAGCCATGATCCATGACCAGGATCTGCAGACCTTCCTATGGGCAGAAGCTTCTAGGACTGCAGTCTATGTTCAAAATAGAAGTCCTCACAGAATCTTGGAAAGCATGACTCCTGAAGAAGCCTTTACTGGAAAGAAGCCAGAGGTGAGTCATTTGAGGATCTTTGGATGTCCATTTTATGTTCATATTCCAAAGGAGAAAAGAACAAAGTTGGAGCCTTCTGGCAAGAAGGGAATACTTGTGGGCTACAGTGAGACATCAAAAGCCTACAGGATATACATTTCAAGACAGAAGATGATCGAGGTCAGTAGGGATGTCACATTTGAGGAAGATGTTGCATTCAGGAGATCCAAGGGTACTCATATGGAGCTTGATATTGAAGAGTCCCCTCAGGATATGGAAGTTGACCATACTCCTGAGATTCAGAGGGAGATTTCAGATCCAAAAGAAGATGTTGATCCAGTTGAGCCCTTGGAACCTACTGATGGGCCTACCGATATTATGATTGGAAGAAAAAGACCTCTTTTGGGCTAGGCAAACTATGCAAGAGGCAAAGAAGTTTGCAGCTCCTAGAGGTACCTTCAGAGAAAGCAAGAGACCTCACAAGTTCTCTAGTTACATTGCTTTGATGAGTCAGATTATTAAGTCCGAGCCTTCCAGTGTTGAGGAAGCTTCTAGTCAACAAGTTTGGAAGGATGCTATGTCAGAGGAGTATCAGTCAATTCTCAAGAATGATGTCTGGGACATTGTTCCTAGACCCAAAGGCAAATATGTGGTATCTTCAAAATGGCTCTTCAAGATCAAGCATGTGGCTGATGGGAGCATTGAGAAGTTCAAGGCAAGATTCGTGGCTAGAGGGTTCTCACAAAAAGAGGGAGTTGACTATGAAGAAACATTTGCTCCTGTTGCTCACTACACTTCTGTCAAAACCATTAGTGCCATTGTTGCATCTAAAGGATGGAAGATTCATCATATGGATGTGAAGACAGCTTTTCTAAATGGTGTGATTGAGGAAGAAGTTTATATCGAGCAACCTGATGGATTCGAGGTACATGGGAAGGAGTCTCATGTTTGCAGGCTGAAGAAGGCCTTGTATGGTCTTAAGCAGGCTCCTCGTGCATGGTACGAAAGAATTGATCGGCACTTGTCAAGCTTGGGCTTCTCTAAGAATGATGCAGACTCAAATCTATACTTTAAGGTAATTAATGGTGAAGCATTGATTTTGGTTTTGTATGTTGATGATTTGATTCTTACTGGAGAAGATCACCTTATTCTCAAATGTAAGAAGGAGTTGGCTTCTGAGTTTAAGATGAAGGACCTTGGGTTCATGCATTACTTCCTTGGGTTAGAAGTTTGGCAAAAGCCAAATGAGATGATTCTAAGTCAAGGGAAGTACACCATTGATATACTTAAGAGGTTTGGTATGATGGATTGCAAATCCATGTCGACACCTATGGAGACCAACCTACATAAGTCGAAGGAGGCTGCAGCTAGTTCAAACTTGGTGGATCCTACGATGTACAGACAGTTGATCAGGTCCTTGATGTATCTAGTTAACACTAGACCATATATCTGTTATGATGTGAGTGCACTTAGTCAGTTCATGTGTGAACCGAGACAGATACATCTTGTTGCAGCTAAACATATCCTGAGATACTTGCGTGGCACAGTTGGATATGGGTTGAGATATTCTTCAAATGTGGATTTGGAGCTGCATGGTTATACTGATTTTGATTGGGTAGGGAGTGTTACTGATCGGAAGAGCACCTCTGGATGTTGCTTCAGTTTGGGATCTGCTATGATTTCCTGGTGCAACAGAAACAGTCATCTGTAGCATTGAGTACAGAGAGAGTATATTGCAGCTTGTGTGGCAGCTCAAAAGCAGTGTGGCTTCGTAAGCTCCTTGCAGGATTGTTTGGACAATCAATGGAGCCTACTATCATTCATTGTGATAACCAGAGTTGTGTGAAGCTTTTTGTCAATCCTGTGTTTCATGACAGAACCAAGCATGTTGAGATCAAATACCACTATATTAGAGATATGGTATTGGCGGCAGACATTCTCACCAAGACTCTCCAGAATAAAGTTTGTGTACTTTCGAGATAAGCTTGGTATGGTGGAGAATCCAGCCTTAACTGAGAAAGAGTCTCAGTATTAGTGATCCTCTATAATGAGTTCTTCTCTGTGAGAGAAGTTCGAGGTGAAATCCCTTGATAATGAGTTCTTCTCTGAGAGAAGTTCGAGGTGAAATCCCTTGATAATGAGTTCTTCTCTAAGAGAAGTTCGAGGTGAAATCCCTTGATTCCACCCTCTGGGAGAGCCATGGTGGATGTCATGTGTGTGACTCCATGACAGCATCACGTGAGAGAGTCTGTGATGATTTTCTTGTACTTGTGTTTCACCCTCTAGGAGAGCCATGGTGAAAGTCATGTTGAGGTGACAACATCACACAAGTGATGAACACTTGTACATACCATGCATGGTTGTAGCCATTATGGTTGATATCATGTTGAGGTGATATCAGATATCACAATGAGGTGATATTCTACTTTTCCACTTATGATTGTAGTCATAGTGGTAGACATCACGATGAGGTGATATGTCTTATGCAGCTGGAAGTATCATCCCTAGCTGAGAGGGAGTGTTGATGTTTTAGCAGCGATGAGCTGCTTCTTCCAGCGATCTCCTTGTATGAAATAAATAAAATTGTAGCCTTCAGCTATTTAATATATTAAGACTCAAGTGGCACGATTTTTGTAAAGACATCTCTATTTGTTAAGCAAACACATTACTATGAAGAGGCGCGATTATCTTCAAGGCCGACCTTGATTTGATTTAGAGGAGGTGCGATTTTCAAAGAGGCCGACCTCTTTAGTGGAGACGTGATCTCTCAAGGAGGCCGACATGATTTTTGAAGAGACACATCCCTTCCTTCCATTGTGTATATATACTCGATTGGATCTCAATGTTCATTATTCATATTCAGTTCTATATTATTCTTTTGGTGTGAAGTGTGAATCATCTAAGGGAGAAAGCGATTTCTGTGGAAGTCTGAGTCTTATCTTCAGCATATTACTTCATTGTATTGCTGTGTTTGCATCAGTTTGTAGTGCTATTGTTTGGCCTTCATATCGGCTAAAGGAGACAATTGTGTTGACATTTCAATATATAAGTGATATATTGTTGCTGGGTTTTTCTCCCTCAAGTGGAGGGTTTTCCCAGGGTATCTGCTGTGTTCTTGTGTCTGATTTTGAATTAATTTCTGTGCATTAAATCTGATCATAAAACTAACAGTATGGAGTGGACTAGATCCATAAAAGTGAATTTGGATTTGTCATTTTAAACAACACACTACATAACACATTTCACACTCAGTTGAAAGTAATGACTATTAGGAAGGGGGTCAACTTGTAATCATTTTAAATTTTGAATTTGAAAAATTGGGGATCAAGGCCATGGTTGTGAATATGCAAATATGAACCAGGTTCAAATCCACACCTGCAATAATGACCTAAGGTAAAGAAAGTTAAAACTATAGATCGGATCATGACCTTTGGGATGCATTAAGTCGAGATCAATCAAGGTTCATGTCAGTTGCCAACATTAAAACAAAAAAGTCACTTGTTCACTAGTCATTAGACTTGAGACAAATAGGTCAAAGCAAGTCCAAAACAAAGGGGAAAAATGTAAGGTATACACTTTTCACCTTTACAAATAAATACCATGTTTGTATTATTTGTTGATTGGAGTTTTATTTAGCGAAGAGGACCTGGTGGTTGTGCACCCTAAATTCGTTCCTCTTAAAATCATACATGGTAATTTCAAATGACTCAATTTTTTTAACACCTTATTTGGCAATTTCACTACTTAAATCTAGGGTTTTGGGTTCACATGATCAAATGTGATGCCAAAATAGCATGCTTTTGGTGTGTCATAAATACAATGAAAAAATGTAGTATTACTTCAGTATTGTTTTTGGTGCATCCATTTGGCATTACGTGATTTGTTGCTTTTTGTTCTAGCGAGTGCACTTCATTTAATTGTTAATAATTGTGGTAACACTAAGAAACTTGAAGTCACTATTGAAATATCTTGTCATTGATGTCAAAGGTCAAGCTACTTGCTTGCTTGAGCTACTTGCTTTCTTGCTTGAGCTACTTGCTTGCCTACTTCACCTACTTGCCTGCTTACTCTGTCAACATATCCGTCTTATGTGCCAAGTCAAATTTTAATGTCATATGGTCAGCGAATTCATTTTTTATGCCATGTGGAATTTCAAAGGAATCAAAAGGTTTTCTTGCCAGGTCAATTTATTTCGATGGTTTCAATCTATATGGGTCAAAAATGTGGGCGGCTAATTTCTTCATGGTCTGTGATGGTTTAATTTATTTCTCTGACTCTGCTTTTACTAAGCAACGGCTTCCTCATTCCTTCAAATTGATTTGCATGTGTCAAACATTTTCTATCGACGGCTTATCTTGGCGTATGTTCCATTTTGTGGTGGTGTGTAATGGCTACAGGGCGGCTAAATTTTGTATCGACTTCATTCTATTAGCAGAGATTTTTCGTTATTTGATTTTTGTCTTGTGCCTTTCAATGAAGGCTGAAAGTGTGTGAAGTTTCGTCTATTTTTAGGACAAGCTCTAATTACTGTGATAAATGCAAAAAATAATCGGCAGCATGTGTATAGTGCGATAGAGTATGGAGTAGTTAGTGTGTGCCGTTTGTGTAAGTAATATGCACTTCACAAGTTCAAAAGGATTTTTATGGTATATTCAACTGAGGCGGGCTTTGAATCCCTGACTATCTTCTATTCCTAGCATTGTGACTATGACACTGGTCTAAAGAACGTGAAGCTTTAGGAGACATATTTTTAGACAGTATTGAGCGGGTGTCGATCGCTATTTTGAAAAAGTGTGAAACGATGGAGAGGGAGTTGTGAATCCTTTTTGAGACTTCATTGATTGCATTTACTCTATAACATCTGTGTGATTCCTAAAGTTGTGAGATGGAGTTAGACGCTGCTCAGAAAAATAGATGGTGTGGTGCTAAGTTTTGATACTCTATTTGCAGATAGAGTCTAAGGGATATACAACTTAATGATGCCATTGTTATTTCTGAGGATGCATTTTTGTTATGTTATTTGAGACCACTTTTTGTTGCAGCTGATAAAAACCTAGGTGTGTTATTGTGAGTCAGTGTGTGCCTCATGTGGAGTCAAATATAAAGACATGCGTGGCTTATTAATGGTGACGTGCTATTGATAGTGATTATAAAAAAATCTTCAGTGAATTATGTATGAGATGGAGGTTGCATATAGTGTTTTTTTAAGTGCAGATTAATGACCTTCATGTTTTAAATTATGGTGGACCATTCTAAAGCTATGATATAGGTTATCAGTTCTATGTCCTCTTTCAGATATGCATACATTTTATAAAGTCAGCATTCTTATTTAGACAATATGTGTGGGAGTCTTTCTACTTATGAAAGTTCATAAGTGTGAAAAAATTCTGAGTGAGTCTTGAATGTGTTAAGGAACAAAGGCAAGAACCTACTTGTGCAGTTAGTGACTTTGCAAATCAAAATCAAAAGTTTTTGCATTGTGAAAATTTTCAAAGAGTTGGTGCTCTTATTGGAGTAGGTGCTCCAGCCATACGAAGTTGGTGCTCTTAGTGAGTTGGTGCTCACTTGTAATCTGGGTTGGTGCCCATTGTTGTTAATGAAAGCATAGTTCTGCTGTGGTTTTTAACCGAAAGGGTTTTCCACATGAAATTTGGTGTTCTTCATATTTGATGGTTGCTCTTACTGTTTTATTTTTGATTCTCATGGTTTATATTTAAAAGTTTTGAAATATTGATTCACCCCCCCTCTCAGTATTTCCTGTGTGCTCTTCAATTGGTATCGAAGCAGAGTTCCTTTGTTGGTTGAGCTTAATCGCTTGGAGGTTGATCTTGATAAGCACATATGGGTTCTCATGAAGGGCTCACTACAAACAAAGCTCCCTTATTCAATGGCTCTAACTATGCATTTTGGAGTGTTCGAATGCGTACTTATTTGATGTCTCTTGGTTTTGATGTTTGGAGACGTGTAGTAACTGGTTATACAATTCCATCGACTCCTCCATCGGATGCAGATGGAAAGAAGGCTTTTGAAAGCAATGCAAAAGCTATAAATGCTATCTTATGTGGTTTGTCAAAAACAGAATTTGTGAAGGTTATGCATCATGATACTGCTCATGAGATTTGGGACAAACTTCAAAAATCATATGAAGGAGATGTCAAAGTCAAGAAAGCAAAACTTCAAACACAGAAAACATTTTGAGAGTCTCAAGATGCAGGAAGAGGAAAACCTTGCTGCTTATTTTCTGCGAATAGATGAAGTTGTTAACACTATCAAGCGTCTAGGAGAAAAGGTTGAGGAAACCACTGTTCTTCAAAAAATCTTAAGGTCTCTTCCTTTGTGTTTTGATGCAAAGGCTTCAGCGATTGAAGAAATAAAGGATCTTGATAAGTTAACAGTTGATGAGGTACATGGTATTCTTACAGCCTATGAGATGAGAGCAATGCCTGATCAATCAATCAAAAAGGAGGCAGCCTTCAAAGTTTCAAAGAAGGGAAAAGACAAGGAGCCTACTACCAGTGATAGTTCAGATGAAGATTCAAATTTTGCTGAGGCACACTTCATAAGGAAGTGGAAGAAGGGTTTAGGAAGATATAAAGGTAAGTTGCCTTTCAAATGCTTCAACTGTGGTAAGGTGGGACATTTTGCATCCACATATCCTTATGGAAGAATGAGAACAGCAATTGTGAAAAGAAATCAAAACATCTCAAAAAGGGGTATTGAGGTAAGAAGAATAAGTTTAAGAAATCTGCCAAAAGTTTTTATTCAAAAGATCACAATAGCTCAACAAAAGATAGTGATGAAGTGTCTTTAGTAGATGAAATCTTATTTATGACTGAAGAAGTAAATATGCCTGAGATTGAAGACGAAAATATAGAAGATGAGCAATATGATGAAGAAAGAGAATTAGATCTTGAAAAAGAACTTGTGAGTGCATTAAGTGAAATCAAAAAACTTAGAGAGAAAAATCAGAAGTTGCAATTACAACTGCAAGAAGACAATGAATCTAAGACATCTCAAGCACTTGAAGAAGCTGAAAAACTTATTATTGACTTGAAGGTTCAGATTGAAGAGTCAAAAAGGATTGAGGAAGAAATTAGAAATCAGCTAAGGATTAAAGAAGAGAATGTAGAGAGACTTGAAGCTGAAATTGTTTCACTTAGAGATTTAGACAAATCATTGACACAGCTGAATAATGAGAAGATAGATCAGAAAAGTTCCATGTCATTGGACAAGATCATTAGTGCACATAAATCTTTAGCTGATAAGAATGGAGTTGGATTTGAAGAAGGTCAATGTTCCAAGCCTGAAAATGAAGAACAGCAAAAGAGTTGCTTTGATTGCACAAAAGGTACACAATCAAAAATCAGAAACAACACTTTCAGAAGACCTCCTATCTCAAGGCAAAATCACATGACCAGGTTTAACAATTCTTTCTTTTATGGGTATTGTTTTCCTTGCAATTGTTTTGGTCACAAGGCAGCAAACTATAGAGTTTATGCAAGAAATGATTTCAGATATGTGAATAGAAATCAAGGATAGGAATTCTTTTGCTCCTTTGCTGAATTACAATGTTATATATTACAAATGCAATAATTTTGGTCATACTACAAAGACTTGTAGAAGCAATTTTGCAAAATCTTTCAAGCAAAGTAAAGAGAAAGAGCAATAGGTGACTGAAAAAGAAGTTGTTAAGAAAGTTTGGCGGAAGAAGAAAGAGGTAGAAAAAGAGAAGTCGAGAGTGATTTCACTCCATCCTTGAGAAGGTGTTTAGACTCAGGGGGAGCTTTCATTGTCACATTTTATCAACCCCGTCTCAATTTTGCAGGTTGGTATCAGTCATTGATGTCAAAGGGGGAGTAGTGAGCCAGAGGGAGCAGGTTGGTTTCAGTTTTGGTTTCAAGGTTGTACAGGTTTTAGGAAGTGTTGCCATCAATGACAAAGAGGGAGATTGTTGAAATATCTTGTCATTGATGTCAAAGGTCGAGCTACTTGCTTGCTTGAGCTACTTGCTTGCCTACTTCACCTACTTGCCCGCTTACTCTGTCAGCATATCCGTCTTATGTGCCAAGTCAGATTTTAATGTCATATGGTCAACAAATTCATTTTTTATGTCATGTGGAATTCCAAAGGAGTCAAAGGTTTTCTTGCTAGGTCAATTTATTCCAATGGTTTCAGTCTATATGGGTCAAAAATGTGGGCGGCTAATTTCTTCATGGTCTACGATGGTCTAATTTATTTCTTTGACTCTGCTTTTACTAAGCGACGGCTTCCCCATTCCTTCAAATTGATTTGCATGTGTCAGACATTTTTTTCCAACGGCTTATCTTGGCGTATGTTCCATTTTGTGGTGGTGAGTAATGGCTACAAGGCGTCTAATTTTGTATCGACTTCATTCTATTGGCAGAGGTTTTTCACTATTTTATTTTGTCTTGTGCCTTTCGATGAAGGCTGAAAGTGTGTGAAGTTTCGTCTATTTTTAGGACAAGCTCTGATTATTGTGATAAATGCACAAAATAATCGACAGCATGTGTATCGTGCGATAAAGTATGGCGTAGTTAGTGTGTGTCGTTTGTGTAAGTAATATGGACTTCACAGGTTCAAAAGGATTTTACAGTATATTCAACTGAGGTGAGCTTTGAATCCCTGACTATCTTCTATTCCTGGCAACGTGACTATGAGACTGGTTTGAAGGACGTGAAACTTCATGAGACATATTTTTAGACAATATGGAGCAGGTGTTGATCGCTATTCTGAAAAAGTGTGAAACGATGGAGAGCGAGTTGTGAATCCTTTTTGAAACTTCATTGATTGTGTTTACTCTCTAACATCTGTGTGATTCCTAAAGTTGTGAGATGGCATTAGACGCTACTCAGAAACATAGATGGTGTGGTGCTAAGTTTTGATATTCTATTTGCAAATAGAGTCTAAGGGATATACAACTTAATGATGTCGTTATTTCTGAGGATGCATTTTCGTTATGTTATTTGAGACCACATTTTGATGCAGGTGATAAAAACCTGGGCGTGTTGTTGTGAGTCGGTGTGGCCTCATGTGGAGTCAAATATAAAGACATGCATGGCTTATTCTTGGTGACGTGCTATTGTTGGTGATTATAAAAAAACCTTCAATAAATTATGTATGAGATGGAGGTTGCGTCACAGTAACGAGAATCGCCAGGACTCGGCAAGTCCCAAGTCGAGTCCACCTGGCCAAGTCCAGATGAGTCCTGGCCAAACTCACCGAGTCCAGGCGAGTCCCATCACAAGAGTTGGCGGGCAAGTTTGAAAAGTGCAAAAATTACATGAAATTTAAAGTTAAAACTTTTTTTTTTTAACTTATTGTGAATGCAAAATGATGTACACCATGAAGGTTTGGCTGCCCCGACACCCCGCAAGGGGCGCTACCCCTAGACCCCTGCAAGGGGTGTTACCCCTTGACCTCACTAGGGGCGCTACCTCCAAACCCCCACAAGGGGCGTTGCCCCTTGACCCCATTGGGGGCGCTGCCACTGGTGCAGGAGCACCATTGAAAAACTTTTGTCAATTTGGGTTATTGAAGAGTAGGCTTTAGGATTTTGAAGTTTTGCATAAAATAAGGTCATTAAGACCATTCTCTAATGTATTTAATCATATTGGAGTCATATTTAGGTATTTAGGTGGGTTGGATTGCAAATAGTGCAAAATTAGTGAAAAGTTGTCAATTATGCAAAAAAATGCAAAATTTGAAAGTTGTAAAGGCAAAATTGGAATTCAAACAGTCAAGTCACTCCAAAAAGCAGTTTGTGGAAGTTAGATAGTTAGATTGGAGGGAAAAAGCTTATATGTGTTGAGAATCATTGATGTATGGTTGTTCTTGAAGTTTGAAAAGAAGAAACATCAAATAAACTTTGTTTTCTCCAGTTTTTTTTGTGTTTTTCCTTCTTAAACAGACTTGTACGGTGCGTATAGTAACTAGTTGCTCTAAAACTTGTTTGGATTCATTTGTGGCTTGAACTAACTTTGCTTTGCAGGAGATTTGAGAGTTTAACATACTACTTGGTGGGAGTTTAAGTTGTTTTCATAAACTGCCTGTGTAAACAGAGCTAAGGGTTTGTAGTTACTATAATGAGTTGAAAACCCATTCCACCTTCTGTGATCACTGTAACTAGGTGGAATGGGATTGATTTGGTAGGATTTAGATGTTTACACACATGGTGAGTGCAAGAGAGGCCAAGTATTGAGTTGGGCATGATGCCCTATTGATGGAAAATGTGATTTTCTCTTGAAATTGTGAAGTTTTGATATGCTAAAGTGCAAATTGTGTTGGGGCAGCATTGTTTTTGGTTTGATTAAGCATGTGCAGAGGTTTTTAGACTTGTTTAAGGTATTGGCGAGGTTGTGTGAAGATTGGTAATGGGATTTTCAATAAAACCCTAGATTTTTGCCTAGAAAAGAGGGTTTTGTGATTTGGTACTTGGGTGAAGGGTTTCTTGAGAACTAATGGTGGATTCCTTGGTTTGAGCACATGTGAATTGCTGCCCTAGAGGTTTTAGAGGTTTGGGAGAGGAATTAAGACAAGTCTCTTTGAAAAAGAGGGCTAATTTGAGGCCTAAAGGGCGTAAAAACCCTGATTTGGTGAAATTGTCTCAAGGTGGTTAACCAGTAGTGGTTTGTTGATATGTTTTTGACCATTGAAATGGGTCCTTGAAATGGTTTAGGTATTGGTCAGAAAGGTCATTGAGTAGTTACACCCGATTGAGTGGATTCCCAATGCTACAAGGTAATAGGTTGATTTGGTGAAGAGTGAAGAATTCTGAGATTTGTGACTTGAAGATTGTTGTTTTTGTGTTGATTGTTGTTGCAGAACCTCCCTTGCTTACATCAAGTGGTATCAGAGCAAAGGTACCAGGTCTTTGTGGAAGAAAGTTGAAGTTTGTGATTGGAAGGTGAAGAGGCAAGACTGTAAGGATGCCTCCAAAGGCCAGTGCAATGGCAAAGGAGATAAAGGAATTGAAAGAGCAGTTGTTTCAGAAGGAAATGCTCTACAAAGAGTCTCAAGAAGCCACCTTAGCAAGGATAGCAGTTCTGGAGAAGAATCAAAGAAGAGGAATGGTGAATGAAGACCAGAGTGATAGAGAGGATGAGGGGGAAGAAGGAAACCCTCTAGTTGGAGTCCAGAATGATGAAGATGATTTAGACCCTGATGAAAAGAGAATGATCAAGATGCTAAAGGCAATAAGAGGTGACAACACTCCAAAAGTGAAAGTTGAAGTGCCAATGTACAGAGGTAAGATGGATAGTGAAGAGGTTTTGGCTTAGATTGATGCCTTAGATAATTTTTTTGAATTTGAAGATATAGAGGACAGTAAAAAGGTGAAATATGCAAAGACAAAATTGAAGGGCCCAGCCCTAACATGGTGGAACTTTGTTCAAGAAGATAGAGTCAAGAAAGGTAAGCCCAAGATAAGCTCTTGGGATAGGATGGTAGCAAAAGTAAAGGCTCAGTTTTTACCAGCAAATTATGCCATACAAACTTTTATGAAATTGCAAGATTTGAAGCAAAGGGAGTTGGATGTGATGTCTTATACTAAGGAATTTCATAGGTTATGCAATAGGGCAGGTCACAATGGAGATAAGGTTGAAAGAGTGGCCAGGTATTTGAGTGGTTTGAGATTGAACATAAGAGATGAAATCAGTTTGAACCCTCCTAAGACATTGGAAGAATGTTTCCAAATGGCAGTAAGGGCAGAAGATAGAATCAAGAGAAGACAAGAAAGACAAGGAAGGGTCAGAGGTAACATGAATAGAGGAAGAGGCACAAGACAGTCCAAAGAAGATCATAAAGATGCTGATAAAAGTAGAGAACAAGCACCTGAATCAAGAGGTGGATGGAGGGGTGGAAGAACAAACTTTAGGCAAAGAAGAGATCCTAATGAGTTTGCAAGCAAGTGTTACAAGTGTGGTGAGTTTGATCATCCTTTCTTCAAGTGTCCAAAGAAGTTTGGAACCACACCAAGTGGAGGAGAAAAGAAGAATGAAAGAAGAGCACAAATAGTTCAAGAAGATGAAGCTAAAAGTTCAAATTCCAATACTCTTCGTGCTACTCCTGAAGTTGGTGAGATGTTGATGATGAAAAGACAAACCTTGAAGACATCCATGGAGAGAGAGCAAGTTCAGAGAAGAGCCTTGTTTAGGACAGCCTGCAAATGCAAAAATAAGGTATGCAAGGTAGTAGTTGATTCTGGATGCACTGATAATATGGTGTCTAGTGATATGGTGGACAAATTGAATTTGCAAAGAGTGCCTATAGGAAAGCCTTATAAAGTGTCTTGGATTAGTGATCATCAATCTATAGTGGTGAATCAACAAGCTACTGTTGAATTCCAAATTGGTCAGTATAGGGATCAAGTTGTTTGTGATATTTTTCCCATGAGTTGTTGCCATATGTTGCTGGGAAGGCCCTGGCAGTTTGATAGGTCAACCATGTACAATGGAAGACAAAACACATACTCAATTGAAAAAGATGGGAGAAAGTTCATTCTAACTCCATTGGTTGAGGAGACAAAAGAAAAAGGTGAGATCATCATGATTGGAAGGAAAGAGTTTGTGAGTGTTGAAGAAAGTGAGAATAAAGGGTTGGCAGCCAGTGCAAGGCATGGTAAAGATTGGACAGTAGATAGAGGAAGAAAAGATGATTTGCAGACGGTAGTGAAGAAGAATGTCTTCGTATGGAAAAGGAAGGTGGATGAGAGTGAGTCACAGTCTGATACAAAGCAGATTAAAGGTAGAAAGCTTTTGGAAAGGCAAGAGATGAGTGAAGGTTTGTTGGTGGGGACAGTCATGTGTCCTGTAGCAGCAGTGAAAGGAGTGAAGAGGCAGTTGAAAGTTGTTAATACAGAGGTTGGTGATACAGTGGATAAGAGGATAGAAGTTGGTGAAGTTGATAGGACTGATGTGATAGTGGTTTATGATGGTAATAGGACAATGAACAAGGTCAGTGCAGGTCTGACAGAGACCATTAAATGCAATGGTACAGAAGTTTGTGGGACTGACAGTGAGAAAGGTGCAGATAAAGAGGCTAGTGGACAGAGGATAAAGCAAGAAACAAAGCAGGAAGTGATGGCAGTGGAAGAAAGCTTGGGTCCAGAGGTTAAGGAAGATGTGACATCAGAAATTGAGGATGGGAAAGTTGAGGAACACCCCACAGGGCAGTATGCACAGTTGGAGTATGTTTCAAAAGTTGACAAGGGCGAGAGTGTTAAGGACAGTGCTAAACTAAAGAAAGATGAACCTGTTAAAGGCAAGCAAGAAGGTCAAAGGTATGAAGAATACAAAGGAGGACAAATTGCAAGACTATTTCCAAGGGACTTGAAAAAATTGCAAGTTGGCGTGTATGGTGCAGGAGCACCATTGAAAAACTTTTGTCAATTTGGGTTATTGAAGAGTAGGCTTTAGGATTTTGAAGTTTTGCATAAAATAAGGTCATTAAGACCATTCTCTAATGTATTTAGTCATATTGGAGTCATATTTAGGTATTTAGGTGGGTTGGATTGCAAATAGTGCAAAATTAGTGAAAAGTTGTCAATTATGCAAAAAAATGCAAAATTTGAAAGTTGTAAAGGCAGAATTGGAATTCAAACGGTCAAGTCACTCCAAAAAGCAGTTTGTGGAAGTTAGACAGTTAGATTGGAGGGAAAAAGCTTATATGTGTTGAGAATCATCGATGTATGGTTGTTCTTGAAGTTTGAAAAGAAGAAACATCAAATAAACTCTGTTTTTTCCAGTTTTTTCTGTGTTTTTCCTTCTTAAACAGACTTGTACGGCCCGTACAGTAACTAGTTGCTCTGAAACTTGTTTGGATTCATTTGTGGCTCGAACTAACTTTGCTTTGCAGGAGATTTGAGAGTTTAAAATACTACTTGGTGGGAATTTAAGTTGTTTTCATAAACTGCCTGTGTAAACAGAGCTAAGGGTTTGTAGTTACTATAATGAGTTGAAAACCCATTCCACCTTCTGTGATCACTGTAACTAGATGGAATGGGATTGATTTGGTAGGATTCAGATGTTTACATGCATGGTGAGTGCAGGGGAGGCCGAATATTGAGTTGGGCATGATGCCCTATTGATGGAAAATGTGATTTTCTCTTGAAATTGTGAGGTTTTGATATGCTAAAGTGCAAATTGTGTTGGGGCAGCGTTGTTTCTGGTTTGATTAAGCATATGCAGAGGTTTTTAGACTTGTTTAAGGTATTGGCGAGGTTGTGTGAAGATTGGTAATGGGATTTTCAATAAAAGCCTAGATTTTTGCCTAGAAAAGAGGGTTTTGTGATTTGGTACTTGGGTGAAGGGTTTCCTAAGAACTAATGGCGGATTCCTTGGTTTGAGCACATGTGAATTGCTGCCCTAGAGGTTTGGGAGAGGAATTAAGACAAGTCTCTTTGAAAAAGAGGGCTTATTTGAGGCCTAGAGGGTGTAAAAACCCTGATTTGGTGTGTTGTACCCAAACCAAATTTTTTGCTTCATTAAGGCATTTTGCTTAAAAGAGTCTAAACTTTGTTAAAATGATGTCAGAATACAGTTTTTCGGCAAGTCAAGTATGGACTTTGGTTAGTGTCATGTCAGTCATCAGCAGCAATTGGTCAGTACCTGGAGGTCAGAACCTGAACCTGGGGCTCAAAGCAAAACATGTTCTGATGAAGTGCTTCACTACAGAATTATACTCCTACAAGGTCAATTCAATGGCTAGAACAGTGTTTTACGGAACATGAAACAGATGAAGACATTTTGCAGAAAGCAGATTTGTGCCCCTGTAGCTCAGGGGTGCCCTTCTTTTTGAAGGCTCAGATTTGGTTGCTTTCGTTTGCAAATACATTCAATCTCTTCAAAATTTGACCAGCTTTCTGACGAGCTATCAAGCGAAGTCATCCGAGGTGCAGAACTTCGGCAATTGAAGTCAAAAGTTGAAGGTACAAAGAGAATGCATGTCACAAAGGCTGTCAAATTTTCAGTTTCTACACCCCTGTAGCCCAGGGGCGCCCATGAATTTGACCCCTCAGATGGATGAATTTGCAGTTTCCATCTCCCAGAGATTTTTTCTAATTCAGTCTAGCTTTGCAACGCATCTGTTCACGAGATCATCAGACATGCTAAGTGACCATGGCAGTGGTTCTACTAAGCATGTAAAATAGAGGGTGAATAAAAGTAGAAATGTCAACCTGTACCTCTATAGGCCAGGGGCGCCCAACCTTTAGGCCTATCAGATGAGGTTTTTAGCAATCAATGTCTTCACGAGACTTGTGCGGAATCCTCCTAGCTATCCAACGAATCCAATCGTTAGCCCTCGGGATTTGTCAAACACCCGTACATGAAGGGTTAGTGAAGGTCATTGAAGAATGCAGACAACCAAAAAAATGGCTAAGTGTGGGAATTACACACTCCCTTGAAAAAGGCGCCCTTCTTTTTGAGGTCTTAGAAGCAATTTTCTCGCTTCGTCACCTCCAGGGACATCTCTTCCCAATGCTTCTAGCTATGCAAAGAGATCAACGGTGCGTGAATCGAAGCACTCCAGCTCCCGGTGTCAAGGGTCAAAGTATGATGTTCAGATGAAAGTTACACTTTTATCAAAATGGTAATTGTGCCATTGCAGGCTAGGGGCGCCCTTGCTTTTGGGGTTCCTATCTCAGCTTTCAGACGCCTTACATACAGTCGTTGGTTGCGTAATTCTTCTAGCTACACGATGAATCTATCATCCAGTCGACGGGAGCCATTGTTCACTGGCAGCAGCAGTTTGAAGCGCTAGATGGCAAAACAGAGAAATGGCTAAGTCTAGAGACCTGTACATCAATTTAATAAAAGGCGACTTTTATTTTGAGGCATCAAACATGGTTTTTAGCAGCTGCAGCTCCCAACAGACATTTCATCTCGGTGATTCTGGCTTCGCAGTGGATATCTTAGCTCAGTTCCAACATCAATCAGGCACTCAAAAATCAAAACTCAACAGAGGCAATCGTGACTTTTCAATGAGCTATAAAGTAGGAAGTTAGTAAAAAATCTCAACTGTTGCTAGGGGATGCCTGGAGAGTCAAATTTGGATTTTTCAGAATCAGTAAATTTTTCTAAGCGCACCTAAATGCAGAGATTTCAGTTAACTCATTAAAATAATATTAAATTTCAATCTTTTGCATGCCAGCTTAAAGGGGCGATTTTGCTCAATATTTTAATATTGGCACCCTTTTTAATGTTGATTTGCAAATTCGCATGTCAAGGTGAACTGAATATTTTAATATTTTTATTCCTTCGGGACTCTGAGTCAGGGGCGGTTGAACTAAGAGGGGTCCAATTAGAAGATTTCTTTTGAAATCAGGGTTTGTTCTTGCAGTTGGTGCCATTAAGCTACGAATTTCTTTATTTCTTTCAAGATGGCGTCCATTTCTCTCACAGCAGGTTGAGGAGCAAGCGAATTTCTTCACTAAGTAGGCGAATTTCATCAACAATCAAGTTTCGAAGGCACCAAAAATATTCTTTTGTAGGTACAAGTCCAAATTCATCAGCAGACTTCAGACAAGCATGGCAATTTTTGCAGAAGCAGAGCATAAAAAAACTTCTATCTTTTGTCTTAAATTCTTCTATTCTCGTCTTAGGTTTTATTTGCTTGTCCAAGATTCGGCGACTTTTGACAAATTTGATCATTTGGGTTGGTTGTGCACGGCTTCCTCTACAAAACCCATGTGTTAGGAATTTTTTAGGAAAATTTGCTCCAGAGCTTCAATTCTCGAAGCTTTGATTTTATCAACTGAAATTCCTTTGCAGGGTGGAGTAGAAGTTGATATTTTTCAAATCTGACGTTGTGGGTTGTCTTAGAATCATCTTTTAGACAAAACCCATATTTCAGATTTTCTCGGAAAAATTGCCCCCCCCGTAGCCCCTATTGCCCCCAGTTGCTTTTTTCAGAAAAGCTTTTGCATGTCAAGCTAAACGATGCTTTTTCGTAGTTCTGACGTTGTGGGTTGTCTTAGAATTATTTTCTACACAAAACCCATGTTTCAGAATTTTTGGTGAAAATTGCCCTCCGACAGAGTATTTTTAGCCTCATTAAGAGTCATTTTAGCTTTCCGGAGAAAGTTGTCAAAACATAGCCGTGTTTATAGTCAACGGGCGAGTTTTTCAAATTGCAGTTCATGCAGACTGAATTCAAGACCAAATCGGTCTTAATTCATGATTTCATCAAAAAAGCTGAAATCAATTTGTATCAAGTGCATCCAAAGAGTTGATAGGCGTAGTCACTCAAGTCCACATGGTTTCATGCCTCGTATAGCTGATTGTTTTCCAAGGCCCATTTAGAGGGTTGATACCATTGGAATTCTGCGTGTGCAGCAAGTTCATTTGCCTTTCTCACAACTAGAGTGTTCGCAGTCAAACTTCGTGGTTTCGTCATGCAACACTCTTCCATAGAGAAAGTGTGAAAAATGTGAGAAGCGTCAAGCTACGGAAGAAACAGTGGCCATCACTTCAATTACAGAGCCGCCAGAGTTACCTGTCAATGAAATGCCAGTTTAAGTGTGCAGAGATTTCCAGGATTGCTTGAGTTGCTGACAAGTAGTGAATTGACAGTTGAGATCTATGTGACGAGCTTTAGATGGTGATGCAGTCAACAACCTCGTGGAGGGGTTACTTGCTCGAGGTCACGACCAGTGAACTCCAGATCAGGACGTCCCACCTTTCAGAATAGACATCAGACACAGCAGTTAACTCGACGCTTCTTTCCGAGTTAACTTGTTATTCCACATCTCATGCATGTCTGTCTTGGAAACAGCTATGTACAGTTGGAGTTTTCATTTAGGGTTTTCATTAACTGAGGGTAGTTTTCCAGTTAACTTGCTTTCAATAAGGACATGCATGCTTGCACATTGTCCATTTAGATTAGATGTTTCAGTTAACTGATGGTAGCTTTCCAATTAACTGTATAGTTTCTTTTATTAGGGTTTAGCAATAAAATCTTGCATGCTTGCAAGACTGTAGTTGACTCAAGGTGATTTTAGGGTTCCCTACACCTTTTGATGTCTATAAATAAGAGTTTTTGCTCATTTGTAATTAACTTTTGCACGAGAAAGTAATATATGTTGTGCCCACCTTGCTTGTAATATTGCTTATTCTGTATTTGTTCACGAGTTTTTATTATGATGATGAATTGTTGTGCCACTCGGGTTTCATGTTATTGTTATGGTGATTACTTATCTTAGTTAAATATAGTGGCTAGTTTGATCGTGGATTGTATGCGTGTTTCGCCTATGCAATTTGCTGTCCTAGTTGGCTATTCTTTGTTTGTTTTTAATAAGCCTATTCAGATGAGTGAATCGTTGTGCCACCTTGCCCTCATGTTACAAATCTGTACTTAAAGCTTATCGTTTGATGTGTGTGTTAATAAGCTTATTCAGCCAAGCAAATTGTTGTGCCACCTTGCCTCCACGTTGTAAAGTTGTACCCGGTTTATCGTATATTTGTTGTGTTAATAAACTTCTTCCCAGCCGAGCAAATAGTTGTGCTGCCTTGCCTTCACATTGTGAATCTGTACCTAAAGTTTATTATATAAGAACATTCCTACTCCATTTCCTCATGCTCTGTTTTCTTGAGGAGACTGGATAGATTAAAGCTTTAGTTTAGTTGTAGTTAGTGATCTGCGAAACCAGAAAATCCTTAGCTGCAACATTCTTGGTTTTCTTAACCTTGTGCCTCTTCCAACTGAGAACAAAAAGATAGGACTTAGATTACTTTTCTTTTCCACACATTCCAGCACTACGAGGGAGCTTCCCCTCCTAATTTGAAGAGCACTCATTACGCAATGTGCATAGCTGTCCGTACCAACTTGCACTCCAGAGGTGTTAGTTGTTACGCCAACATGGTGAAATTGTCTCAAGGTAACCAATAGTGGTTTGTTGATATGTTTTGACCACTGAAATGGGTCCTTGAAATGGTTTAGGTATTGGTCAGAAAGGTCATTGAGTAGTTACACCCGATTGAGTGGATTCCCAATGCTACAAGGAAATAGGTTGATTTGGTGAAGAGTGAAGAATTATGAGATTTGTGACTTGAAGATTGTTGTTTTTGTGTTGATTGTTGTTGTAGGACCTCCCCTGCTTACATCAGCCACCAAACCTCCGCAAGGGGTGCTACCCCTTGACCCCACTCGAGGCCCTGCCCCTCAACCCCACTGGAGACACCACCCCTAGACCTCCACAAAGGGCACTGCCCCTCAACCCCATTGGGACAATTGCCCTAAAACTTGAGATTATGGCTGTTGCATCATCCAGGACCTATCTTAGACACATTTGTAGGAAGGATGCAAGCTCCTTTGAGCCATAGACTTCTAGTTATTGTTTTGAATCTTTTGATATTTCATATTTGTTTGGAAAATTTGATGTCATGGATTTCATATTCCATGAGTTTTGTATACATTTGAATCTTTGACTATATATCTAAGTGTGCTATTTCCTTCAGCAGCTCAGCTACAATTTGTGTTTATACTTATGTGATTGATGTATACTTGTGTTAGTGACAAGGACCTTGATTGGGTTGACCAGACAAATAGAGAAGTTGAGGCTATAGCCATGGCAAAGGAGGCGGCTAGAGCACAAGCAAACACAGCCACAACTGATGTTTGTGAGGGTGGCATGGAGTCACAAGCAAAGACTATGGCTGCAGTTGCTACATCATCTAGGACCCACCTTAGACGCCTTCGTAGGAAGGATGCAGACTCCTTTGAGCCATAGACTTGTAATTATTGTTTTGATATTTCATATTTGTTTGGGACATTTGATGTCATGGATTTCATATTCCATGAGTTTTGTATACATTTGACTATATTTATATATCTAAGTGTGCTATTTCCTTTAGCAACTCAACTACAATTTGCGTACTTTATACTTATGTGATGGATGTATACTTGTGTATGTGATCAAATTTGCTTCTATTTAATGATGTTATTGTGTCTTTAAGGTTTATTTAATAAAGGGTGCTTGAAACAAGTTTTAAATCCTTAAAAATCTCTAAATTTCTAGGGTTTTTTCATTTTGTTGAGTTTGCGCCGAGTCCAAGCACTGAGTCCCGAGTCTCGAGTCGAGTCACCCTCGCCGAGTCCGAGTCTTGTAACTATGGGTTGCGCATAGTGTTTTTTAAGTGCAGATATAATGACCTTCGTGTTTTAAATTATGGTGGACCATTCTGAAGCTATGATACAAGTTGTCGGTTCTATGTCCTCTTTCAGATATGCATACATTTAATAAAGTCAGCATTCTTGTTTAAACCATATGTGGGGGAATCTTGCTATTTCTGAAAGTTCATGAGTGTGAAAAAATTCTGAGTTTTGGAATGTGTTAAGGAACAGAAGCAAGAAGCTACTTGTGCAGTTAGTCACTTTGCAAATCAAAGTCAGAAGTTTCTACGTTGTTGTAAGAACCCTAATAGGTTCAAACTGAATTTTTTCTCTTTGCTGCCCTTAAACTCTTAACATGTAGTTTGAAAGATCCCAAGCATAAACAACAAGAAATAAACTTGAACATAGATTTTAGGCAATCAACAAAGATGAACATAAACAAGGATGATCATACCCAGCAATGATAGCTTGTCTTCTTTATTTGATTTGAAAACTGATTACAAACAAAGAGGGTTGGAAAGTACAAACAGTCAGATCTGATTTGAGTTTTAGACCTTCAATTACATCCACTTGTGCCAAAACACAAGTCCAAACCCTAGCTTTATGAAGTGGGATGTTATGCCCAGCTGGGAATGATTGAAATGCGACTGTAGCAACACACTGGGGGTTGTAGATGCCCAAAAACTCCTCAGAGATGATAATGAAATCAACTTGAGGACTGCTGTAACAAAAATCTGGTTATACTTGAAGCTGGAAATCGCCAAAATTATCCTTCTTTGCCACGCGAACCTCTTGAAAACCTTCTTCCAACAAGTTAGGATGGAAGTGTCACAAAACAAAGTCACAATCTGCAACTGAAACTTCACCAAAGCAATCTGTTTAAGCTCTATGATGGATTTTTGTTTGAAATCATCTCACATGGTGGAATGGGAACATTACCATACCACGGTATTCAAGGGAGCATCACCTTGAATGGACTGAAAATTACTTTCAGTCAAGAGACAACTCTCTTCAATCAGAATAGCAACACAAAAACATTCCTCTCTCAACCTCCCAAGCCTTCTTAAATAAGGCCTCAAGGCAAAACCGCCCTAAGGAGAGAATTAGATTTGTTTCAATAAAACATTCACTAACTTCATGACTAAGGCACCTAGCCCAAGTCACCTTCAAGAGGATCTGATTTGGTCTTCATATATATATTAAAATATTCATTCCTTCTCCCCTAAGGCACTAGACCGCCCTTGAGAGGAAAGATCAGATTTTTCCTTATTAAAAAATTCATGACTTCATGGTTAACTTTCCCAAACTGCCCTAGGAAGATCTGATTGCTTTTTGAGCATTATAATATTCTAGTTTGGAAGCTTCCTTGAGCTGCCCAAGGGTGAGATCAAATTTGATCTTAAAATATTATATTTTGGTTGCTTCTCCCTTAAGTCTTCTAAACCACCATAGGAAGGGGAATTCTTCTAGAAACAGATCTGATTTGATGAGGTTGACTCACCTCCTTGTTTGCTTTGTCCTCCTTGTTTGCTTAGCCTTGCAAATGGACCTCCTTGCTTGCTTTTGACCTCCTTGCGTGCTTTGACTTACAGGTAGACCATGCATGAGATAATGATAGAATAAGATCAACATTATGCTTTGCTCGGATTAAGGATAATTCCCTCTTAATTCTCTAAACACATCTTACCAAAATTTGATTCTTTTGGCCAAAATCATTCCCTAATCCATCTAACCCAAAGGAATGTTGGATGGGCTAGGATCAGGTCGCCATGGTATCACTCCAAGAATGGGGACATTACAGTTGTAAAAAATTTCAGAGAGTTGATGCTCTTACTAGAGTAGGTGCTCCAGCCATACGAAGTTGGTGCTTCAGGAGAGTTGTTGCTCTCAGAGAGTTGGTACTCTCAATGAGTTGGTGCTCACTTGTAATCTGGATTGGTGCCCATTGTTGTTAATGAAAGCATAGTTTTGTCATGGTTTTTTACCCGAAAGGGTTTCCCACGTGAAATTTGGTGTTCTTCATATTTGATGGTTGCTCTTATTGTTTTATTTTTTGTTCTCATGGTTTATATTTAAAAGTTTTGAAATATTGATTCACTCGCCCCCTCCCCTCTCAGTATTCCCTGTGTGCTTTTCAATCACAACTATTAGTGATATACTATTAAAATACTATAAGAACCCACCCTTAATTTTTTCAAATTTTGCCCAACTAGTTAGCATCAAAACATAAGCAAAGATAACAAACTAAAATCAACTACCTTCCACTTTCTAATCACCCAGATTCCTATGTGGGCAAAGTGAGAGCATACAGTGGCAAGGTTTACATTGCAATGCTACTAAGAGAAACCACTTGTTCAGGGGGGTGAGTGATAAACTTCCACTTATGCAGCGAATACAACTAAAAATAAATAACTCTTCCGCTTTTCAACAGTGAGTGCAAATCAAAGACCACTTATGCAGTGCGATTAGTACAATGCAACCATTTATTCAATAGTGTAAATCAAGATGCCACTTATTCAGTGGGGTAAGAAGCAATACCACTTATTCAGTGGGGTTAATATCAATTCCAAATGAGAGCTAAATCACTTAATGGTACTACCAAATCAGTGTTACAATGTGAGCTCAATACATAATAATACTAACAATTACAAATCTGCTATGCAGCTGCAAGTATGTCTAAAACATGAAATAATCAACCCCACATGAAAACCCACTAAGCAAATAAACTAACCCTGCAACATATAAGCAAGTATTCATCACAAAACATGAGTAAATGTAGATATATCAGGTATGATATACTGCTGCAGGGGTCTGATATGAAAGTTGCAGGTCTGAAACCCACAAACAGCAAGCCACCACAATGGCACACTACCCCAAAATGTCATCCAAACACCATAGAATCCCTCCAAACTGTATGCAACGTCATGAGAAGATCAGGGCACCACCATAGAAGTCTCCAAAGTCAGATTAGAAGGGGCAGCAGTCTCCACAAAACCCACACACCTGAAACCCCAATTGTATGGCTTGCTAGGAGGGGCGACCAGCCCTTAAAAATCCATTTCTTCCTCAAAAAGTCTGCAAGTTGGCAAAATAGGTCGCCCAAGGAAGAGAAACAAGATGGACCAATACCCACAAAATGTTATTTGATGCTTCAACTGGAAAGAGCCAAGAAGTGGTACGCCCTGGGCATGGAAATGGTACGGCCAGCAGGTATAAAACCAAGAAAATTCACTCCAAATCGCTCCCAAAAGCTCTGCAAATCAGTAACCACACCAAAATATACATATACTACAAAACATCAAAGCAAATCATTATGGAAACAAAGTGAAATCTTCACCAAGCTCCAATGGTGACTCCTACAGTGAAGCCACTCCAATGTCCAGCTAGAGAGTATCTCTCAACCCTGAAACTAGAGCAACTTTGAAGGTTTTCGTCTTCAAAGCCCTTGAAGGATTCAATCCCCAATTTGACAGCACTTTGTTATCTTCATTCAACATAACCAAAATGAGAGCACAAGGTGAGCTTATATAAAAATTAGGGCCTCAAATTCAAACTCCTTTTCCCTCCAAAAAGGGACGCCCATCTCCAAGAGAAATATTTACTTTATTTTATTTTCATTTAATCCCACATCTAGGCGTCCACCTTAGGAAATGAAAAATGTTTTTTTAAAAACAACTTAACTGGCCATTGCCTAGGCGTTGAGCACAAGGGGGTCACAAATGAAATTTACTTAAGTCATAAAGTTACCTCAAGATGACTTAAGTGATGGCGAATAAATATTACTCCAAAAAATCATTTGAATTCACCACTGCAGAAACTAGAAACCCTGCACTGTACTGCTTAAGACCAAGTGCTAAAAATAGCACTTACTAAAAATAGCTAATTGCTAAAAATAGTAAGTGAGTCAAATCTCCAAATTGGCTCAAATTGAATCACACTAGAACTTACTAAAAATAATAAGTTACAAAAAATAGCCACTGCTAAAAATAGCAATATTGCTGACCAAGGCCAAGAAAAAACCCACAAAAGCTCACTGGAAACATTAGTATACTCCTCCAACATGCTGACACGAATCCTCCACGAATCTTGGAACTCTCCCAGCTCACCTGGAAGCCTACGGAAAACCCTAGAAACTGGCCAATACTCATGGAACAACATAGCGTAAAAATGGGGACATCACAAGTACATGGTCTTTAAATGTACAAATACACTCATAACTATTGCACCCCTCTCAACTATTGGGTCCTCTCCCCTATGATATCAAATATGCCAACTTTTACACAAAAATATATCACCCATATACTATTCGTTGCACTTGGAAGCAATATGTTAGAATGAATACAAAACAGATAGGAAAAGTACAAGCTATGCACTTCTCACCCTTACAAATAGATAGGTTGTTTGAATTATTATGTAGATAAGGGCTTTATTTATGTCAACATCATTTCAATAAGGTTGCGGTCACATGGAGGGGGGTTTCCTCAAATATCTTAGCAAGTGTTGCTCAATATTTTTAAGAGCTTTTATGAGCATGCGGTCTCATGGATTTTTTAATAATGAGCAAGCTTAAAACTTTAAACTCCAAAATTTCAGGAAGGTAGTGGTCTCATGGTTATTTTTTAGCAACAAGCAATGTCAACTTTACAATCATATAACTAAATCTTAAAAAATGGCTGTCAAGAATTTTAAAAATTATGGATGAATGCATGTGGCAGCAAAATTTTTGGAAGCAGATGAGGAAAACTTTCAGCCCCAATCCAAATTCAACAACTTGAATCTAAAATTTAAAAAGTAGAAGCTCTTATTTTCTTGCACAAAATTATATTTTATCAAGCAGCATAATCTTTTTCTTCCCATGGGACCCACCACTGTATAAAAATAGTTCTTGCAGTGGCTTCATGAGATCTCTGCCTAAGGCCCATTTTATTTGGAACTCACCGGCCTCATCAAGCTAAGAATCATTTTTTCATCAAATCCTAGGTTAATCAAGCTTGACTTAGGCTCGTCCTTCATGTGGCATTTGCTTCACCATTAAAGCAAAGCGCTCGCTCTCTTGCTTTTCACCCCATCGTCTCTAGCACTAGACCTTGTTCAAATCCTTACGAGTACACTGACTAATATAACTACTCATAGAAGTTCATTTTAGTCTAATCCGAACTCGATAATCAACTTGAAACTCCGAAACAACTGGAAAATATTCTCACTATATGCCAACCCAAACGGCATACGGCTAGTTACACTTTTCATAATTAGTTTCAAAGCCAATTTCTTAATTAGCTGCAAACACACAATTGGCAAGCAAAGGTAGCTCTCAAGAAGGAACACCCAGTGTCTGAAAAATAAATAGCTAACAAAAAAAGCGTCTGATAAAGTCCTATCCGTAGCACCGTAATAATTAAAGGAGGCATTGTAGGAAAAGGGCACCTGGTCGCGCAAGGGAAAATTGAGAGTCCTGCCTCTGGCTCGAAATTGACAAGGTCTGGAAATAGTGGTAAATCGCTGTCTGCAGGTGGGGCAGCGAGTCTCGACCTTGGCCCACTCCAATATGCACGCAAAACAGAAGTAGTGCTCACAACAGTCCATTTTACCCCTTGCATTTACGCCCTCCTCTGCCAGGCATATTCCGCAGAGATCCTTTTCCGTTTCCTCCATCTTCTTCTTCTTCTTCTTCTTTTCAGGTTGAGACATGTCTATGGCATCTAGGCTACCTCTGCTTCCACCTCTTGCGTGCTTCTTCTGCTCGTCTCTGGCGGGTTTGGAATCCTCGAACTTCTTCCACTCCTCCATGCTCTACCTTCCGGCCTTAACTATGTGCACCGATGTTTCCTCAACTCTGAGAGCAGCTGTTTCCTCCTACCCAATAATTTACCGTCTGCTTACTGTCTGCTTAAGCGATTTGAGAGGTTCATTATACTCATTTTGTTTTTTTAAACTAATTATAAAAATTATAATTCATGGAAACTCCGTAAAGCCTTTCTTTTGACATTTATATATCTCACTAAGCGTATAGAAAAACCACTCAACCTAACCTTTTAGATAACCCCGTTAGATTTAGCACATCGTGGTATGGACGGTAAACTATGTTTGGTTTAATACATTTAGTATTTAGGTGTATGAAGTATTATTTGTTTTGACTAAAAGTTGAAGTATGAAGGTATTTAGTCTATCAAATTTATTTGATTTTGGTCTTATTTTTTCATAATGTTGAGTTCTTACATTCAAAAAGATTTGATTTTTTGTAGATTATTTAATTCCATCAATAAATCAAGGATCACCTACATCTCTATGTTCTTCTCATCATCGTCTAACAAAGTGAGAGTTTTAAAAACTAATTTCAAGTTTGTGATGAGAAACATATTGAACAAGAAATTAATCATTTGACCAAAGTTTTTAAATTGAAGGAATATAAGAATAAACACATCACTAGAGCTTTCAAATGGGTCAAAGCTCATCATGGAATTCATATGAGTTTAGATGAATCGGTGAAGATTTATATGGCCTTTCTTTCATATGTTTAAATAATCTCTAATACAATTTTCAAAAAAATAAAAAGAGGCACCAAGACTTCCTATAAACCATATAAGAAAGTTATGAAGCTACTCCCCTCCTAAGCCTAAAGGATCATGGAGATATGTTTCATAACTCTAGAGTCTAAAAATGCTCTTGTGGCCTTCCCAACATTGGTGAAATTGGCTACTTTATTGAAACTAAGATCAAGAAGCATGGTGCAAACACCAAACATGAGCACACTAACAAATCAAATACGTGTTGAACATTCATTCAATACCATACACCATATTTTCTCAAAGACCAATCAAGGCCCTAGTGAAAGAAGATAGTATTGCAAAAGAAAATTAAGGGAAGTGGTTGGAATCAACAAATGTTGAGAGTACAAAAATTAACAAAGATGAGGAGTATGGTTTGGGTCATTCATATGATCCTATCATAAACTCACTTAAACATAAAAGTGACATTATTAATTCATAGGTTTAGCTTTTAATCTATTTTATTTTCTTGTGCCTATATATTTTGCCATAACCTTAGATCTTTGACCACTTCTTTACATTTTATGGATCTCCTCTTTCACATTCATTGGTTTCTCTAGCCCTAAACCCCCTTCCCTTTCCTCGTACCTCTCACTTCCCTTTGAGCAACTTTTTGGCCTTATCTATTTAACAATATTAGGTTCCAAGCTATCTTCTGTATTTTAATCTTGTTATTATATTACATTCCTTTCTAATTACATAATTTTGTTTTTCCCTTTCTCATATATTTTTGGAAAGGGATTTGAAACCCTTTATAACCAATAAAAGATTAGCCAAAGTGGTGCAGGAGCACCCAAGATTCTTAAGGAACATCTGAGAGGTCAGGAGGTTAAAGGGGTCAGAAAGACCTATCAATCCTGTTATAGCATCAATTATGGTATCTTGGAGCCTATAATGGCATTTGGAATGAATAAAGGTAATGTGACTATCAAAAGTCCTAAGGGTCTTGAAAGGACCGTAGGACCAAAAAAACCTTGTAAGTGGACCAATAGTGTCCAAGGGGTGTAGGTAGGTCTATAATGTTTTAATTAGATCAATTAAGGTTAAATATTGAAGTTTAGATAGTTTTTAGTCAATGCAAATCAATCAAATGTAAGTTTGGAAATTCAAATATTTGAATTCCAATTTGGGCGGGTAACTAGTCTTTATGAGTTTTAATCACTTTTATGCAACTTAATCAATCCCAAACGGTTTGGGAAGTTGGGGATAGGATATACAAATCCAAAATAATCATTTGTATGGAGGTTGGTCGATTGGAGAGGTGACTGTACAGACTATTTTCTAGAAATAGTGAAAAAACACAGTTTTATTGCAATTTCTTGTGTTCTTTTGATGAATGCTTGATTTCTATTGAAGTTATATCCAGAAGGATGCTTTAAGAATTTGTGTTTACCTGTTTTAACACCATTGAAGGCTCTGAAAGCAGTAATAAATAATTCCTTTGCATTTTACATTGACTGTCCTCAGGAAAATTCTGTTTTTTTCATTGATTTTGAGAGTCATTATGAAGTAATGATCCATTTCATGAGAGTTTGTGACTGAAACTTGTGGAATGGATCATATTTAACATGTACCATACTGGACTAACAATATAACGTGCAGGAGAGATGAATACTATGGTGTACACCAAGATTTGATAATGAAAAGTGCTTGAAGATGGAGGCCAGGGTATAGCAGCAGAAGATCTGCCTTAATGAGGGGTGTGTTTTTGAGTTGGGATAGACTAAATATGTCGTCCTAATGGTGTAGAGTCAATGAGAAAGTTCTGGAAGTGATTGGAAGGTTAGTTTTCAAGAAGCCCTAGTTTTGAGGCAAGTTAAGGAGGGTTTTGTGTTTGAGCATGTTAGAGGTGTCATAGAGGTCTAAAAACTTGTAATATTTGGTTTTGAGTCATTTTAAGAGACTTCTAAAAGTTTCATGGTTAGGGGTTGAATTTAAAGAGGAGTTGCTTTTGAAAAGAGGGCTAATTAGGCCTAGTTTTTTAGGAGACAACAGATTTTGGAAGGGTTTGTCTGAAGCAAGTGATATCAAGGTTTGGATATGTTGTTTTTCATCACAAACCACATCTGAAATAGTCATTATATTGGAGGTTACTTTGGAAGATTTGAGAGCAAAGTCAAAAATCCTTCGCTAGAGGCCTAGTTGGGCTAGAAGCCTAGTTAAGGTGAAAAATTGGTTTTGTGTCTAAGTCAAAGGGTTGGGCTTTGAAATCATTCAAGACAAGTTTTTTTGAGTCTCTTAAGAGTGTTCCTATTGTTTGGGTCCATAAGGAAGGAAAATAAGTTATTTGGTGCATTATTGAGGTTTGTCTCCACCAGGGTGCCTGAAGAAGGGTTGAGATTGCATCATTAAGTTCCTTGAAATCTTTGTGTTTGTTTCAAATTCCCAGACCCTTTGCATCACAAAGTGTACAAAACAATAGAAAAACATTCACTAACTACAAACCCAAACACCATCAATAAAAAAACAAGTCACCTGAACTAAGAACAACTGACAACAACAACAAAGGAACAAACCACCCCAAGCTATAGATATTTCAAGATTTGTGTTTTCTTCAAATCTTGTTGGTAAAACTCTCATAAAGTTTAACAAACTCTTGGAGATTCTTTTTTTCCCTCCTCAATGGACTTTTTTCTGCTACTTTTCTCCCTTGCACTAGGACTTTCCTTTTTTTTGTCTTACCGAGACTGTTGTTCTTTTCCCCCATACATTAGGTCTCAGGTCCTTTAGGCATTGTAGTGTAGAAAAATGCACTCCTTACATTTCACACTATGTTTGCATCCCCTTAATTAATTGGACTTAATTAAGCTTCTAATTTCCTAAATTATGCATTCGTAAGCCTTATCATTCGTATTTTCTGAAAGGGAAACTTATATTAAACAAATGCTAACATTAATTTAAACACCTTGGAAATTGAGTGTCCTAGATTTAGGTTCTAGGACCCATTCTCCCAAGGGAAAATGGATACCCTTTAAGTGCCAAGACCCAATTTAAAATATGTTTTTAGCAGCATTTTAATGATTCAAATTCAAGTTTCAAATGTCGGCTTGTGGAATCTAATTTTTGGGAAATTAGATAAACACCTATAAATACAAGGTTATTTTATCAATTCAAAATAAACAAGCTAGAGGCAACTTTCACAAGAGCAAATATTATTGCCAAGAGCATTGAAGAGCAGATTTATCAGTCATCTACAACAACAATCAATATCATATCATCATGTCAAAGTGTGTGCATATTCATTGTTGCAAGGTGTGTGCCCTTGGTCTCCTTGTGGTGTGCAACACAATTCTCAGGTCCATGACATGGCTTAATCGCCTCATGTGGATTCATTAACTCTGGCCGATTATATTGGGCATTAACAGGTCGATATTTTGGTGCAACGACAACCATCTTTGCAACAATTGGTATCAGAGCCTGGGTCACAGGTTTCAACCCCTCACTTGTGTTGGGGGGATTGTTGCAAGGTGTGCACCCTTGGTCTCCTTGTGTTGTGCAATGCAATGCTCGAGTTTGTGGCATGGCTTAATTGCCTCTTGTGGATTCATTAAATTTAGTGGTTGTATCGAGCATTAACAGGTTGATCTATTGGTGCAACAACAACCGTCTATGCAACATTCATGTCATGTTTTCAAGCTAACATTGTGATGTAGGTTTCAAGCATTGAAGCAAGCATTCATGACTCAAATCAAGCAATCTATCAAGCCAATTCAAGGAATATCCAATCCTTACAGTGATGCATTAGACTTCAGTCCTCTAAGGGCAGACATTAAGGGTTTGGTGAGTTATAGCATAGCTTTGTTCATTCACCAATTCCTTCCATTTATCATTATATTTTATCACCAAGGTTTAATTAACAAATTGATGTTTGACCAAGGAAAACCCCTATTCACCCAAAAACAAACATTTTTTTCTTCTCTCTTTGTATGTGTAGATTTATAGGTGAAAAAGGATTGAAAGTTGATCAAAAGAGCAATTTTGTAAAGTTGTCAAAGTTGTCATCAAAGTTTTCAAGCCACAGAAACTCACCTACATGATTTATTTCCAGCTTTCCGACAATCAAACTTGGAGAAATCATAAGCCTAGATTCAAGATCTGAGGATTGTAAAATCATATTTTGGACCCCTGTACAAAGAGCCATTTTCCCTAGGGTGAATCTATTGTTCAATAGTGTTCAAAACCCACTTTTGGAGCCAGGTGCATACCATTCTGCCCTTCTTAGAACTACTTGAAAGTTACCATTTCTGTTTGTGGTGTCATAATACTCTACAATCCAAGTTTTAGGTCACATAATTGAGTTTACTAAGGCATTTAATTTTATCTCCCAAAAGTGCATTTCATTCATTTCAAACATTTTTTATCATAAGAAAATAGCAGATCCCAAAGTAGGGTTGGCTCACCTTAAGGTTGAAAGTCAACCCTATCCCTTTGAGATCTCTTTTTCTAATGAAATTAAGGAAAGTGTCTAGGTGCATTCCACGCCTTTTTAATCATTACATATTGATAAACACTATACTTACCTTTTTCTATATTTCATTTTGGTGAACCTGACATTCTTACACTATAAACTTTCTAAAATTGGTAGTCCTTCAAACCCCAAATCTAGGATTTGTATTAGTTTACATTGCATCTCATTTAGGGTTTTCAAAATTGAATTAGTTTGCATTTCATTTAGGGTTTCAAAATTGTATTTTGCATCATTTACAATTGCATTTTACATCATCTAAATTCACAAAAATCCAAAAATGTTGCATAAATTTTAGTTAAATTTGCATTAAAAAAGTTGTCATTTTGTTCACTTTTTGTCATTATTTGCATTTTCATTTAGACATAAAAATCTAGAAAAAATTGTCATAGTAATCACAATCTACAACTTGAAACAAAGAACTTAAGTATCCACTCAGAAAAATCACAATTTAATTTTTAAAACCCCTGAGCAAGGACCCATTCGCCCTTGGGTGAATTTGTCCCTGCATAGGTGTCCTAACAGACTTTTGCATGCATTACTGTCTCTGTTTTGACTTCCTATTTATGTTGTTTAAATTGTGCATTGAAATTCTAAGAAACGGTTATTGCATGTGCAAGAAAAGTGTCATCTTTCTTGATTTGTTACAAATTTGAAAAAAAATTATTGCATTTTAATATTTAAAATCATCAAATTTGTACGACAATTGTTTACATTTCTAAAGCATTGCATATTTTGGATAAATTGCTTCTCATTTTTGCATAAATAGAAGCATGTTTCCTTTTCAAAGATATGGGTTTGATATTGTATACACTTAAAATTGGTTTGGAAAAAATTAATTAAATACACGTTATTTAATTAATAAATCTTTAATTCTTCTACTTATAAATAAATCGACAAATTTATTTATATAGTTCACTTTCTTTAATTCTTCTTATCTTAAATCATTTTCTTCATGTTTTAATTAAATAAACAACTTTAATTAGTTTGTTTTATTTAATTAACTCCCTTTTGTTATATTTGAATTTAGTCACATTTCTACTAACTTCTCATCTTCCACCTGATCATGTGTCTCATGAAATTAAATATTCTTAATATTTAATTTGCATTTTATCTTCAACAAATTATAACCAATTTTGAGACACTTGGCCTTCACCTCCATTTGATTCTCCTTCACACTTGGCAATTTGTTCTTCTAAAGGGAACACACTCCTTGATTCTCTTCAACCTCTTCACTCTCAACCGTCCATCTCTCCAGGTCAAATCCAAACCGTTGAATCCTGCCACATAAGCTTGTGCCTTGGAGAAATCTATAAATAGAGTCTCATTTACAACATTTCATATAGAAAGCTTAGCATAATTAAACTCTGCAAAATTTTAGAGCATTGTTATCTTAGCATTTTAGCATTGTCATTCTAGTATTTGCATTTAGCATCATTTAGATTAATCGTGGCTTTACCATTAGTTGCATCTTAATTTCAATAGTTTAATCACATCATTTCCATTATCAATATCATAGCAACATCTTAATCTTAGCATGTCATTTAGCAATCAATCAATCATGTAGGAAGATTTCTTGCATTTCCAACATCTCGTTCTTCAGGTTGTCATTTGGAAAGTCATGTGCATACACAATCTGAGAGCCATTATGACTTGAAAAATCCTTAGAGATATAGGACAATGAGACGCCATTAGAGAGTTTTTTGTTTTAATTTGATTGTTCTTATTGGAATTCTCTAATATAATGTTTCATTGGTTTGTTGTATTACTTATTTATGCACTCACATATTTCATACACACATAAATTTAGCACCCACCATGGGGCCTATCCCTGTTTTTAACATTTTCTGGCAAGTTTTCGTTCGCAAGTTTGGTCATGCATTTCAAGGTAGCACACCCAAAGCTTCTTTCAGTGCATCTACCTACTCTTTTGGCGCATACAGTCTTTGTTTCAACGCATCTATTTGCTCTTTTGGTGCATTCAGTCTCTGTTTTAGCGCATTTGTGGCATCTTTCAGCACATTTGTCCTCTCATCTAGCGCATACAGGACTTTGGGTTTCCTTCTCCATTTTCCAGAATAGTGCATTTAGTGTTTTTAATAGCACGTATAGTGAATCTTTTAGCACATGTGGTCTTTGTTTTAGCGCATTTAGCTTTATTGGCAGAAACTTAAAATTCTGGAAACTGATTAATGTCTTTATGTTTTGCAGGTACTTTAAACGTTGTCAAAGACAATTATCTAAGACTACCAATGGTGTTTGCAGGGGCTGAAGTTATTTTTGTTTTCCTTTGATTAAATTAGGCATCTAGTTTAATTAGAAGGTTAATGAACACCATGTGTGTTGCGCTTGTAGAGTGATAGGCCTATGCTCTCCCCTTCATTGGGTGACCAGAATGCCAGACTCACTCTTTCATTTTATTGCAATAGCACCCTTAGAAGGCCTGTCGTAGTGGGAAAAAGTACTCACCCTATGGGAGCAACCTAAGTGGGAACGATTAAAGCCAAGTATTCCAACCGACTATAATCAAACGTGATTGTGAGGAAACTCACATTCAACGGTAGTGTGCATTGATAACCATCCCCAAAGCCTTTGTTCTAAAGGTTGGGAGGTCTCTTGAGGGAGTTTATCATTTTGCCGCACTGAACAGAAACCCTTACTAAGAACTTTAAGTGTAGTAGCCAGCCGATTCAGTTCCCAAACATTATAATATTCACAGTGCAAGGGGAGGGAAGAATCTGCCCCCAAGATACTCACCATATAACTACCAGGGATTACTAGCCAAAAGTGAAGGAATTGACTTTTGGTTAAGACCTAAAAAAGGCAAAAACATAGGCACCCTCTAGGGGGTAACATGGTTGTGTGAGCTAATGTAGTTCTAAGATGTGGGTTGTGATGTTATTAATGACCCTTGACACTAGGTATGATTGATCTATTTGCTCTTGTTCAATACCAATGGAAATCAAAGGGATCAAACCAGATCCTTGAACATACACTTGATGTTTAGATCATAGGGTGAAACAACTATTTTACTACTTGTGTTTGAAATCATTTTTCAAGAGATCATCCATTAAAAACACTTAATTCCCTTGATTCAAAAATAGGAAAAGTAGGCAAACTTATTGTTCAGAAGATCACTCACCAGAAACACCCAATTCACTAAGTTGAAAACAAAATAAAACCAGACAAACTTTCAAAATAGTGACCACTTCTAGTTTAGCGATAAGTTTTATGTTCTGGCGCTTTCATCACATCTTTTAGCACATTTAGTTCATATTTTGGTGCATATACACCCTGTTTTAGATCATTCAACAAATCTTTCAACACACATATAGTCCAATTCTAGCACATATAACCCATCTTTCAGTGCATCTACAATCTGTTTTAGAGCATTTGCCTCATTTTCCAACACATCAACTTTTTGTTTTAGCGCATTGAGTTCATATTATGGAGCATTTGTCCCATCTTCCAATGCATTTGCAATTTTCTTAGTGCATTTACTTGATATTCCAACATAGGTCTAAGTTGAACATCTGTCAAATAACTTGAACCATATTTAGGGGCAATCTAGCACATCTCTGGCATGTTTTAGTGCATTTAGCTTATTTTCCATCACATCTAGGGTCTTTTCCAACGCATCTGCAACATCTTTTAGTGCATACATAGTCTTTTCCAACGCATTCATCAGATCTTTCAGTGCATACATTTTTTGTTCAGGCGCATCTAGGGGATAGTCTAGCACATCTGAGTTATGTTTTAGCACATTTGTGCCATCTTTTAGCGCATATGCACCCTATTTTAGCGCATCCATTTGATTCACAAACATAGAGCTATTTTGAATGTCTGTCAGACAATTAAAACCAAATTTAGGGATCCTTTCCAAAGCAAAGTTTATTCCTCATTCAAACATCAGTTTAAACTTGAAGAAACTAGCCTTTGCAAGTGAATTTCCTTTAACTAAACTTGGATCAAACCAATTTAAAGTGCCCAATCATCATGCCATCATCTGATTGTTTAGCCGAGTTTCATCATTAGGATCTATCATCCTTCATCACAAAACAACACGCTTTACATCAGATTTAACCTTAGTCTCATCAATAGAATCCATCATTCTATTTGAATTGGGTATCTCATTGGCACTCCTTAAACAAAGATCAAAATATAACAAACCTTTATCACTTCTATGCCCATTTTAACAAGAGCCCCAAAAAAAACTCAAAGAGAAAGAAATTGAAACCCAAACCATCATGGCTGAAGCTGAAGAAAATCCTTTCCATAGATTCCACCAACCTGAAATGAATGAAATAATGAATGAGGACATTCAACATGCTCAACAAGACCCTAAATTTCATAAATTCATGGAGCAAATTTTGGAAAAAGATGGAGAGAAATGCTTTTTGATGCTGGCAAACCAAGGTGTGAAACTACCTAATGACTTTAATATCAACCAATTGAGAGGAGCTCCCAAGAGAACATAAGTTGATTCATGAAACACAGATCCAATGCATGCTTTAACCCAACAAATGCAAAATCTTCAACAACAAATCCAAGACATGCAAAGAGGAACAACCAAGAGATATTTGTTGCAAGACATTTGCCCTTGTCTTTTTGACAGAAGTTTGAACATGATACCATTTCCACCAAACTATGATCTTCCAAAATATGGCAAATACAATGGTAAATCTGATCCTATAGATTATGTAAGAGAATTTCACACCATGAGTCTTGAATTTGCACATGAAGAGACCTATTTAATGAGATTATTTCCAAGAAGTTTGGGTGGTCAATGCATGGAATGGTTTTCAAAACTTCCACCAGGTATTAGATCATTTGAAGAGTTGGTCAATAAGTTTATCACTCAATATTCCTACAACATTCAATATGAGATAACCATGAAAGATCTTTGCAACACAAAACAAAAAAAGGGTGAATCATTCCTCACATTTTTACAAAGATGGAGAAGATTATTTGCTAGATATCCTCGTCCTATACTTGAAAAAGAAAAGATGAAAATCTTCATTGATAATCTAAACGATGAGATGAGCTATAGACTCGAATTGCTATGTCCACCTAGCTTTGAAAAGATGATTGAAAATGGACTCAAGATTGAGGAAGCCTTGGTTAAAAGAGGAGTGTTAAAAATATATAATGAAGGAACCAACTCAACAAACTCCTCCAATCATTATAACAACAATGAGAAACCAAAATTCTAGCAAAGAAACAAGAATGTTGGTAATGATGGTGTAGCTGAAACACATAATGCAAAACTAGTTTTCAATCTATCAGGAATTACACCCAAAAATAATCAAAACAACAACCAAAAAAACAATGAATCAAAACCAGCTTCAACACCATATCGAACACCATGAAATCGCAGAAAATTCACACCTTTGGAATAGTCACTTGAATCAGCATTGAAAGAGCTTCTTGCAGCCAAACTCATAACATTACCAGAGGCACGAGATTGGGAACCAAGAGTCAAACCATCATGGTGGAATGACACACATTATTGTGATTTTCATAGAAACAAAGGTCATAAAACAAATGATTGCATGCAATTGAAACATTTGGTGCGAGACTTGATAGATAGACGTGAAATATCCATAGAAGGACCTCAAACAAATGTTGGTCATGGAGCATTAAAAAACCCTTTACCCAATTATGAAAAAGGAGAATCCTCTTCAACAAACAAAGGGAAAAATGTGAACTATGTCTATGATTCTACCATCCTTCATAGTTTGGAAGTTGATGATCAAACTAATGACATTGAAATCAATGATAAACAAGATGTTATTGCAGCTGATAATCAAATTAATGATATCACAATTGAGCACAAATAAGACATTGTTGCAGCTGATAATCAAATTAATGTCATCAAAATCAATAATAAACAAGACAACTTGCCAGTAAATGTGACCACAAGAGCATATTCCAAGTTTGTATTGAAAGGAAGTACATCTAAAACACCTACTACCCCTTCAAATCAATACCATATTGTAGACAAATTGCAAAAGATCCCAGCGCAGATATCCATATTGGAACTTCTCAAAATTTTACTAGCCCATAAATAAATTATGGAAAAAGCTTTGGTGGACACCATGATACCAATTGATTTGGAAGTTTTTCAATTCCAAGCCATGGTGGGACATTTGACTGTACCCCATTGTCTATCATTCTCAAAAAATGATGATACATCCCTTACTCATCCACATAACGCTCCACTCCACATTGAGGTTTTAATCCATAAACATCGAGTCAAATGTGTTTTAATAGATGGAGGAGTTGATCTAAATATTTGCACCTTAAAGCTTATCTATGCATTTGGATATTCATAAAATGCCATAGATTCCAAAAGAAAGATCACCATAAAAGCTTATGACGATGAAGAAAGATCCTCTCAAGGACTGATTATATTGCCAATTCAAGTGGGACCAGTTGTAAAAGATATACTTTTCCAAGTTTTGGACAAATATTTGGCATACAACCTACTCTTGGGATAACCTTGGATCCATGAAATGCAAGCAGTGCCATCAACATACCATCAATGTTTGAAATCCCCCTACAATAGACAAGAGATCACCATTTTAGCTAATTCCAACAATCCTCAATACTGCAACACTCTCAAGGCAGTACAAGATATTTTTGTACCACATAACAAAGAGGCTCCCACTTCCATTTCTTTGAGCAATGAAAGCCAACTAAATTCTTTGTCAAAATAGTCTAAGATAAAGGTTCAGTCGAAAGATAAAGGCCTTGGTGATTCTACTTCCTCAACTAATGAAAGCCAACTAAATTCTTTGTCAAAACATTTTGAGAAAAAGATCCAGTTGAAAGATAAAGGCATGGGTGAGTATTCAATTGAGCAGTCCTTATGTCTCTCACAGCTGCTACCTTCTCCAAAATCATATGGGCAGCCATCAACATCTAGACAACAATCTTCACAACTAACCACTCTCTTTGATGGTAAATTTGTAAAAGCAGGCACTCTAGTTGATGAATCTAAAGACAAAGACATTCTAAATTGGCTTTACAAAGATGAAGAAACATCTCAAGCATCAACTTCCAATGTATTAACAGAACCATATGGTGAAGGATTCACAATCTTAGAAAAGATGGGATATGAAGGAAAAGGTCCTATCGACAAAAGAAAAGAAGGCATTGTGGAACCAATTCAACCTATCACAATCAATGCAAAAGACAAGACAAGACTAGAATACAAAGAAGAGACAAAAGAAGAATTCAAGCAGCAGATTTGTGAGTGAATCCTCCAATTGCAAGCTAGTTCTGAAATAGGCTCAAATGAATATGAATGGGATTCACTATTTGAAGTATCTTTTAAGGACAAAGAAATTGATGTGATAAAGAGGTATGCACCCATATGTATGGAGGAACAGAGTTCAGGGTCTAGACCACTTGAATTTGGATCACTGCATATCAATGACTCTAGTGAGGACGATCAGACATCAAGTGAGATAGATCATTTAGAGGAGAGTAACATTGTAGACCTTGACATTGCTATTGAAAACTTTGACAATGTTGCCATCATGACGCTTACTGCCTTTGACTTAAACCAATCTGATGATTCCTTACCTTTGGTACACCCCAAACTCATTGACTGGGAACAAACCAAGCTACTTGATATCCCTATCTTTGTAGATGATGATGCCATTGTCAACTTCCTTTGTTCGAAAAAATCCAGAAACATGTTCCACCACTGAATCTCATAATGAAGCTTCAAACAAGGGGAGTGCCAAATCTCTTAGTTGCAAAATAATGAATATCAAAAATTGATCTAATGGTGAAAACCATGCAATGGCAGTATTAGATCATGAAAAAGTAAAAAGAAAGAGTGTATCCAATGGTGAAAACCTCTCTAAGGCACTAAAGGATGAGAGATTTGACACTCTTCCTGAGCATTATCATGAAATATCTTTAGTATTGGTTGAGCCTACACAATCCATAAACATTGGCACAACATAAACAGTGAAGACCCTACACCTAGTTGCATCCATGACAGAGGAAGAAAAGCCAAGTTTCACCAAATTCTTTGAAGAAAGACAAATCAATTTTTCTTGGTCCTACGCTAACATGCCAGGAATAGATCCGGATCTTATAATGCACAATTTATCCTTACCACCTGGTGTGAAGCCAGTAAAGCAAAAATTGAGAAAAATGCATCCACACATTGCCCTACTGGTGAAAGCCGAATTGAAAAAGTTATTAGATGCAAGCATCATTTGACCAATTGACTATGTAGAATGGATTTCAAACATTGTACCAGTTACTAAACCAGACAACAACATCAGAATATGCACAAATTTTAGAGATCTTAACAAGGCTTGTCCAAAGGATGATTTTCCTTTGCCCAATATAGACATCATTGTGGATTTAACAGTAGGACATGCTATGCTATCACTCATGGATAGTTTTTTCAGGTTATAATCAGATAAAAATTGCAACAGAGGATCAAGACAAAATAGCTTTCACATTCCCATGAGGTACATTTAGTTGGAACATCATGCCTTCTGGATTAAAGAACACAAGAGCCACCTACCAACGTGCAATGCCAACAATCTTTCATGACATGATGTACACATTCATGGAGGACTACGTGGATGACTTGCTAGCAAAATTATTCCCCAGGGAAGGACATCTAGAAATCTTGGATAAAATCCTCACTCGATTAGAAAATTTCAATGTGCGGTTAAACCCAAAGAAGTGTGTACTTGGAGTAACATAAAAAAACCTCTTAAGATACACAGTCTCAGCTAAAGGCATTGAAGTAGATCCAACAAAAGTCAAAGCAATCATGGAAATGCCACCTCCTAAGAACATCAGCCAACTAAGTTCTCTACAAGGAAGATTCCAATCCATTAGAAGATTCATTGCACAACTGGTAGACAAAAGTCATCCTTTTACTCATTTGCTACACAAGAATGTTTCTTTCAGATGGGATGAAAAATGTGAAGCTACCTTTAATCAATTGAAACAATATATGATGAATCCACCTATCTTGGTACCACCAATAGAGGGAAAACCACTCCTACTTTACATAGCAACTACTGAGGTATCTTTGTGAGCTTTGCTAGCACAAGAAGACACTACAGGAAAAGAAAGGGTGATCTACTACATCAGCAGAACACTAAATGGCTATGAACTTAACTATACATTCATTGAGAAAGCATGTTTGGTAGTACTGTTTGCTACTCAACAATTGTGACACTATATGTTAACACATACCATCAAACTAATAGCCAAGATAGATCCATTGAAATATCTACTCAGTAAATCCAATCTAACGGGAAGACTAGCAAAGTGGGTGGTGATATTGAGTGAATTTTACATCCAATATGTGGATTGAAGAGCAATCAAGGGCCAAGCAATAGCAGATCAGTTAGCTGAAGCACCATTGCAAGATGACCATCCTATGCGCATTGAATTTCTAGATGCAGATGTCCTCACCATGACAACACAACAATGGATATTATACTTTGATGGGTCTTACACTCAACATGGATCGGGTGTTGGAATCCTATTTGTTACTCCTCAAGGACACACTATCCCAAAATCATACAAGTTGATGTTCCCTTGCACTAACAACATGATTGAATATGAGGCACTAATCATTGGTATCAAGGTAGTAGTAGAATGGAAAATCACAGAGTTACAAGTCTATGGGGACTCAATTAGTCATCAATTAGGTTAATGATAACTATCAAAGAAAATATGACAAGTTGATGCCATATAAGAGAATGGTAGATGACTTCAAGAAATACTTTGTTGAGATCAAGTTTGAACAAATTCCAAGAGTAGACAATAAAGTTGCAGATGCCATGGCAACCATTGCTTCTCTGTTACAAATACTAGAAAAATGAAGTCGTTATGAATTCATGGTGGAACAATTGTTTAACCCCGCCTATGAAAATCCTGAGTCCCAAGTCGTGTGCCATCTAGTCAAAGTTGATTCCTCAATATATGGGAAGATCTATACCTATTTGAGAGACAATACCCTTCCACCTAATCTTTCCCAAAAACAAAAACGAAAATTTATCTGTTAAGTAGCTAGACACACCCTAATAGCTGATACACTTTATCAACGAGGTCTTGATGGTACTCTCCTTCGATGTCTTGAGTCACGAATCTGAAATTGCTCTACGAGAGGTTCATGAAGGTATATGTGGTACTCATTCAAGTGGTTTTACTCTCACTAAGAAACTCCTACGCTTGGGATATTATTGGACGAACATGGAGGAAGAATCTTTTCAATATGTCAAGAAGTGCACGAAGTGTCAATTCCATGGAAATCTCATACATGCACCGACGCAGGAGTTGCAACCATTCGCGTCAACCTAGCCTTTCTGTCAATGGGGACTTGATCTTGTGGGTAAGATTCATCCATCTTCCTCTAATGGACATAAATTCATCATCACATCCATTGAGTATTTCACAAAGTGGATTGAAGCCATCCCATTAACTACCATCACTGGTAAACAAATTGCCTCCTTTATCCTGAACTACATTATCTGTCGATATGGCATCCCTAGCTCCATTGTCACCGATAATGGTAGACCTTTCAAAAACTAGTATGTACAAGAAATTTGTGAAAAATTTCATATCTAGCATTGATTTTCCACACCCTACTACCCTCAAGGGAATGGCCAAGCAAAAGCCTCAAACAAGACCATTTTGAAAATATTGAAGAAAATTGTCAACGATGTTGGACATGACTGGCATGTTCAACTAAACCCTGCTTTGTGGGCATACCGTACTACCATCCGCACTCCCACAGGACCCACACCATATGCCCTTGTGTATGGATCAAAATCCATCTTACCTATTGAGGTTGAGTTACCATCGCTCTAGATATCATTGAAAGGAATCATTTCAGAGGAAGACTATTGAGTATCTAGGCTACAGGAGTTGGAATTGCTAGATGAACGTCGCTAGCATGTTGTTGATCATCTAAAATCCTATCAATAAAGAATGTAAAGGAGCTATAACCACAAAGTAAAACCAAGAGCATTTCAGGTTGGCGACTTGGTCCTAAAAGAGAATCCTCGTAATCAACAAGATTGGGAAAAGAAAGGAAAATTTGAACCTAATTGGCTAGGTCCTTTTGTCATTGTATCAGTCTATGGATCTAGAGCATATCAATTATCTATGCCTGAAGGGGACCTATTTGAAGAACCTATCAACACCCTTCATCTCAAGAAGTTTTACACATAACTCATCTAGTGCACTGTAAAAAGCTAAAAAATCCAAAAAAAATCAAAAAAAGATAAAAAAAAATCCAAAAAAAGCAAAAAATTGAAAATCCAAAAAAAGCAAAAAGATGAAAATACAAAAAATTAAAAATTGAAAATCCAAAAAAAGAAAAAAAGGGAAAATACAAAAAAAGTGAAAAATCAAAAAATCATTACCTTGATGAAAACCTGCAAACAGGTGTCTTGGTGACAACAAAAAATTCATAAAAACAAAAAAAGTGCAATAAAAACAAGTAGTGAAAATGTGGCAACATGCGCTATTTGTGATAGATTAGCTTTTCCATCTATTATCACGTGTGTCGGTCATCCGCTTTTCGCTATCTTTATCCCTGATCATTGAAAAAACCTCATGTACATATTTGGGCATCATGGTCGTGTCTCATCTTGGCTTGGTTATCATTGTGTATATTCACAATAAATGGTTGGTTTCTCACTGGGGGAAAAATCCTGAACTCACTGGGGGCAACCTGCTTTGAGCTTAAAACAACAGACAAACAACAGTTAGACAACATAGCAAACACAACAATCACAACAGAAACTCAACATTGAGCATCCATCACAAATTTTAAAAACCAACCATCCAAATTAACAACAATATCAATCAAAAACAAAATCTAATTGGATGATATTCTTCTGAATCATGGTTTAATCACTTTAGAATGAATGTTCAACTGTTGTATCTTGATTTTTGTTATTATTTCTCTAGAGCAACTCAATGATGTCATGTACTAGAGAAGCTAGGATGGAGTATGATTTTTCTTTGTGTGTTGTTTGTGAGTTAATCATTATTACTATGCAAATTGTTGTGGGACATGCTCTACAAAGTATCATTGATGACATTCCAAATTTGCATAGGAAAAGGATTAACTCTTGTCTATTTTACGCAAGTAACACTCAGGTCATCTCGGTTCAATTATGCCTAGATGCTTGTGTTACCTTGCAATATCAAAAACCAATGGAAGTTGTACTCAGGTCATCATGGTCTAATTATACCATTGATGTTTGTACTAACTTTCAACATATTAAAAGCTCAATGATGATACCAAGCACAACAAATTGGCTGACAAAATGACAACATTGCATATTTATCTATTTGCATGTTAATATAGATTGCATCCATATTAGTTTTGCATCTGTATTTTAGATTTTCCAAGGCTGAAAATTTTCAAAATGATTTTATCTCTCATTAAAAGATTGAGTACATTTGACATTAACAAAAATAGGATCATCCACAAGTAGTTGCATAAGCATTATCATATCATACATGCATTAGCATTATCATACAACCATCCATGCATTAGATCATATATTTGACCACTTCTTACCTTTTATGGATCTCCGCTTTCACATTCATTGGTTTCTCTAGCCCTAAACCCCCTTCCCTTTCCTCATACCTCTCACTTCCCTTTGAGCAACTTTTTGGCCTTATCTATTTAACAAAATTAGGTTCTAAGCTATCTTTTATATTTTAATCATGTTATTTTATTACATTCCTTTCTAATTACATAATTTTGTTTTTCCCTTTCTCATATATTTTTGGAAAGGCATTTGAAACCCTTTATAACCAATAAAAGATTAGCCAAAGCGTACAAAACAATAGAAAAAATTCACTAACTACAAACCCAAACACCATCAATAATAAGAACAAGTCACCTGAATTAAGACCAGCTAACAACAAAAACAAAGGAACAAACCACCCCAAGCTATAGATGTCTCAAGATTTGTGTTTTCTTCAAATCTTGTTGGTAAAAACTCTCATAAAGTTTAACAAACTCTTGGAGATCCTTTTTTTTCCTCCTCAATGGACTTTTTTTTGCTATTTTGGTCCTTGCACTAGGACTTGCCTTTTTTTGTCTTACCGATACTGTTGTTCTTTTCCCCCATACATTAGGTCTTAGGTCCTTTAGGCATTGTAGTGTAGAAAAATGCACTCCTTACATCTCACACTATGTTTGCATCCCCTTAATTAATTGGACTTAATTAAGCTTCTAATTTCTTAAATTATGCATTCCTAAGCCTTATTATTCTCATTTTATGAAAGGGAAACTTATATTAAACAAATGCTAACATTAATTTAAACACCTTGGAAATTGAGTGTCCTAGATTTAGGTCCTAGGATCCATTCTCCCAAGGGAAAATGGATCCCCTTTAAGTGCCAAGACCCAATTTAAAATATGTTTTTAGCAGCATTTTAATGATTCAAATTCAAGTTTCAAATGTTGGCTTATGGAATCTAATTTTTGGGAAATTAGATAAGCACCTATAAATATAAGGTTATTTTATCAATTCAAAATAAACAAGCTAGAGGCAACTTTCACAAGAGTAAATATTATTGCCAAGAGCATTGAAGAGCAGATTTATCAGTCATCTACAACAACAATCAAGATCATATCATCATGTCAAAGTGTGTGTATATTCATTGTTGCAAGGTGTGTGCCCTTGGTCTCCTTGTGTTGTGCAACATAACACTCAGGTTCATGACATGGCTTAATTATCTCATGTGGATTCATTGACTCTGGCGATTATATTGGGCATTAACAGGTTGATATTTTGGTGCAATGACAACCGTCTTTACAACAATTCGTATCAGAGCTTGGGTCACGGGTTTCAACCCCTTGCTTACACTGGGGCGATTGTTGCAAGGTGTGCACCCTTGGTCTCCTTATGTTGTGCAATGCAATGCTCGGGTTCGTGGCATGGCTTAACCACCTCTCGTGGATTCATTAAATTTAGTGGTTGTATAGAGCATTAACAAGTTGATCTTGTGGTGCAACAACAATCGTCTATGCAACATTCATGTCATGTTTTAGAGCTAACATTGTGATGTAGGTTTCAAGCATTCATACATCAAATCAAGCAATCTATCAAGCCAATTCAAGGAATATACAATCCTTACAGTGATGAATTAGTCTTCAGTCCTCTAAGGGCAGCCATTAAGGGTTTGGTGAGTTATAGCATAGCTTTGTTCATTCACCAATTCCTTCCAATTATCATTATATTTTATCATCAAGGTTTAATTAACAAATTGATGTTTGACCAAGGAAAACCCCTATTCACCCAAAAACAAACATTTTTTTCTTCTCTTTGTATGTGTAGATTTATAGGTGAAGAAGGATTGAAAGTTGATCAAAAGAGCAATTTTTTAAAGTTTTCAAAGTTGTCATCAAAGTTGTCAAGCCACGGAAACTCACCTACATGATTTATTTCCAGCTTTCCGACAATCAAACCTTGAGAAATCATAAGCCTAGATTCAGGATCTGAGGATTGTAAAATCATATTTTGGACTCCTGTATAGAGACCCATTTGCCCTAGGGTGAATATGTCCTTCAACAGTGTTCAAAACCCACTTTTGGAGCCAGGTGCATACCATTATGCCCTTCTTAGAACTACCTAAAAGTTACCATTTTTGTTTGTGGTGTCATAATACTCTACAATCCAAGTTTTAGGTCACATAATTGAGTTTATTAAGGCATTTAATTTTATCTCCCAAAAGTGCATTTTAGTCATTTCAAACATTTTTTTATCATAAGAAAATAACAGATCCCAAAGTAGGGTTGGCTCACCTCAAGGTTGAAAGTCAACCCTATCCCTTTGAGATCTCTTTTTCTAATGAAATTAAGGAAAGTGTCTAGGTGCATTCCATGCCTTTTTAATCATTACATATTGATAAACACTATACTTACCTTTTTCTATATTTCATTTTGGTGAACCTAACATTCTTACACTATAAACTTTCTAAAATTGGTAGTCCTTCAAACCCCAAATCTAGGATTTGTATTAGTTTACATTGCATCTCATTTAGGGTTTTCAAAATTGAATTAGTTTGTATTTCATTTAGGGTTTCAAAATTGTATTTTGCATCATTTACAATTGCATTTTACATCATCTAAATTCACAAAAATCCAAAAATGTTGCATAAATTTTAGTTAAATTTGCATTAAAAAATTTGTCATTTTGTTCACTTTTTGTCATTATTTGCATTTTCATTTAGACATAAAAATCTAGAAAAAATTGTCACAGTAATCACAATTTGCAACTTGAAACAAAGAACTTAAGTATCCACTCAAAAAATCACGATTTAATTTTTAAAACCCCTGAGTAAGGACCTATTCACCCTTGGGTGAATTTGTCCCTGCATAGGTGTCCTAATAGACTTTTGCATGCATTACTGTCTCTGTTTTGACTTCCTATTTATGTTCAAATTTTGCTTTGAAATTCTAAGAAATTGTTATTGCATGTGCAAGAAAAGTGTCATTTTTCTTGATTTGTTACAAATTTGAAAAACAATTATTACATTTCAATATTGAAAATCATCAAATTTGTACGACAATTGTTTACATTTATGAAGCATTGCATATTTTGGATAAATTGCTTCTCATTTTTGCATAAATAGAAGCATGTTTCCCTTTCAAAGATATGGGTTTGATATTGTATACACTTAAAATTGGTTTGGAGAAAATTAATTAAATACACGTTATTTAATTAATAAATCTTTAATTCTTCTACTTATAAATAAATCGACAAATTTATTTATATAATTCACTTTCTTTAATTCTTCTTATCTTAAATCATTTTCTTCATGTTTTCATTAAATAAACAACTTTAATTAGTTTTTTTTATTTAATTAACTCCCTTTTATTATATTTGAATTTAGTCACATTTCTACTAACTTCTCATCTTCCACCTGATCATGTGTCTCATAAAATTAAATATTCTTAATATTTAATTGGCATTTTATCTTCAACAAATTATAACCAATTTTGAGACACTTGGCCTTCACCTCCATTTGATTCTCCTTCACACTTGGAAATTTGTTCTTCTAAAGGGAACACACTCCTTGATTCTCTCCAACCTCTTCACTCTCAACCGTCCATCTGTCCAGATCAAATCCAAACCGTTGAATCCTACCACATAAGCTTGTGCCTTGGAGAAATCTATAAATAGAGTCTCATTTACAACATTTCATATATAGAGCTTAGCATAATTAAACTCTGGAGAATTTTAGAGCATTGTTATCTTAGCATTTTAGCATTTTCATTATAGTATTTGCATTTAGCATCATTTAGATTAATGATGGCTTTACCATTAGATGCATCTTAATTCCAATAGTTTAACCACATTATTTCCATTATCCATATCATAGCAACATCTTAATATTAGCATATCATTTAGCAATCAATCAATCATGTAGGAAGATTTCTTGCATTTCTAGCATCTCGTTCTTCAGGTTGTCATTTGGAAAGTCATGTGCATACACAATTTGAGAGCCATTATAACTTGAAAAATTCTTGGAGATAGAGGACAATGAGATGACATTAGAGAGTTTGTTGTTTCAATTTTATTGTTATTATTTGAATTCTCTAATATAATGTTTCATTGGTGTGTTCTATTACTTTTTTATGCACTTACATATTTCATACACACAAATATGATAAAGAATGGCTTGTATAAGTATAATCTGCCTAGTTATGAGCACAATTTAGGGAAACAAAATAAGGTCATTCATTAGAATGTTAAACATCCTCAAAGTGTTTTTTCTAATTATGAGGATACCTTAGTGCAAGAGTGAAATCATTGACACATTTCTTAATATCACTTTGCATATCCTTCACTTAACCCCTAATATCTCTCCCATTTATGAGGATGGTTTGATACAAGAGGACACAATCATAGACAATCATGAGAATCATAGTTGTTCTTCTCTCGATATCTCTCCTACTTGTGATGAAGGTATCTTGGTGTTAGAAGATCCAGTTATCGAATGTCATGAGAATCTTGTTTGTCCCTCTCCCCCTACTTATCCCAATTGGGAAGACATTATGGCACAAGAAGATAAGATCATTGATATATTTCTTAACATCACTTTGCCTAGTCTTCATTCATCTTCCAATATTTATCCCATTTGTGAGAAGTATTTGATAGAAGAAGATACAAGCATTGACAATCACGATAATCCTAGTTGTTCTTTTCCCAAAAACTCTCCTACTTGTGATGAAGGTTTCTTGGTGTTAGAAGATTCAACCATTGAGCATCATGAAAATCTTGCTTGCTTCTCTCCTAAAAAATGTCCTATTTGTGAGGATATTGTTGGACATAAAGATGACAAGAATGCTTTCTTATATGATCATGCTAAGGTCACCTTAGATCTTCCCTCATGTGAAATTCATCAACAAGAAGTCACATCCACTGAGGTTATGAATGCACACGTATCCATTAGATATCCCTTGATTATAGGACCTATAAAAACTTCTTTTGGACCTCTTAAGATTCCTTTAATCATTGAAACACCTAAGATTCCTTTTGAACCTCCTAAGAGTCCTTTTGTTATTGGACCTCGTAAGCCACTTCTTATCATAATACCACCTTAACACAAACCATTATCTCCAGGAGCTATCCTAAATTTTGCAAGGCAACTCACTAGTAAAAATTTTTCACAGCAACCAAGTTATAATACCATTGCTCATACATAAAACTTAATGAAAAATAGGCAACCACAAAATATTCCTACATCGTTACCACTTCCTCAACCCATTTTTCCTAGTGCCCCTCATTTAGCTTTGCATAGTGGAAAGGAGTATGACACTCCTGCTAAGATCTCCCTTTTAGATTTGATTCAAGCATCACCTCTTTACCATAGTATGCTTCAAAAATCTTTGTGCCAACAAGTTGTTATCCTTCCTAGTGTGCAACCAAATGATGTAGTAACCCTCATTCAAGGTATGAAATCATTTAAATTAGAAATTACCTTTCATCAAGATGGGTTACCTCCATTAGAAGAACAAAAATAATACTATGCCTTGATGATACAAACTATAATTAATAAGTGTGGCATAATACATACACTCATTGATAATAGTTTGACACTCAATATTTATAGTGTAAACCTTCTAGATAAGAATGGAGTGGACAAAATCCAAATTCAACCAGATTCTTTATCTATCCATGGATTTGATAATATGGGAAAACAACCGCTTGGTGTGATAACATTACCGGTTAAAGTTGGAAAGGTTACATTGCAAACTCCTATTCATGTTATGCCTCAAGAAATATCATATAATCCTCTTAGGTAGACTGTGGATTCATGCAATGAATGTGATGCCTTCAACGTTGCATTGTCTAGTGATGTACACTTATCAAAACAAGGTCTACACAATAAAAGTCAACCTCTAATCAAAATAATTTTTTCAAACTAAAATAAGAATGAAAAATCCTCTTACAACATCGACACCAACTACAAAAGTGGAACCAATACAAGAAGAAGAAGATAAGTGTTTATCATCATTCACTAAACTATTGGACGATGATTGGGGTTCATTGGATTTTACACCTACATCCATGGGAGAATACAAGATCACACACAAGTCAAGAAAAGAGAAAGAAGCTACCATAATGTCCACACAAGCTGAGTCATCAAAACCATGTGAGCCCACAACTTTTAGCAAAGAAGAGGAAAACATAAATTATACATCCACATATGATGAGTATGATCATGAGAAACTACCAAATCCAAAAGAAATGGAAAAACTTTATGGAAGAAGTTATGATATTTTGAAACAACTTGGCTATAAGGGAAAAGGATGTGGTGTTAAAGAACAAGGCATTCACGTCCTTATAGAGCCTACCCCGCAAGAACAAACAAGAGGTCTTGGTTATTGTCCTTCGAAAGAAATGAAAGCATCAATAAAACCTTCACTTATTATCAATGTCATCACACAAAACACTCCTAGGACAAATATTACTTCATCTTCAAACACATGTCTTAGTGATGATTGGGGTTCATTAGATTTTACACCCTCCTTTAAGTGAGAGTATAAAATCTCACAATCTAGAGAGTCTTGTGTATGTATGACACCTTGTATTAAGCAAGAAATATATTTGTCACAAAAGAAAGCAATATCTTCTACTATTGATCAAGAGGGTACCTTTTTGAGGCTTCTCCAAGCTCGCTTGATATCTCTCCCTCCAAGAGCATGAAAGAAATTCTATATCAAGAGCTCATTTTGTGCCTATCATCGAGTGCATGATCATTCAACCAATGAATGTAAGGCTTTGAGTAATAAAATTCAACATCTTAAGGATTGTGGGGCTCTTCCTTGTGTTGATGCACCTATTTCCTTTAATTGATAATGATCATAATCCTAACATGTTGCTCATCACTATGTGGCATTAGTAGCTTTATGTGTATTGATCATTACCATTCATGGTGGTACAATCTTAGGTGAAACCATATTTCTCATGGCAACAACATGATATTCCTTGATGTTTGTATTCGTCTCTATGCTCAGGGGGCAAGAATAACTAGTTTTGGGAGGTGTGTATTATTTTCAAGGATCCCCCTTTCTCTCTTTCTACTTAAAATACCAACATAGCAAGTATGTTGACATTTTAAGTGGGGGGCATATTGTCCCCCCACTCATTGTTTGCATGTTCCCTTCTTAGTGATGATAACATACATCTCCTAGGAAGTGTGACCTTTACATTGACATTATTGGCATTATTTCATTTTGGCACGAGTTTCATTGAAATTTTGACATTTATTGCTTCACTTTGTTCATAGAGGTTGAAATTAGTGTAGCATTGGCATAATATCTTGATCATTTTCCTTGAGTGTCTAGCCTAATGCATCTTGCTAGCCTTGTGAAGCATGTTCATGTTGTGGCGCCTTATCAAAGTTATCAGAGAGTATAAATTTTGATATGGTTGATGTATGGGAGCCTGTAGACTTGGCATGACTTACCCATCACCACTTGTTTTATGGGTTCACACCTTGTAAACCTAGTGTGTGTTTCTCACTTCTTTAGGCTCACCTAGTGTATATCAGACTAAATTAGCCCTTGTGAGCATATTTTCATGGCCATTGAGCATAACACAACTTGCTTGCCTATGGTGCCATGTGAGTGTATTTTTAGACAAAAAGCTTAGGCTTGATCCATACCTTTTGGACAAACAGTCGAAGCTTGATCCATCCTCTCTTTCCTCTTTGCATTAATTTTGACATTTTATGTTTGTGTATCTTGTCTCACTGCTTCATATCATACATTCATGTGTGTCCCTTTGTGCTTATGTTGATTTTCCATGGGATCATGGATCCTAGGGGCTTGCGCAACCCCCTTGATCCTTGTCATCCTATCCCATTGACATTTGTGCACTTGGACCCCTCTTGACATATATTTGTTTGCTTTAGTGTGAGTTTGAGCATAAGCTCATACTCTCACTAAAGTGGGGGGCTAAATGTAGTGTAGAAAAATGTATTCCTTACATTTCCACACTATGTTTACATCTTAATTAATTGGACTTATTTAAGCTTATAATTGCCTAAATTATGCATTCCTAAGCCATATTATTATCGTTTTTCGAAAGGGAAACTTATATTAAATAAATTCTAACATTAATTTAAACACCTTGGAAAATGAGTGTCTTAGATTTAGTTCCTAGGACCCATTCGCCCTTGGGAGAATGGGTCCTCTTTAAGTGCCAAGACCCAATTTAAAATATGTTTTTGGTGGCATTTTAATGATTCAAATTCAAGTTTCAAATGGTGGCTTATGGAATCTATTTTTTGAGAAATTAGATAAACAACTATAAATACAAGGTTATTTTATCAATTTAAAATAAACAAGCTAGAGGCAACTTTCACAAGAGAAAACATTATTGTCAAGAGCATTGAAGAGCAAATTTATTAGTCATCTACAACAACAATCAAGATCATATCATCATGTAAAAGTGTATGCATGTTCATGTCACATTTTAGAGCTAACATTGTGATATAGGTTTCAAGCATTCAAGTATCAGATCAAGCAATCTATCAAGCCAATTCAAACAAGATCCAATCCTTACAATGATGTGTTAGACTTCATTCCTCTAAGGGAAACCATTAAGGGTTTGGTGAGTTGTAGCATAGCTTTGTTTAGTCATCAATTCCTTCCATTTATCATTATCTTTTATCATCAAGGTATTACCAAATTAGGGTTTGACCGACTAAGGAAAACCCCTATTCACCCAAAAATAAACATTTTTTCTTCTCTCTTTGTATGTGTAGATTTATAGGTGAAGAAGGATTGAAAGTTGGTCAAAAGATAAATTTTACAAAGTTGTCAAAGTTGTCATCAGAGTTGTCAAGCCATGAAATCTCACCTACAAGATTTATTTTTCGGCTTTCTAATAATCAAACCTAGAGAAATCATAAGCCTAGATCCAGAATCTAAGGACTATAAAATCAGATTTTGAACCCTTATACAGAGACCCATTCACCCTAGGGAAAATTTGTCCTTCAACAGTGTTCAAAACCCACTTTTGGAGCCAAGTGCATACCATTCTTCCTTTCTCAAATATGCCTGAAAGTTATTGTTTCTATTTGTGATATCATAATACTCTACAATCCAAGTTTTAGGTCACATAATTGAGTTTATTAAGGCATTTAATTTTATCTCCCAAAAGTGCATTTTAGTCACTTTCTGTCATAAGAAAATAACATATCCCAAAGTAGGGTTGGCTCACCTCAAGGTTGAAAGTCAACTCTATGCCTCTGAGATCTCTATTTCTAATGAAATTAGGGAAAGTGTAGTGCATTCCACACCTTTTTAATCATTATATATTGATAAACACTATACTTACCTTTTTCTATATTTTAGGCATATATTTTAATCTTTTGATGAGAATCTTGATTCCCATGACACTAATCTAGATTGTACACTAGTTAATCTAGATGAATTTATTAAGATTGTCATTTATACCAGTCAACTCCTCAAGATTGACTAGTCTTACGTCATGGTCTTCTTTCCAATTTTCTAAATCCACAAGCATAGTAACATTATTTTGTTTTAACTCCAAAAGCGATTGGTCCAACTTGCTTACTTGAGGAAGTGAATCCCAATACTTAAATATTTTTCTATCTTCCACCCTATCATTTGAACCTATCAACCAATCCTTTTCTCAATAATGGATAGTTTTAAATTCAATTTATTTATTTCAAAAAAGAACCATTTCATCAAGGCATGCTAAGTTTCTATGGCATCTTGAACAACTCTCAAAACCTCAAAAAATTCCCACCTAGAAGATAAATTCTCAACCATAACAAATAAATCTTTAAGAATGTTGGGTGAGGGATTCAACATTCCAAGGAAAGGAACACCGATCAGTTATTATGGGATCCACTTAGCTTTCCTTTTGTTCTCATCCCAATAATCCTCCTATTGAGCATTTTCTTGACCAACCTCAATCGCATCATTTTCAATATTATCTTTAGTTTTTAGGGTCTCTATTAAGTTCACATTGTTTCCTTCTTATTCCATCTCCTCCAACCAACAAGGTGGTTTTGGATTTCTCTAACTAGACTTTTTCTTTTCCTTTCTCTTGGGATTACAAACTCTTTTGAGCCCCGACTCCCCTCTTTCACATGATGCTCTAAGCTTCTCAATCTCAATGTTAGCCCTCAAAGTCTGAGCCAATGGGGACTCTCCTCTCAATATTTTTGAATGATTTTTTCAATGAGTGTTGAGGATTTTTTAGGAGATATTAGAGTGGTTTGCAACTTTACTAACTTTAACCTCCCTCAATTTCACATGTAGCACAATGCTTCTAGGATTGGGGTTTTGAGTTTTCATGAAATTTTCTAGCAAGGATATTATCCCTTGGTGGAGTGGGGTTAATCTAGTTCGCATGTTTACAATCCTTCGTAGAGGTATCTAGAGATGATAGAATGGAAAGGACACCCTCATTTTATGCCTAAAGTGATTTAACAAGACAAAATGATACCCATTAATGGATTTTATCCTAACCTTTGAGAGTCATGTACATCATTATATAGTGAACCAAGTCTCCCCAAACTAGCTTGAGAGAATTCCTCATATGCCCAAAAATTAACAAGGTTTCCTTTGAGATTAAAGAAATTCATAATGGCATCATTCGTATCTTGCCTATCTTTGTAAACTTTGTTAGAAATCTAAAATAGATTAATAATCCAAGGAACTTTATAAGAGAAAATTTTAAGCTACATAAATTAGAAAAATATGCAATGTTAGAATGACAATAATGCATTAAGAACTTCCAAGATGGATGAGTATGCAAATACAAGCTAGGTAGTGATTTTATATAGAAATAAGGAGAGGATGGATGTAACAAATCAACCAATAGGAAGTGAGCACTAATAACCACAAATATTAAATAAAGTGATGAAAATAGTAAATGATCCACCCTTTAAGGATGGGGAAACCTCATAACCTTATCTCCTAGTTATTAAATAATAAACTCACTTTATTATTATAAGAAATCTTAATAAAAGTGTAGGAAAAATCTATATCTAAGGGAAAATAAATTAACCCACTAGGAAAATAAAAACCTACACCAACACCCCCTTAAGTGTAGCTTAGGAGGATGAAAATATGACGGGTCTTGGTAAATAAGGCCATATTAGGTACCCATATACATATAAAATCTCTCCCAAAGAAGAAGAAGCCCCCCACAAATAGAGAGATAACACCCCCCAGAATAGAGAAAGAGAGAGAGAACGACTAAGTATCCCCCCATAAAGAGATCCAATGGTAGATGCCCAAAATTGGATGTAGAAGATGGTCCACGATCATTGAACAACATTTCTCCCCTTATGAAGAAATGAAAATATTGGCATATGCAAGCTATCTCCCTAGTCTTGAAAGGAATATGTAGGAAGAAAACTCAAAATGTATGAAGTCTCTGAACTTGACTCAAGTGTGCACATGTTGAAGCTGAAGGCTATCAGAATCAAATCAAGTGTTTTTTTCCATACTACTAAAATTGACAAATTAGAATCTCCTAGAGATGGATGTAGAACACAATCCAAAGACTTGGGTATCTCCTTTGAAAATGTCTCCTCCAAATGATGATCCAAAGTATCCACATTCATGTCAAACTACAATGAATGATCATGTAGAGAATGAACGAGAGGGTCAAAGTGTTCCCTCACAACAATTGAAGAAGAATAAACTTCATCGAAGAGAAGATGAATACAATCAATAGTGTCCCCCAAATTTGCAATATGTGTCTCCATAAATAAGTTTGAAATACTTGTCAAGAGATCATCCCACAAAGCTATATCTAAAAGACTGTGTATGTCCTGCTATAAGAAATCATTGCAACCTTTTGAAGAAGCAACACTAGAATTTGAAGTAGCACTAGTAGATTGAGATGTGATCTCAATATGAGGATGATGAGCAAGAGGAGAAGTCTCTATGTAATTTGAACATTCAAGGCCTACAAAATACTTAAGCTCCTCTAAAGTACCATAATTAAAGGGTATATTATCTGCATCATCAAGTGGAACAAGGAAATTTGAAGCAGGATCAACTGGGAATGGAGAAATATGAGGGTCTCCAAACATCTCCCAAATCTTATTCCAAAGTGTGTGGGAACAATCAATGTCTATAACCCACATAGTGTCATTATCAACACTAGAACAAATCAAGCCTACTACATGATCAATTTTATTACCCTATGTTGATTTCCTTCTAAATGTTTCTAGTTCAGGTATGAGGGCCCATAAAGGTAAGGTATAAGGTTAAGCCATCTAAGATGGGCTAGAATGTCTTTGTTTTTCAAGACTCATAATTGTCCTTATCCAAGAAATTATCATAGAAAGGTGAATATAAAATCCCATGGTACAATCCTCAAATGATTACAAAAGAAATCAAAAGAACACACCCCCTTTCCACTAGTATCAAAAAATCACCCTCTTGAAGATCACAAGTTTGGCACTTTATAGTTTAGTGTGTTCACAAAGTTTTTCCAAGTTACAATGCTCACTAGGCCCACAATGGTCAAAATTACAAATTTGGATACAAAATGAACTTGATTTAAAAATCTAGAAAATTAGCCTTGTACTTCTCTTCAATACCTTTCCAATGCCTATTTGTTTCTTAGAAATGGAGCTCTAAGGCAAAAGTTATGGCTTTTTGAAGAAAAAATAAACAAATAGCTTCAACCTCCACAATCTGGAAAAAAATGGCAAAATTTCTTTTCAATACCTATGTGGATGGAAAGTACTTGTCTCTAGCTTTTTTATGATATCTTGTTTGCCAAAAACACAATGTGGAAAAAGGTTATGCAAGTTTGAAAAAAGGCCCAATTTAACCTATAGGGAGGGCCCTAGTGGCCCCCTCGAGTAGCCTGTGGGTAGCGTCACCAACGAAGGTGGCCACTGGGTGGTGCAAGAGCAATGTTGGGGCAGAAATTTGCAGAAGACCTGGCGGCTAGGCATCGACTGTTACAAAACCGCTAGTGGTGATGCTGTTGTCTACAATGAAACCATTGTGATTGTTTTAAATTGATGCAAGCAATTTACTGCCGCAAGCAACTTAAGGTTGCAAGAAACTTTTAAGCCATTGGCCTTAGTGGCTTAGGCTGGGGGCTTTTGGCTTTAGCCACAATGATTAATAAAGAACTAAGCACTTTTACAATGATTTATTTTTTAAAATGAAAAATTATATGATGGTATAGATCTATGGTTGGTGGGGTTGTACGATCCTCCTAGCAAAAAAAATTGCCTTAACGGCTCCTGACATCGAATATGGGAAAATTTTATGTCCAAATTTGTCTACTTGGCCACTTGAACACAATGGCAAGGTTTATTTTGATCGAAAGTGCTCAAGTAAAAAGTTGTTTGCCAAATCCAAGGTTCAAACCCCAACTTGCAACTATGTCAAACGATCTCTAAATGGATGAAATAAAAGGCAATATTGACTTTCTTGAGCCTCCTGGACATGTTGGAACAACTAAAAATGTTGTTAGTATAACCAAAATTGTTGTAATCCTCCAGATCTTACAAACACATATGCAACATGAAAATGTTATCAGATCTTCATAAACCCTTTTTTATTCTCTAAATCATTCAAGACGTAAGAGAAGAGAGTACAAGATTTTACAAGATCTTACATAAAAGCTCAAAATCTCGATTAGGAATCTAAGAACTTAGAATTCTCAAAACAAAAGATCTGATACCATGTTAGAAATCTGAAATAGATTGATAACCCAAGGAACTTTATAAGAGAATTTCTAAGATACATAAACTGGAAAAACATAAACGATGCAAACCAGTGACTCCAAGAGATATGCAATGCTAGAATGATACTAATACATTAAGAGTTTCCAAGATAGATGAGTATGCAAATACAAGCTAGGTAGTGATTTTATATAGAACTAAGGAGAGGATGAAGGTGGAAAATCAACCAATATGAAGTGACCACCAATAACCACCAATATTAAATAAAGTGATGAAAATAGTAAATGCTCCACCCTTTAAGGATGGGGGCTCCTCATCGCCTTATCTCCTAGTTATTAAATAATAAAATAGATTTATTATCCTAATAAAGCTTAATAAATGTGTAGGAAAAACCTATTTCTAAGGAAAAATAAATTAACCCACTAGGAAAATAAAAACCTAGACCAACAAACTTCTACACCCTCCATTAAAAGTCTTGTAATATATGCAATAAGACACTCTATTATGAGACACTCCATACCCTACACAAAAAAAAATCTATCCTTCCACCTTTTAGAGAAGGCTTTAGCCATGATCATATCGTGCCCTTGAAGTCTTTCTAAATATTATGTTAGGCCTCCTCTTTCCAAAATCTTCCACACTTTATGATTATTATGAATCTCATTACAAGAAGAGAGATCCACACAATTCCTATTGCCACCCATAGTGAAATTATCCTTGTCATTCTTAGCTTTGTTCCACACAAACTTACAATTTATTATTAAAATAAATTTTAACATCTAATTGTAGAACTTGCTAGAAGGCTCAGGCTTGGCATAATACTTATCATCATTAGAGATGATGTCAATAACCTTCAAATGATCTTTAATATCTTTCCTCCATAAGGTAATATACATTATGATTTCATATATCATTACTAACTAGACTAGTAACTTGTGTGGGTATGGTTTCTTTGCTATCTCATATTCACACATCCTTTGTTAAAGGTTCCCCAATTAGCAAAGAAGTGGGTACTTTTGTTACCATCATGCAATAGATACATTTACTATCATCATGAAACACAAGTTGGAAATACACATCTTCAAAATTATTTCTAAGAATGAGAGAATCTTTAATTAGATTGTCTATACTGTGAGGCCCACCCTTATGCTACATCTAGTACTTGGATTATTTTGAGTTCAATTATTGTCTGTCTATTGATACCATTGATGATAGGATATTTAAACGTTTAAGTTCATATGATGATTTGATTTTTATTATGCTACATGCTTAGTTAGCTGAATATGATGATTGATCTAATTCTGTGTTGGTTATTGAGTTTGTTTAGTTTGAATCTTGAAACTTAATTATGAATGAATGAATCATGTTGCGATTTGAGGAATATGAGAATTAAAGTTAATAAAAAAATTGGGATAAGATAGGTGATTAATGATTTTTCAATTATGTGTTGAGATCTTTATGCCATGTGAACTATGAAACTTGTGTGAATGTAATTGTGCGATTCAATTATTTTGATTTATATATATATATATATGATTTATTTGGATGGATTAATGTGTGCATCGAGTGTGCAGGTACACTTTCTATGGCCAATGGAAATTGAAGGTGACCCTTGGGAACCCTAAGTAATTTAACCAGTGAAACCAAACTATAGTCCATTTGGAGGGACTATAGTTTCTTTTTGTGATGTAAATTTTGAATGTTTGTAAATTAATTTTTATTGTCATGTCAGTTCATCTAAGAGGTGAGTTGTCCATCCAAGTGGACAAACTCGGATTTGAACTTTTAGGCACTTTTTGGGGATTGAAAAGTGATATTTTTTAAGTGTTTTTATGGGTTTAAGGACCCTAGGGCAAGTACCTATGGGTTAGGTACCTTTTTAGCTCAAAATCTTATCTCAAGATTGGGCATTCTTTTTTAGGCCTTAAAGAAGTTTGACGAAAATAAGGTTTTGGGAAGTGGGATGGGGACTAGTCTCTTTCCATACCCACTTCTCCAAGTTGCCTTGAAAGACTCCTAAGGTCTCACACATGTGTGAAAACACATGGGTGAGTGTGGTTGGGAGAGTGAATGGGAGGTTGACAAATGTCAGCTCCCTATTCAAAGGAAATCAGACTTGAATTCCTATAAAACAAACTCAAAACAAGGGTTATGGGATTCTTTTTGCATTTTGGATTTTGGTTAAATTTTGGGAGTTGAGAAGTTTGAAGAAAAAGCGTGGAAGAAGAGGAGTTGTGTGGATCCTCAACCCATCCTTTGCCTAGCTTGGTTTTGAGGTAGATTCACCACTCTTTCTATTTCTCTATGTTTTTATTTGAAAGATTACATGTGTATGTAAAAATGTGCTTGGTATTTTATCTCTTGTGTTTTGCTTGTATGCTTATTTCAAAATGCTTTTGGTGCTTGTTTTCTTGTGTTGTTGAATGTGGTTTATGTGATGGGAAAAGGGTTGTATAGGGATAGGCTCACCCAAAATTTGGGAAGAGCATCCCTCATTGGGGATGGTATGGAGTAGGAACCTCCATGGAGAAGTTTAATCCCTCCTTAAGAGGAGAGGCTCAAAAAGGGTATGAGTACCCATATGTAATTGTGAAATGGTAGAAATGGTTTTGGTGTATGGGTTTTGGAGAAAGAGAAGATAGTAAAGAAGGGTTGGATGTGAAATGATGGGAGTATGGTATTGTCTTGTTCTTGTTGCTATTATTATAATTCCCCATATGGAGTGCGTAGTCCACCCTCCATTCCCCACTTTGGATTCTTGAGGGAATCCTAAAGTTATGTGAAAATCCCTTTGGTGGTTGTGAAAATAATCTTGTGTGTGTAAATATTGTTTTGTTTGGTTTTGTTTGTACCCGGTTCCCTCGATTGCCTCCTAGCTCGGGGGTGGCTGGTATTCCAACCAAAGGTTGGGAGGTGAGCACTACCTTGGCTACATGGAGAATATGTTTGTGTTTTGTGTAGGTGGGTAAAAGCACAAAGTTGTATCACACTTTCAGCCAACTTATCAGCACAACTGAATTTAAGTATTTCTAACTAAAAATCAATTTTGGTCAAACATATGATCTAGTAAGATTCATTCTAGCTAAGTTAGATGCTTCCACAACTTTTTCAACTAAAATTGTTGGCTAAAACTATATGGAGCACCACTTTGAGTCCAATTTACCAAAAAAAAAAATTATTTGAAAAACTTAAAGTTTCAATAACTCTTTGCTAATGTAAATAACATTTTTAAAAAAATATAAAAATACCCTTTGCAGATCCATAAGTGTAGTTTTCAAAAAAATATTTATTTTAATAGTTTAATTATTTTTTATATTTTATTTTTTATTTTTACTAAAAGTAGGTTATTAGCACAAAATATTAGGTTGATTACTATCCCAAGGAAAAATACTAAAACTTATTAAAAAATAAATAAATATGATGCACTAGATAAAATAATCTATTTTAAGATAGTATATTTTTTTTCCATTTTAGATAAATATTTAATGTGAAAGTTGACGTCCAATGAAAATAGTTTTTTTTTTTATTCACGCACATTTTAATATTTATTTAAAAATACATATTTATCAAAATTGGAAAAAAATATATCCATGCACTCAAATTTCAAGTTATAAATACACAAAAAAATTGAAAGAAAAAATAAAATTTACTATAAAAAGTTTGACGTCCCATGCAATTTTATTTTTCGGCATTTTATTAGCAACTAAATTATAGTTTTAATTTATTAAAAACTAGTTTAAAATAATTTTTAATTTAAAAAAAAATATACAAACATAAAATATACTAAAAAATACATATTTTACTAGTTTACATCATTTCAAAATTCAAAACTTATATGCCACTTTTTAGTGATTCAAGTTTGAAAATTGAATCAGCATTGGCCATTTCCTTTATAAAGTGTGACACAACTTTGCGCTTTTACCCAGGTTTGAGATAGTTATGAAGACACTTCAGGCTTGGGGAGGGTCACCTATTGTGTCTTATCGTTATGTCTATGAGGTGAATATAACCTCACAAACATATAACTACCTATATTGGTAGAGATGGGATAAAAGTGTACATGTATGAAAGTGGTGTATATTTTGTATTATAATGTAACTCTATATCTAGGGATGGAAAGAGAACCCTTCCATTAAACTGTTATTTAAGAGAATATGCATTTCATTTGAAAAGTATAAATGTTATTCTGAAAATAAGGTCTGCAATTTATTCATTTGAGGAGTATGATGTAATATGTTGTGAAACACAAAATGTATATCAAAATATTTCATGTTGTTGGAATGAAAATGCCACATCTATCATTTGTATGAAACATTGTATTTTTCTTGCAAGAAAAATAATGGGGAGGGGATATTATGAAGTTACAGGTTTCGACTTGTTATTCTGTCAAAAATAAAATAATTTTTTAAAGAAAAAAAAAACTAGTAAATGAATGCGTGTAAGAATTATTCTATTACTTCAAGCTTAAGTTCCTTCTCTCCCTTTTTGTTTCAAGGAACCCAAAGGAAGAAAACTAAGGTTATTTACGTAGTTTTTATTGAATTTAAAATGAAATGGACTGAGTATAAACCTGCATATAGATAGTAGTCTGTAGGAAATATATATATTCATTCCTTCTTTCATATTTAAAGTTAAAGTTATGGAACCCTAAGTAGAGAGTGAGATGATAAGTTGTTGAAATAAATCATTGGAATGGTACTTTGTTGTATGTCTGTAAAAATGTAAATGAAACATAAACCTTTATGACAATTATTTTATCCCTCCTCCACAGACTGTACCGTGGTAATATAGAAACCAATGTTCTAGATAGATTGTGGAAAACATAGTATTGAGCAAACACCTCTGTATAACGTAGTTTACACAACTATCTATTCATAATGGGCTAAACACAAGCTAACTGGGTCTGTTGCACTCGACTAGCTAACCTGATTTGATTGGAAGCTTCAAGCCTTAGTTGTTTACCTCTGAAGTCATATAATTATTAGTATCATTATGAAATGCCTGTTGTTACATCCTATAATGTATATACCTGACATCTTGTTTAAAAATGCAACCTACATACAAGTCTAAAAATTATGTATGCTAATATATCACTATGTTTATATCCATAGTAGTTTGCTATGAAAATAATAATAATAATTTGTGAGGAGTAATAGACTATAGCTAGGTAGAGCGGACTTGTGTTAGGTACGTCCCACCATAGGTTGCGTAGAGCAAGGAGTGACATGTCAGTAAAGGGATGCACTTAAAGACTTAATGAATAATAATATAAAAAAAAGATATAGGAGCACATGTGATAATACTAAGGCCATAGATAGTTGTGCAAACCTCATATTTTATAACTCCCCTCTGTTATTGGTCTCTATGCCATAGCTACTACCTTTCTTCCTTGGAAGCTAGTAACGCTTAACATAGACCACCTAACATGTTCGATTTTAACATGGAACTGAAACACAATAGTGGATTCCACCATCAAGGCTTCAAAATGGAATGGGTTTTGAGCCAAGCCTATGGTTAATTCAACAACTAACATGCCCCTAGCATAGAGACTCTTCGGAACATGAAACAAAGGAGATAAAAATATATAAAAGAAAATAAAACTTAAACAAAAGTAGATCAGAGAGAAAACAATAATCCAATGTTGCCCATGAATAACAACCAATAGGGAGCATTATTCACTTGCAGCTTGTGCCCCTATCACTTCCTCTATCGGGCGCCTCACTCCTCCAGGTTTTTCCGCCACCCTTGACCTCCCTCGATATCCTTAGCTTACGACAATGTTTATAGGGGTGACAATTTGTACTGCATTGCATCAATGGCCATCCGCTCCCATCCATCCTGACATACCCACGACCGTTTTTGTATTTACGTGCAATTTCTGCCTTCCGTAACTCTGGCTCCGTAACTTTGCCTTCCGTATTTACTGGTGACTGCACAGTACGTCCATTTCTATTAGTGCCAATCAATGCCATACTTTTGCCCCATTTACTGTCTTATGGTTTTTTTAATCTTCTTTAAATTTCACTTTTAATAACATGTAATGTTTTTATAAATTTTATTTTTAACATATAATCTTTTATATTTATTTTGATTGATTAATAATTGAAGTTTTAGTTAATGTTATTTTTTTTTTATAATTTTTTTTTATAAATAATTGTTTTTAATAATGTTTTAGATTTTATTTTGTATATAAAAAATAAAAAAAATAATATCATTGTTTATAATACATAAATTTTATTTTTTAAAATTATTTTATTTTATTTAAAGAATATTTTTATTTATTTAAAAGTTATTTTATTTCTGTTATTTTATATTTCTTTAAAGAACTATTTTTATTTATTTACTTGTTTTAGTATTAGGTAAATGTTAAAACTAAGATATCCATTTTTAAAAATAATTAATTATATTTATATAATGTCAATTTATAATTTATTTTTTAATATTTTATATAATGTAAATTTAATTTTAAAATATTATATTTATTATATATAATATTATAAGGTAATATATATTTATTATAAATATATATCATTATATATTATATTTAATAGTTAAAATTATTAAATATAAATATAAAATTATTATAATTAATAATTAATAATTTTTATATAATACAAATCAATTTAACATGTAAATATAATGCAACACATAATTACTAGATGTAATATAAATTTTATATAATTATATATAAAAATTATAATAGTATTATATAATAAAATTTAAGAGAGGGAAAATATTAGTTTAAGAAATTTAAAACATAATTGTTAAAAAGGATGGAAAATATGATCACATTTATATTTTTAAAAAATAGCATTTATATTTAAAAAAAATTAAATGAATTTATTATATTTTATATTTATATAATGTCAAATTATTTTTTAATATTTTATATAATGTAAATTAAATTTAGAAAATGTTATTTATATATATATAATTATAATTATGATATTATATAATAAAATTTAAGAGGGAAAATATTAATTTGAGAAATATTTAACACATATTATAAAAATTAAATTAATATATAAATATAATACAATATATAATTAGCATACTTATATTTTAAAAATATATGTAAAGTACATCCAGAGATATCCTTCTCAAGGCGCCATTGCAACCCTAACTCTAACACTAGTTAAACTGTGACCCGAACCTGATTGAAATCGTATTATAACCCTAACTCTAACACTAATTGAACTGTAATCGTAACCCTAGGTATCATTGAAACCTAACCCTAATTGTATCAAAACCCTAGAGAACTCTAATTGAACCCTACCCCTAAAATAAACAATAACCCTTATCTTAATTGAACCCTAATTCCAATCCTAGCCCTAATTTAAGACTAACCTTAACCCAGACCTTAATTAAACCCTTGTTGAATTGTAACCCTAATTGACCCCTAACCCAAATTGAATACTAATTGAACCCTAACCCTAAGTGAATAGTTTAACCTTAATTAAACTCCAACCATAACCTTAATTAAACTTATTCTTCAACATTAATCCTTAAAAACTAAACACTCTTACTATTTTACATTTAATTTTTTAAACTCCTAAAATAATAATTTAACTATTTTAATTCATTCTTTTATAGTTAAATTATTATATACAATCTATATTAATTAAAATTTATGTATTATATATAATCTATATTAATTTTTCTTTATTTTTTATATACAAAATAAAATCTAAAATATTATTAAAAAAAACAATTATTTATAAAAAAATCTATTATAAAAAAAAAATAACATTAACTAAAACTTCAATTATTAATCAATCAAATTAAATATAAAAAAAATATATGTTAATTTTTTTTTATAAAAACATTACATGTTATTAAAAATGAAATTTAAAAAAGATAAAAAAAGAAGCATAAGGCAGGGGAAAGTATGGCGTGAATTGCCATGAATAAAATGAGCGTACTTACTGTGCAGTCGCCACTAAATACGGAAGACAGAAATTGTACGTGAATAAGAACGCAGCATCCATACCCATACATCCATGCTGGGTGCAAATTGTCACCTGCATAGCCAGTGCCAGCTTAGTATTTATTACGCGGAAGGCATCCCAAGCTTAACTTTTGCGCGTTGGAGCTGTAGCTTAGTATTTATTACGCGGAAGGCATCCCAAGCTTAACTTTTGCGAGCCCTTTTCATGTCCCACGGTGCAGATTCGTCGAGAGGGAACATACTACCATGAAATGCATCCCAACGGTTCATCATTTTTCGCGCCTGTTTTCTCGACTCCTCCAAACTCTGCCTCGCTGCTATTGGCCTTTGGCTTCTCCACTTGCGGTGAGATAGTTGAGCATTTACTCAGATCGTGAGGTTTATTGTTGCTGATTATTGAGTCGGTCGTTAGGGTTTATTAAATATCTGCCACGACACCATCAAAGCATTCGAATTCTATGTTTGTAGCACTTGTTGAAAGGGATTTTACTCTGCAAGATTTGTATCAAATGGTGCGCACAAAGCAGACGGCAAGGAAGTCGACAGGAAGGAAGGCCCCTCCAAGCAGCTAGCCACCAAGGCAGCGACAAAGAGTACCCCTGCTACAGGTGGATTGAAGAAGACTCATCGCTTCAGGCCCAGCACTGTTGCTCTCCGGGAGATCCGTAAATACCAGAAGAGCACAGAGTTGCTCATAAGGAAGCTGCCATTCCAGAGGCTCGTTAGAGAGATTGCACAGGATTTCAAAATGGGTCTACACTTCCAGAGCTCAGTCGCGTCGGCGTTGCAAGAGGCAACGGAGGCGTACCTGTTGGGCCTCTTTAGGACACAAACTTGTGTACCATCCACAAGGACCTTCTCGGATCGAGGAGTAAAAAGGTAAATCAAAACCACCCTTTATGGCAAATTCTTGTAGCTGATTTTTATGCATATCTACATGCCCAAAATATTTTCTTTGATAGATGTAAGGTACATATTAACCAGTCACATGATAGTTTTGAGTTTTGAGCAAAGGACTGCCAAATCAAATTCTCACTAATATGGTTGATGCTATCTCAGGAAAAATGTTTGCCCTAAAGTGCTCTTGATACAGACAGCAACACTAACACAAAAAGAGAGTTTATGATTATCTATTACACGATAACATCATTGAAATGTTTAAGGAAAAATTCAAATGGCTTTGTTCCCCTTGCATCGTTTCTGTTCTAATGCAAAGCCCAATTTTTACATGTTAAATATTAGTAAAGATCCCTCAAATTCTTTCTTTGTAGTTCTCGTAGTTGTAAAATATATTACCTAAATTTAATAAATAACTTTCCTATATTTTTCATTATCAACTAAATGTCCTCTAACCATATGCCCACAAATCATTTTTCAATTTTCAGTGTCCCGGAAATGTCATGAAGTGAAGATTCTTTCGGGAACACCTAACAGGACATAAGAAGCATTACCACTCATTCATGCACCATCTTCTCAACATTCGAAAGTTTCCATAATCCTTTTTTTCTGTTTGTGAAACTTTGTATTAACTTCTAAAGGTTTTTGTAGCCAGTTTCTATGGTCTTCTATTCATTTTAGATAGTTTCTGCTTGTCATGCGGACAATTTATAGAAATTTAGAAGTATCATCTGACTCATCAAGGAATTCAGAGTAATCAATGGCGTTCAAGAATAAAAAGAACAAGATTTAAGAAAATGAAGTTACCTTTTTTGCAAATATAGTATGAATATGACTAAAAAAAACAGAACAGATCTGTATTAGTATAACTACCATCTGATTGCTCTCAAATAAAGGGAAAATAAGGAGTTTGTTTCTTATTAGAAACAGAAACATCAGAATAATACTGAGCATTGAACAGATCAGAAGAATAGATGCATATGAATCTGCTGTGCAAATTGCTTTCTTGAAGTTAATACGTATTGTCCACTTCCAACGAGTAGTCGGAATTGACCATTTAGCCTATCTTATTCCCATAGGCTATACCATCATGCCTAAGGATATACAGCTCGCTCACCGCATCAGGGAACTCTACCTATTTTTTCTCATCCGCATCGTTGAGAGCACGACACAATTTGTGCATAATCTTGAGGTAAGTCACTTGCATAATTAGAAAGCATATGTGGAAGCAGGGTATGGACATCGTTGAGAGCTTTGGAACAGGGTATGAACATCGATCAAAGCATATTTGAAAGCAATTTATTGTTAGATGATGTAGTTGCAAATGCCCTGGTAGATGCGTATGTAAAATGTGGAAACATACACAAGGCACATGAAGTGTTTGACAGAATAGCTCAAAAAAATATGGTTTAATAATTTTCTATTTATGAGATGGTAATCTTAAATGGTCTTTTCTGGGCACAGTTGCTTTTCTATTGGCAATAGGATCTGTTTGATGCAGAATAGATATTTAGTTCTATTGGTTTCTAAGCATTTTCCCATGAGCAGTTTATTCAACACATACTTTCTTAATTGGTTTCAGGAGCCTTGCATACCTCCTACTTATCAATCAAACTATAGGCATACAAGCTGTAAGAACACGAGTGGCAGTTTTGAAACAGTTCTTCTGTTCTTCTGGAAGTTGGGATTAGTGGAATCAAAGCCCACATCACTTTTTAAAACAACCCCCAATTAGGAAGCCAGTCCACATAGTTGATGCAAAAGTAGTTTAACAGTAAATATAAACAGCTTTCATACAAAAAGATCTGATAAATTATATTTAAACAGGAAATCTTGGATATTCTACTTTTGGATGCTAGAAAACAGAGCATTCAAAGCGCATAAAGAACAGAGCATTCTAATTTCTTCCAGAATGTATTATAAGACAGCATTCAGAGTGCAGAAAAAATAATACAAAACCATTTATGAAGTTACTATCTGTTATTGGAAAGTTTCTTCCCACAGCTAAAATTATTTCATTGGAACATCTATACACTGGATACAAGGTAGATCATTGTTTATCAAAGTTTTTGCTGTCATTGAGGTAGTGTTGTAGTTTCAAGAGCAAATGCACATAAGACTAGATCTATACGCTGGCTATAATTGATAGGCAGGAAGAATTGGCAGAGATATGTTGACAATGCAGGGAAGACCACTTTGCTGCATATGCTGAAAGATGAGGTGTATGTTTTGGTGGTTTTCATATGTATCTGTTTTTCAATTTCATTATGTTGAGATCAGCAAAGCTTAGAGAAATCCTCTTGACATTCGGTGTTGTGTGGATTAATTTTGCTGCTGGCAATTACATATATTGTTACTCTTCTCTCCTAGTCCATTCTGTTGTGTTTTCTTTGTGCAGGTACTCCCACAAAGAGTGATTGTTGCATCAATTGCACCAGCAAGAAGAAATATTCTGCAACACTGAATCATAGCAGGTCAAATTGAAGTTAAAATCAAAGCACACAAAAGACTATCTTAACTGAGAACTTTCTTCATCTGATTATCTATAGGTGCAAACTTTAAAGGCTTGCTTATCTTTGTACTGGAAAAACTTCCATGTGAAAAGTGCTATCACTGCAAATACCCATAAGAAGATAATCCACACGCTTTGCCAATTCTCATCCATGAAAATTTTGACCTTAGAGGTTGCCGTCTGATCTGGGTTTCTAGCAGGGACTTAAAAGAGACTACAACATCAGCATAAACTGACATTACAACAATCAATGATGCATAGGGACTTAAAAGAGACTACGACATTAGCATAAATTGACATTACAACAATCAGTGATGCTAGAAAATGCCTGGGATCTCATTCTTGTCTGGCAATTACTCAATCTATAATTACAGGCTTCCTTTCCAGTCTTTCATACTCTTATCATTTCATTCTATTGTAGGTATGAATGCCTGATTTATGGCATTCAGTGTAGTAATCAACAACCTTACATATGAGTATATTTGTTTTCAAAATTGATGCCTTGATAAATTGATATGTAGCTGAAACAGTCTTGAAATAACATTTTTATGGTGATAGGGAGTTGTTGTGATGGGTTATTCTATTTGATAGCAGTCCCCAAACTATCTATCCTGACCGTTTTTGGAGGAGGCATGTTTAGAGTTTAGGTAAGCAATTTCTTAAGAGGAAAGTTCAAGGAATTAATTGTATCTTTTTTACGGTTTTTGTATTAGTTTTGAATTCTTGGACTGCTTTGGGTAATATGTTATATAGATTTGTAAAAGATCTGATTTGTATTTATTGGTACAAAGAGGACTTGTTTTCCAGGTTCTATGATTGTATTACATTTAATTAGTTTTTCTTTTTTGTTCTTATTGAAAATACAATTAAAAAAAGAACACTTCACTTCAATTTAAATTTGTTTGCAAAAATTGTGGCTTTTCAAGATGGAGGACTGTTGAAAAAGGCTTTTGTAAATTCGCTTGAAGTTGTTTAGAAATTTGACTTCTAAAGAATTTCTATAACTTGTAAAATTATCAACATATATTGTAAAGGTTGAATGTATATTATTGGATGTTTGATATGCATTGGGAAGCTGCAATTAGGGGTTTTTGAAGTGCAATATCATAAGTTCTGAAGGCTCTCATAGCAGCAGAGGCAAGGAGAGCAATTTGTGAATATTTGAACGTTGTTATAGAGCTTAGAGGTGTACGAATTCTTTTTTCAAGCCTAAAGGTTGGGATATTTTATAATATTGTTTTTTAAATATGAGACTGTGCTGACATTTCAACTTGAGTTTTACTCAGATGAAGTTTCTCTTGGGTTAACTTGTCTTCTTTCATGTTGTTTGCTTTCTATCATGTATCATTTTCTTGTTCATTTTGTGTTATTTGAATTTAGTCTTGTTTACTCTCTTAAATTAAAATTTTTATTCATTGTTGATGGCAGATCACATTTGCCCGGAATGGCACTCCACTAGTTCTATAGAGAAAATAATTACATGAGGGAACTTGATAAGTTATGTGTCTTGAACAAGAAACGCCAGGTGAAGATAGAGATGAAACAATGGTCTGTTACCTCGGTTTAGTAATGGCCTAAATTTATTCACTACACTACTCTATTGTTGCTTTTGTGCACTCCAACTTTTCTGGGGACAATCTTCAAGACAAACAGTTGCTATTTTGTCGGTTGAAGTTTGATTTATGTAATATATTTTACCTCATCTGCAAATTGTTATCAAAATGCCTGAAATTACAAGCATTATTATTTCAAACTTTAAATGTAAATCTTTGGTGCATATTTATAAATGAATGCACAAACTTTTACCCAACTACAGTTACGTTCTTTCTGATATTTAATTCAAATTGATTTCTCAGTATTGATTGATTGAGCTACTTTTATTTATCTCTTCCTCTCCTCTCCATCTCCTTGTAAATGGATGCATAGTAGATTTGAAGCAACCACTTCTCCTTTCAAACCTATGTAGCACAAACATCATCATTTGCTAAATGACCTACCAACTCATATATTACATAAATTTATACAAAAAATGGACCAAAATTTATTTTAATTGACCTTCCCAACCTCTTTGGCTGGTGCAGCTCAGAGCTTGAGAATAATTCATATAAGTGTCTTGTTGTAATAACAAGGTTTCTAATTGCCATAACTATAGGACAAAACTTTCAACAATTAAGTGTTTGTTGTTTATTCATTGTTCAGTTTTTGAATTGTGGTATACATCATAGTGTTATGAATCGTACAGGGAGCCCAAAGGCAAATAATGGTCACATTGTTTTCTTATTTTGATATATTGAATGCTCCAAATAACAAACAACGTGCCTCTTATTTAACCTTTACCATGAAAAAAATACAAGTGTATCATGGAAAATATGTGTAAGTGATATTCTTCTAATTGGTAGTTTTACATGCAATTCTGGAATGCGTGTCCCTGTTTTGTAGGTGAACTTTTTCTACTTTTCTGTTTTTGGTTTATGGCCCCTGGGAGAGAGTTGAGTACTTGTCCTTTTTATTCTTGTGCTTTCATAGCTCTATTGACCAAATTTGGTCATTTGTGGAATGTTAATGTGATTAATTTCTTTTAAAATAATGAAAGCTGTATTGTATTTTCACCCAATTTTAATCACATTCCATGTAGGGGAGGCTTTTATTGTTCAAATTTTGTTTTTCATATTCCTCTTATCTATTTTAATTTTCCAAGTCCCATTTGATGTATTGTTTTAATTTGTAGTGATTTGATCTATTCTACAGATTGATTGATGGTTAATTGATATTTTTAAGGCATACATACCAGTGTCCCTTTGACTTGAGTTGAGACGTGGCTTTTCCCTCCAACATCTACACCTCCATCGGTAACTAACTTGGACAGACCAAAATCTGCAACCTTGGCATTCAGATTCTCAACCAGCAATATGTTACTGGAGTTGACGTCTCTGTGTATTATGCTGTAGAATCTCTAGATTGGCAAGCTCATGCAGATAGTTCAATCCCTTGGCAGAACCCAATGCTATTTGTAGCGTAAGTTCATCTGACATTAAAAAAATGTATTTTAACAGTCTTGAAATAATTTGGAGCAGAAAAAAAAAACACCGAAAAATGTTGCAATTGTGGCCCTTTCTAAGATGGGTTCTGTTAAAATTTTAAAAATAAAATAAAATAAAAATTATACACAAATTTAGTTTTCATTTTAAAGAGAAAATTTCACAAAATCAACAAAGAAGAAATAATGGCGAGATTTTTTTTTTTTAACGTCACTACAATATACATTTTACTTCAAAAATAAATTGCAAATAGTGTGCCTGTAAGAAAATTACAACAGCTTTCTTTGGATTTTTCAGAAACTTCTTGCTTCTTCTGCAAGTGACATTGGCATAGAAGAGTGCACATAACTTTGAGCAAAAAAATATTCTTTCAAAACTGTCAAATGTGTATGTCATGTCATCGGGAAAAGATACCATTACTGGTGAATTGAGTTTTGCAAGTAGATGTCAAAAGAATGATAAGGTTTTGAGAATAGATGGTTTGTCTTTTGAATTTTACAAAGCTACTAACTTTGTGATTGAATATATTATATAAAGATCATCAACCGGGGTACTTGTAGACCAGAGTGTAATAGATGAGTTATCATATTGATTGTGAAAGCTGTTGATAGTTGCCAAGTCAGAAATAAGAGGCTTCCCACATTCAAGCATGTGCCATAAGATTTTGAAAAAAAAAACCCTAAAGATCCTCACTCAAATGAAGTTTGTGTCAGGAAGGAATCTATTCAATCATTTAATTTTTATTCCATATTGGGAAGAAAAGGTGTGGTCCAGACTTCCTGAGTAAAATGCTCTTATTCCTCTTGCTTCCCTTTGTAAAGCCTATGATAGATATGAATGGCACAGTATTGAATCAATGTCGAACCTATGAGGGTTTAGTTGCATATTTATAGGATGGTGTTGGTTTTCATCAGGGATTGATGCAAATACAAACCTAGCAATTCATTTTGTCCTCATTGGTACAATAATTCATTACTTGTTAAGAAATGACTCCCTTTGCTGATATTGGTTTTCTTTATTTTATGTTTATTGTTGAGCTTGAGCTAGATCTCGGTCTCCTTTGTCAAACTGGGAAAGAAGTGGTGGTCATGGCAGCTGCAGGGATATCGCTACCATTTTTGGCAGGAGTTGGAGTCTCTTTTTATCTCAAGAAAACTATACAAAAAAATGGAGAACTTGGTCCATTTATTTTGTTCATGGGAGTGGCAATGTTGATAACTGCTTTTCCAGTTCATGTTTGTATTATTTTTTAATAAAAGTTTTCATTTCATGATTATATGAATGTTTATGATCAACAAAAACACAAAACTAAATACCAACATTTTATTTACAAATAAGTAAAGCTTAAACAACAAACACATTATTTATTATTTTCAAACTGTTCATTTTTAAGCCAACAAGCATAATAACCATCACTCTTTTAATGTTCTGAAATACTGAATAACGAATTATCTTTGTAGGTCAAGTGTTTGTTCTTAGTGAAATAGAAAGATTATGCAGGTGCACTGCATTGATGGTTGGAATTATTTAATGTGATGGCAATCTTCTATTTGACTGAAGTTGATTACTCCTCTGAATACATGATAATTTTATGATTTATATCCCTACTTCTAAATATTCTTTGGTTTTCATATTCTCTGCAATATATATTACAAAATTGGAAGGACAAAACAGTCATATGATAGTATTATCTTCACATGGGATTGAAAGATTGCTATTGAAAAAATAGAATCTGATAGACACAAAGAGTTTAAAATTGTATAGCTACATTAACAGCAAGCATTTTTTGCACTCTCAGTCAATACCTCTATATTGGACACTTCTCAGCAGTTTCACTTTAGGTTTAATGCCATATGAAAACAATTTATGTTCTTATATTGGGGACCTTTTTGTTCTCTTCTTTTCTTCTCTAAAGATTTTGTTAAATCCATTGTTAAAATTCTGCCCTCTTAAATAGCTTGCTCCTATGAATTTATACCCTCTCTCTGATGCTTATTAGCTTTAAAACATAACAACTAGTCCATAATTGAGGTACAAGATATGATCATCAAAAAAGATATCTCTTCTATATGTTAATGGGCATATGATATTTTGCTTACTAAATGAGCTTTATGAGTTTTATATGTAGTAATATAACTAATATTTGTAATATCAATATGCAATTATCATAATCTCTATTTTAATTTAATAAAAAAATATGATAAATTGGGAAGTTCTTTAATCTTTATTTTATATGGCCTTTCTAAAATGTAAATACTAAACTTTTCATCACTGTTCATACTTATAACTCTTTCTAATCTTTTCTTCACAGTTGATGGGAAGTATGCATACACTGGTCTCAATAGTATGCTATGTATCCATTGAATGGGTTTTTTCTAATGAAAATGCTTCCCTTCGTTTTGAGGTGCATATTTTCTGCAATGGAGTTCACTTCAAATCGGTTTCCAATGAATTCTCCATACATGTGGTATGACATCGTAAGTTACTTGAGAAATTCATGAACCTTCTTTACAATTTTTTGAAGATATTGTTTCCCAATTTTAATTTTCAGAAGACCACTTGTTTTAAATTTTAAGTGAGAAAAAAAGAAAATTATTCACCAATTTGCTCATTTTCCACAAAAATAGATTCTACTATGTAGTTTTTATTTTTTATTTTTTAGCAAAATTAAAATCCACTTCATAGGTTGTGCTTGCTGTGCAAATTTGTAAGATGAGTTTTTCTATTCCGCTGCACTGTCATATTTTTTGTGAATTTTGAATTCATTTTCTTATTTGATTTGGGTTTGGTATAATAGAGACTAGTGCAACATCAACCTACACAGTATCCCACATCTGAGGAACTTAGTATTGGGAAAATCAAGTTTAAGGTGATTCATTTGGGTGGCCATTAGATTGCCAGGAGAGTCTAGAAAGATTGCTATGCCAAGGTAGGGAGTAGTTAATTGGGTTTGTTTTTGTTTACAACAATCGGTGGCCATAAAGTTGATCCTTAATACTCTTTATAGTCTTCAAGGTGGGACGTACAAATATCTCTACTCTATGGCTAGAGATCTTGAGCAATCTCGTCTAAAAATTGAGGTAAAATAAAGAGAGATGGGTTGCAAGCAATCATCTTGATACATCTACCATTTGCAAGTGTAAATGTTCAAGCAAAAGCAATATCAAAATATCACAAAGATGGGCTTCTTAGTTGTCTAAAGACAAGTATAGATATATTGGGAAAAGATGCCCTAGAATATATTGGACTTGTGGGTCTATGTTCATTAGTCGAAATCTATTGAGCCTTGTGAACTCATTCCTTGCTTCCTTACTTATGGTTCATTCCTATTAAGTGTTTGGATTTTAGTTGGATGCAAATCAAGGCCTCTCGTGCAACTCATATATTCAAGAAATACGGTTGAATCATTATTTTGACTAGAATTACAACAAATTATTAAGTTGCATAAAAAACATTTCTGCCACTCAAAATCTATTTTCAATTAATTAAAGGGGTTTAAGTTTTACTTGTTGTATAAAGTAAAAGAAAATATATCTACAATATGGCTCTAAATCGGTTTTCCCATAAATTAATAAACAAATTTAACAAAAAGTTAACTATATTGTCTTCGGCGTACCCATCTTTTGGAGCGTTTATGGCATCTCCTTTGTGACCAACATATTATTGCAGTTCTTCAATAATGCACCTGCTGGGAGTCACCCAAAATTTCAAAGCAGCAAGGAAGGCACGCGTGGTGGATGGTGTCTCACCGTTTTTCAAGGAGGGTTGACCAAATATCTTCATTTATTGTTTCTGAACGTGTCATATTCCTTTTTCCCCTTGTACGCATCATTACACTTTAATTAATTATTGCTAACTCCAATCGTATTTGGTTTATAACATTTACTCATTCGTATATTACCGAAAAATCTTGACAACAGGAGGAAATATAATTGAGAGGAAATATTATATATACTATAAAAACTTTATTGACTTTAAAGTTCTCTTTTTCTGTCAGTGACATTTTAGCACTTTGGGTATCCATCTATCAATAGAATTTGCCAAGGAAGAGGCGACACTCCTCCCATTGTGGATTCAAAATGTAAAATAAACTACACTAAACGAGGACGACAATTTTGGCGCTCAAAAGTTTCTAAGGAATAGTCTGCCATGAGAGATATAACTTGCTGTGCTTTATGGAATTTCGATCTAAGTGCAGCTGCGAGATTATAGGAAGGTACCCACCATAAAAACAATGCATCGAAATTAAGGGAAATAATACCATTTGAGACAGAGTGAATGTTGCCTCTTATAACTAGGTGGAGCTTGGATCGTAATAATAAAGTTAAAAAAAAAGATATATTGCATTAGCCTTACAAACAAAAATTTCGTAACCTTAGCTTTTAAGACTTTCACGTAATCCTCTTTTAAGTTTCAAGATTTCCTTAATAAAGGGAAAGAGAATATATACCCCACTCCCTAGATAAAGGGCATATTAATTTAAAGCAAACCTATAAGAAAAAAAAAAGTAGTAGTAAAGATTAAGTATTTGAATAAGTATTTATACCATTCTTTCTTTCTTTTAAAGGAAACACGAGAAGAAAATATTCTCTTGCTTATTTTAGGTTTCTTTTAAAAGTAACTTAATATATATATGAAATAATTTATTTAAATATAAAGGATAATTATTAGTATTATAATTTTAAATTATTTCTTAAGTAAATAGAATACTTGTGTGTATATATACATGTGGATAAATGAAATTCAAATAATTGACAATTAAATATGTAGATAAAACAATAATAAGTTATTTTATTTTTCGGGTTTAGATATGGAACAATATAAATATAAGAGTTATTACACTACTTAATATCATTGTTAGTAATAGAAAATAAGCTTTAACATTAAGATAAATATTTGTATAATGATATTACCATCGGATATAGTAAAATAGCGGTACTAGTGATACTACTCAAGGAGATATTGGTATTGGATTCATTATTAATATTGATATCAAGGAAAAATTATTAATTTTATTAGCAGACATGAATACTAAGTTAAATTGAGTAATTAAAACTTTGGTAGCAATATTATTGTTGTAGGTGTTGGTATTATTGTGGTTGCTAGAAAGCATATTAAAGGGAACTTTAAATACCAATATCAATAGAGTTCTTGTTATAATTCACTTTAAGTAATATGTCATTAACAATAATCATGCTTGTAGACATTATAATAATAATAATTTTAGTAGTAATAATATTCTATGGATTCCCTTTGATAGTGATGTCATTGATGAACCCATTAAATTCTTAATGACGGTAATGGTAATGTGTATGGAATTTTGAATAGTATAATGGAGAACCTCATTAATAATGGCAACATCTCTATATATAATAATAAAGGAAATATTACTATCAAGGCTGATTAATGTTGGTGTTACCTTTTGTACTATAAGGTAATGTCTAGTAATCTTAGGTTAGTTTCAATTGGGGAATTTCTCACCATCACTTAGGGGCGCGCATAGTGGTCTCTGCACAACCCACTCCTTTATCATTCCCACTCCCCGCTCTCGTGAGATGTGTCACTGATGGAAAAATATGAGCTTTTTCATTAGACATGTATAGTTTGGTATTCATGTAAATCAGGGTTAAGTCTTTATCAAACATTAGGTGCCAATATTTAAAAAAATAAATTGTTAGTTGTGTTTTTACCCTAAGGGTAAAATATGGGCATTACATATGCTTTAACAAGGATATTGCTTGCCTTGGAGGCATCTAATAATATTGAAATAATCCACCTGAACTATAAGTTTTTAACATTTATTTTATAAGACATTCGACTAATATTAAATGCAACAACAACCTCAACATATGGCTTATTTTTTGAACCAAGTGGATAGCATATATAGCAATTAATGTTACTTTATAGTCTCTAAGAACACTACCACCACTTGCTAGTCCCAAATTACCTTTTGAGGCCCCATCAAAGTTAAATTTACTCCAATTTTAAGGAGGAGAGGTCCAAATCCACAAGTTATTTAAGGTTTATACTCGAAAAGGATAAAAATATTAAAAGTTTCCAGGCCTTGGAAATATATAAGCTTTGAATTAGATTCCCTTTTTTTTAGCATTGGAGATCTTTTTTATCCCTATCAATTTTTTTTTCTTAATATTCATGCTAATATTGGTTTATGCTCTACTAGCTACAACTTTCTTCTCCTGAAATATCCTATTATTTCTTCATTTCTATAAGCCATAGGAAACATGATATAACATAAGGGTCCACAAGAATTTTAAAGAAGGATTAAAGAAAGGTAAAACCCATTATTCCATCACACCTTAAATAAAAATTAGAAATACCTAATTAACTTTGAAGAGGGGGAGGAGGACTACCCAACCCTCTCTAGAGAAGTAGAAATCCAACAACAAGTGGTTGAAGCTTTCCTCTACCCTTTCACAAAGGGCACATTTATTTGGAAAAGCAAAGCTTCTTTTCATTAAATTATTAAGAGTAAGGGTCTTATTCCAAGTGAAGAGATAAAAGATGTTAATTTTAGGAATCAACTATAAATTCCAAATCTTAGCTCAATTTTGGAGAAGGATGATTTTGATTCCTTGAGAATTCAAACCCTGAAGCAATAGAGCAAGAACTATTAGTAGAACATTCCCAAATCAATTCATCCTTTATAAGGAATTAAGGAATTAAAAAAAAAAGATAACATAGTTTGAAGCTTGGATAAGGATCCCACCAAGTCCATGGAGGTGATAAAGGTTGGAAGGGTCTTTTGAAATTTGATTTTGTCCTTTTCCTCAATATAATCACTAATTTTACTACCAAATATTCATTTACAAGGCTTTATAATAGGGTTAACCATTTAAAATTATTGAAAGGGGATTCAAGTAGGAATGTACCCTCCCAAAAGGTTATATTAACCCCATCATCAAGCTTCCATTTAGTAACTTTATTGATAATAAATTTACAAGATCATATTTTCCATGTAGAAATGATCTTTGGGGAAGATAATTGAATGAGAAGCTTTCTAGAATGTCCCTATTATGGTGAAGATGCTTCATTTTTATGATTCATGTCCACTCCTTTATATCACAATCCAATCTCCAATTAATTGCATTAAGTGCTAAATTGAAATATTTTATCTTTCTTATCCCTAAACCTCCCTTTTCCTCGGCCTACAAACTAAATCTCAATCCACAAAAAGATTCTCTTCCTTTATTTTATACCTACCCAAAGGAACTTTCTTTGGATTTTTTTATCTTGTCAATAATATTTTTTAGAATTCTCAATACATTCATATTGTAGCTAGGGAAGTTTTATAACATGGCTATGATAAAATATTTTTTCTAGCTTGGCTAAGAAGGGTTCCCCTCCAACCAACCAACTTCCTTTGAAAACTTTCAATAAGTTCATTCTAAAAAAGATTTTGGAATTTCACCTTGAAAAAAAAGTAGGCCAAGATATTTAGATGGAAGAGAATCCACTTGACACCCAAGGATGTGGAAAATTTTCTATTGTCTCAAATATTATAGTATTAAAAAAACAAAAAAAGAAATCTTCTACCTTGGAGCCCTTTTATAGTTAGATAGTGTAAGGAAGCTAAGTTAGTGGAACAACTTCCTACACTAATCTTGAGAGGAGGGTTATGAATTTTTTTTTCAAATATGAACACCTACAAAAACTTAGAAAAAAAAAAAAACAACATTCATCCCACAACACAATAATTTATGTGGGGAAAACCCTTTCGGGAGAAAAACCTCCACACTCCAAAAGTCGTCCAATATATTATTCATAAATCAACAGGGTTACAATAAATTTGCAAAGCAATATTTCTCACAAGAGTATCACCAATAAGAAATATAGAGGCAACTCAATAGGTATAAGACTCTTATACACAACCTCCATCTCATGCACCTATTATATAGGAGACACATTACATGAAACCATAAAACTGTATTACAAAATCATGAGCTAAAACAACCTAAAAGGTGACACCCATCCTTATCTCTAATAAAATATATCGATGATGTGTCAAAACACACAACACCATGTGTAACTCCCCCTTTACAACTCATTTATGTGTCCAACATGTTTTTACATCTCCTATTTTAGGAGACCCAACTTCCAAAGGCCATAACTTTTGAACCAAGTGTTTGATTAACGAACTATTTGAATTGATGAAAAGCTTGTGAAGATCTCTCTCAATCTGTAACTTGCTTTGTTAGTTACAGCCACTTTCTGGCCCAAAAAACACCTATCAGGCCTTTAAATTAGACTTTGAAACTTTAAAAAATAGAAATTTAATATCATCAAATCTAGATATGATCTTACGATGAAACTTTATGAGCGTGATTATTTAGCCAATCTAAAGTGTCGGGGAAAATATTGCATCAATCTATGCTCAAATTTAAACTTACCATAAATGGTAACCTTATGTAATTTCAAGGTTGAGACACCATTTTCCTAACATTCTTCCACTTGTTGAACACCTTGCAAGAAAAAAGTGAGTATCAACACCATAATTTAACTACTAGGGGTTGTGAGGCCTCTAGGAACAACACCATCTAAACTTCTCTATGCTCACAGGATTGGTTAAATAATTTACAACATTCATCAAAGTCACTACCTTAACCAACTTCCCCCTACTATCCTCGACCACATCTCTAACAAAATGATAGTGAACATCAATGCGCTTGGTTCTAGTATAAAATATCGGGTTCTTAGCTAGGAAGATTGACTCTAACTAATACAATAAATTATCACTATACCTTGTCTAATTATAATATTTGAACAAAGTCTCTTAAGCTAAATGACTTCTTTACAAGTGTTGGTATCTTCCATCTACTCAATTTCAATAATGGACAAAACAACCAAAGCTTGTCACTTACGCATCCAATTGATTGCACCACCATATAAAGTAAACACATAAGTATTGGACGCGGATCTTCTGCTATCAACATCACCTGCCCAGTCTGAATCCACATAACCACAAATATTAAGGGAATGGCCATCTCCTATAGTACTATGATAACACAATGAATACTTTGAGGTACCCCACAAATATTTGAAGACACTAATTAATTGCATCTCAATGAATTCTACTAGGATTAGATATATATTTGGAAAAAACTTCTACTACTTGGGTAATGCCTGGTCTAGTGCAGATCACAACATACATCAAACTTCCAACTACACTTTGGAAAGGCACTTTGCTCGTGTCTTCCATGTTTGATGTGGATTTTGGACAATCTGAAGCAAATAACTTCATTCCAATTATAAAAGGAACACATGATGCTCTACAATTCTACATGTTAAACCTCTATAAACCTAAATTGACATACTTACTCTAGCCAAGCCGTGGCTTTATGTTCACTCTATCTCTTCTAATATCCATCCCAAGAATTTTTTTAGCTACACCAAGATCTTTCATTTCAAATTTAGCTACAAATTGAGATTTCAGTTTTGAAATCATACATTTCCCTTTACCAATAAATAACTTATCATCAACATAAAATGCAATAAATAGGAAACAATCACCACCAATTTTATAATAAACACAATGATCTAATTTAGAACGCTCAAATATCAAACTCAACACATGCATAAAATTTCTAGTACCACATCCTAGGACTCTGTTTGAGGCCATACAAATATTTCTTCAATTTACAAACCATATTAATTTTACCTTTCACTGCATAGTTCTCTAGTTGTGTCATATAAATATCCTCCTCCAACTCATAATGAAGGAAAACCATTTTCACACCAATTTTCTCAACCTCTAGATCATAAGTAGTAGTAATGGAAAGCGAGAACTAATGGATATCCTTTTTGCAACAAGAGAAAAAATCTCACTGTAATCAACACCCTCAACTTGAGAGTAACCTTTTGCAACCAAATATGCTTTATACTTATCAATACCTCCATCTGGACCCATATTTTTCTTAAACACCTATTTGAAACCAATAAGTTTTCATCATTCAGGAAACAGTACAAGATCCCATGTATCATTCTTTTCAAAGCTATCATTTTTTCATTCATACCAATCTTTCATGATTTTGCATCATTCATATCTAATGCCTCTTCTACATATCTAGGATCATCAATTTTAGTATTCAAAGAAAAAATACATCTCTAATCATTAGGCGAATACCTTTTTGGTGGTTGTTTATGCCTTGTAGACCTTTGAACTAACTGAGTTGGAGGTTCTTCCTCCTCTTCTAGAGATTTAGAGCTAGACGAGCTCTCCTCAATTCTTGTCTATCCAAGCACCTAGATTCAACTTTCTTAGGTGCAGAAGAAAGTTGAATCACGTCTTTCTATTTACTTTGTTTTGGCTATAATGTAATAGAAGAAGGATTAGTTTCTCTAAAAATAACACTTATACTATATATTAACTTCTATGCTATAGGATCCCAAATCTCGTATCCTTTCATGTCATAACTATATTCGATGAAGATACATTTCACAACCTTGTTCTCCAACTTTGTTTGCTTCTCCTTTAGTACATGTGCATATGCCTCGCAACCAAAAACTCTAATATGTCTCAATGAATGCTTGTGACCTAACCATGCCTCTACAAATGTCTTATCAACAAGAGTTGATATAGGAGATCTATTAATTAGGTAACAAGTAGCAGCAACAACTTAAACCCAAAACCTTTGTTCTAGACTAGCACCACTTAGCATACTCCTAGCCTTCTCCATCAATGTCCTGTTCATTCTTTTTGCAACTCCATTTTTCTATGGAGAATATGAAGTTGTATTTTATCTCATAATGCCAAAATATTTATAAAATCTATGAAAAATATTAGATAAAATTCACCACCATTTTTCAATCAAACATTTTATTTTCTTTTTAGTCTACAACTCAACCATTGCTTTAAATTCATTAAATTGGTCGAGAAACTTAATATTTACTCTTTCTAGAAAATATACCCATGTCCTTCTACTATAATCATCAATAAATGAAACATAATATGTCTATTTTCCAATCAAAAGAACATTTACAAGACCAAACACATCAAAATGAATAAGATCTAATACACTACAATACTTATGAGAACTCTAGTAAAACTGAATAGGGTTTTTTTGTTTTCCACAAATGTAATGCTCACATAACTCAAAATCTAGATTATAATCAGACAACCCTTTAATATTGTTTTTATTTTTCAAGGTCCTTGGACCCTTTTCTCTATTGTGGTCAAGTCTTTGGTGCCATATCATAGTCTTCTCTATGGGTAACTTTGATTCAAAAGAAAGAGCACCTTTGGGTACCCAAAAGCCATGACCATCTGTTGAAGATAAACCCTCACCTCTTCCAATGAAGTAGTCACATACTTACTTTTATAGAATTACTACTGCACTCAATCTAGTACATGCATTAAGCTATACAACATGTTATATTTGACACCTCTAGTAATCATCATAGCACCTCTAACCATTTTGCATCCTGCATTAGAAAATACTACTTGTACACCTGTATCTATTAGATTTCTCATAGATAATTTTTTTTGTGCTAATCCAAGGATACATAACACACCATTAATCCTTTTTATTTACCATGACCAACAATATTTAAACAAGAATCATCACCCAAGTACACCTTACCTCTATCAAATTATTCATATTCAAAAAACCAATTTCTATTAGAGGTCATGTGAAAAGATGCATTTGAGTCAATTAACCATGCATCATTACCTACACAAGTGGCTAAATTTATAATGAATGGATCACCATCTTCCTTCTCAAACTCAAAATCAAAATCAAATCTCTTCTTCTTATTTTCTTCTTTTCACTCCTTACGAAAGTGTCCAAGCTTACCAAAATTCCAACAAATAGCTTTGGAATTTCTAGAAGATTTGGATCTCCTTTTGGATTTGGATTATCATGCTTCTCATTCTTCTTGCCTTTTTCCTTAGGTATTCCACAAATATTTAGGGCCTCCTTGGCATTGATGGATACTTTCTTCCTCATCTCTTCAGAGAGAAAATAACCCACCACATATTCAGTCTTCAAGGTAACATAAGTACTCCCAATAGCCATAACAAGAGAACCCCATGAATAATGCAGAGAAAAAAGAAAGATATGAAATTTATCTTCCTCATCCATTTTGACACCAACTAATATCAATTGAGCCACCAACATATTGAATGCTTCTAGGTGGTTTGTAATTTTTCTGCCCTCTTCCATTCTCAAGGAATATAATTTCTATGTAGAGGTCTCTTCACAGACATTGATTAGAACAAAGTTTGTAAAGAAAAATATGATTAGACCCTTAATTTTATAGTCTATAACATCACATTGAGCAACACAAGTAGGATCTATCTCTATTCTTCTTGATGTGATTTCCATCTAAAAATTATTACAACAATATCATAAAGTATCTTCTACACAAGCTCCCACTCAAATAGATTAGTTAAAAAAAATCAACAACCCACAATTGAAACCAAAGGTGATCAAGCTCTAATACCACTTGTAAGGAAGTTAAGGTAGCATAACAAATTCCTACACTAATCTTGAGAGAAGGGTTATACAAAAACTTATCATATCTAAATAGTTTCAATTTAAAAAAAAAAAAAAACATAAACAACATTCATACCACAACACAATGATTTACATGGGGAAAATCCTTTCGAGAGAAAATCCCACACTCCAAAAGTTGCCCAATATATTATTTAGAAATAAAAAAGATAACAAACTATTTGCATAGAAAGCTTTCTCACAGGAGTATTACCAACTAGAGATATGGAGGCAACTCAAAAATTATAAGAAAATTACACACAACCTCCATCTCATGGGCCTAATATATAGGAGATACAATACATGAAACCACCAAATGTATTACAAAAATATGAGTGAAAACCACCTAAAAAGTAGAGATCATCCTTATCTCCAATAACAAATGCCTATGATTGGTCAAAACACACACCACCATGTGTAACTCCTCCTTTACAACTCATTTATGTGTCCAACATATTTTTACATCTCCTATTTCAGGAGACCCCACTTCTGGAGGCCATAACTTTTGATCTAGGTGTCTGATTGACAAACTATTTGAACTGCGAGAAATCTTGTGAAGTGCTCTATCAAGATATAACTATATTTTCCAATTACACCCACTTTTAGGCCCAAAAATTCCTCTAAGGCCTTCTAACTAAACTTTGAAACTTAAAAAAATGGAAAATTTAATATCTTCAAATCTAGGTCCATTATCTTGCGACAAAAAATCACGAGCGTGCTCATTTAGCCAGTTTGAAGCTTTGGGGAAAATTTTGCATCAATTTATGCTCAAATGTAAATGTACTATATGTAGTAACCTCGTGTAATTGCAATGTTGAGACACCATTTCCATAACAAGTAGGATATCTTAAGGTTCTCTAGCTTTCAATACTAAGGCTTTACCAATGATGATAATATCATCAAAAAAATTGATAGGAGCAAGGAGGACAAGTAGAGGTGATTTATGCCTTTTAAACAATTTTTCTGACAATTTTTTGTTAGCTCCTCCTTATATCTTTTTCCATAATAACAAAAATAAACAAAGGGATGGGATCACCTTGTCTAAAATCCCTCAAGTTCTTGAAAAAACTTATGGGGAACCATTAATAAGAACTAAAAAATTAGGGGTGGAGATTAACTCATTAATCAACTTAATAAATTTCCCTCCAAAGCTAAAGCTTCATAGGAAGTTTAAGAGGAACTTCCATGCCAACCTATCATAAGCTTTCATAAGATCCAATTTTAGAATAAAACCTTTTTTTAATTCAACATTAGTGAATGAAGGACCTCATGGATAAAAATTATAAAGTCCATAATTTATCTTACATGCATGAGACCACTTTGTTACAACAAAATAATATTTGGTAAGACTAGTTGTAACTGTAAGCCTATAATTTTGGAGAAGATTTTATAGATGGAGTTGCATAGACTGGTGGGTCTGAAGTCAACAAAAGAGTTAGAACCCACCTTATTGGGAATAAGGAAAATAAAAGTAGACTTAGCACCTTACAAATTCTAAAATATTCCTTGGTCATTGCAATAACATATTTTTTATCATCTCCCAATAAATCTAAAAAAATAAGTGTGGAAATCCATTTAGACCCAGATCTTTGCTAGCTTCAAAGGGGAAGGTGGCAAACTAAATTTCATCCTTTGAAAAGGGCTTCCCAATCTCCATATTGTCCAAGTCATCTAATAAAGTATTTAGCTCCTCAAGACACTTTTTTTGAGCTAAAAAATCAACTAAATTATCATTAGATAAAAGATTAGAAAAATAACCATAGCTTTATTTCTTATCTCATTATCCTCTAGATGCCATCATCCCAAATCTCATTGATTCTACTAGAGGGTGTCTACTTTAGGGTAGTAAGGTGAAATAATTTAATATTGTTATTACCTTCCTTCAACCAAATAATATAAGAGCATTGTTTCCAAAATTCCTTCTCCTTTGTTATTATAGAATGCACTGATATAAAATCTCCTTCTCTTTATTCATAAGGTATTGACTCATACATCTAACTTGGATCTATTCTCGAATCTTATGTAACAATAATTTAACTATATATTTTATTTTAAAGATATGCCTAAATAAATTATTATTCCATATATGAATGTTATTCTTCATATTATTAATATTTTTGGCTATTTTGTACATCCAAAAACCTTCCACATTGATATTTCACAATTTCAAAATATTATTATTGAGATTCAAGTAATGGGTCCACACTTTATTGAATTTGAAGGAGAAACCTTTTTCTTCCCCATATCATCAATATATAAAATGATTAGAGAATGGTCTAAACCCATCCTAGTAAGAGATAAAAAAGAGCAATAATAAAAGGATAACCAACCTAATCTAGATGAGAGAAGAACCGACACACCAATTAGACTAGGTGAGTTCAACCCCCTATAGGTCCATATCCATAAAATAACTATCATTATTGAAACATCCAAGTCATCTATGTTGTTTATGGAGAAATAAGATATTATTTCTTTTAATTTTTTTCCAAAGGAGTGTTGAATTCTCCCATAACAAACCACTTCATATTTGAATGGCACCTCCTAAAGCTTAAGAGGTCATTCCAAATCTTCTTTCTAGCACTCATAGTATTGGGAGTGTACTTGTTAGAGGCAATACAAGAAATATTATCCCTTTTATTAGTGAATAGGTTTACCACATGGTTTGGATCATCAAAAATAACTTATCCATTCACCATAAATGTATTTCATAGAGTTGCTATGCCACCAAACACACAATCAACATTAGCCCCATGACACCCACAATCTTTAAAAAAATATTTTTAATTTTTAATAATCTCTCAACTGGCATTGTAATCTCCTATATGAGTATTAATTCTAGTTAATGTTGTTAGGAAATATTCATTAGAAGGCATATTTATGGGGATTTTTAAGCCCTCTAACATTCCACAATAAAAAAACATTTCTTAGATTTGGGGGTTCTTATCGAGTACATAGCCATAATGATATGCTAATTTTTGTTTGCTATATCATTTTTAACATTCCTTTCCCTAATTTCCTTGGGATAATGTCTCCCAAAACTTTAGAATCCACCCCACAATCTACCAATTTTATGTTCCTCAATTGTGCTCCAGAGTGGGATTCTTTTTCCAAACTTTTTTCCACCTCTAGTAGAGAAAAATAGATTTATTTTTTTCCTTCAATGAAAAAACAACATTTGGGCTTTCAAAGGGCTTCACTAAAATTGATTTTTCTCCTACTCTACCATCTGAGATTTATTTTTTCTCCTAATTATCCCTGGGTATCTCATTTCCTTGGGACTATTTTTCTTTCTCTAGACCCGAGTCTTCATCATGGGTTTGAATTATTTTTATCAATTCTCTTCCTTGGGGATAACTTGCCTCCTAGGAATCACTTCTAGATTGAACATTATCCTTTAATAGATTCAATTTTCCTGAGTATTTTCATTTGGGAATCTTCCCCCAAAACCACCAAAGGCTCTTCTAGCCCAAACAACTCCCTCCTTTCTTCCTTAAGAAACCAATCTACCCCTTTGGTTTCCTTTTGGGGTCCTTCCTCCAATATTTCACCCTTAGGATCTCGGGCGTTATCCATTCTTGTAATTTCCTTAAATATTTGACCTTATTAGCTATTTTTATCTCAAATTTTATTGCCATTTTGGGTCAGGTAAATCTTGTCCCAATGACCCATTTTATTGCATTTAAAGCAAGAAAAGGCAAGGATTCATGCTCTAGGGTTTGTTTCCAAATGCCAAGCTTTAAGTTAATGAGACCTAGGAAGGAAAGTTTTATTATAAATGCAAACACATATTATAATAAAAATGAGCCTTTTTTGGAGCTAGTCATTAGATCAATGGTGAGAAGTTGGCCAAAGGCACTAGCAATACCCTTAAAAATTCCCTTTCCTAGAATTCCATAGGAATGCCAAATAATCTTACCCATATAGGGGCAATATTAAAGGTGTATTATGATGGGTTAAACCTAGCAATTCATTTATCAAGATCTAGGGTTGCTTTCCTGATTTAAATTATGAATCTAGAGAACAATACCTAGCATGCAACCTGCAACATTGTAAAGATTTTTACAAACAAAACAAAACAATGAACTCAAAAAAAGATGTATGTAGTTCCAAAAACTACTTCATTCACTTCCAAGTCCCAATTTTATCCATTTGAGTACAATTCCAATAGTCACCACATTGTTTGGAATTCAAAATTGAACAATTGGATAAACAAACAACAATTAAAACAAAATTTTCAAAAACATGTATATTTTCACTCCCCCAATTTGGCAGGGCCATAACTCATAGCTTGGTTGTCTAAATCTATACTTCTTTACATCAATGGAAAGATCTCCAAAAGCTCTAATTTAAATCTATTTTTTAAGCAGCCGGTGATAGTTTTGAGGCCAATCTCCTCTTCGAAGTCCTCTAAATAGTAGAACATAGGAAATATCAAAAAAATAAATTTTCAATATTTTCCATATTTTCTTGTGCCAACACCTTCAGAGTGTTTTGGATCATTCATCCCCCCTTGAGAGGAAATTGGCCCTATTGTATCGGTGATCTATAATAGATGAGGAAACCATGCTTGAATTTGTTCCCAAGTCAACCACTTAACTTGGTGAGATAATTGACCTACTTGAACCACACGGTAGAGAGAAACATGTTGTTTGACAGTCTTGATAATCACTTTTGTGACATGATCAATGGTCTATAGATTCAACTATGTAGCATGAATGTGCTCAACAACCTCTGAAATGTCCAACAAAGGAGAGGTATTAACAACTCAACATTGAAGATTGGATGTAGTCCCAAATTGGTGGCAAATAATCTCAAATGCATTTTCACCATTTTTTTGATGATAGTGTATGGGCCTAACAAAGAGGATGAAGCTTTTTGTTTAGTCCTTGAAGATTCTCTTTCTAAAGATGCAACCACACCTTATCTCCAACATGAAATTGATGAAGAGTTTTATGTTTATCATGACTTTTCTTATACTTTTTGTTGTTGTGTTGCAAGATTTCATTAACTTGGTTCTATAGGTCCCAAATCTTGTCAATAATTTTTGCTACTTTATCTATCCCCCTCTCAAAATACAATGATAAATCAAGTTGGGTTACTAGTAATGCTATATCCATAGGCACAAACGATTGATACCCATGATATACCTCAAATGGAGTATTCCTTATGGAGCTATGGAGTGCACGATTGTAGTTGTGTTGGAAATATGGAAGGCTCTCATCCCATGTATGAGTATGATTTGAAAGATACATTTGTAAGATGTGAATGATCATTCAATTCACCACCTCTATTTTTCCATTTATTTGAGGGTGTAATGATGTAAAATTTTTCAATTTCATGTCCATCTTATCCCATAATGAAGACCGAAAATTGGTGATGAATCTACTATTCTTGTCATAAATAATTCTTTTTGGCAAACCAAAATGAACCCAAACATGTTTAAAAAATAATTTAGCAATCTCTTCTATAAAAATCCCCTTCTTAGAGGCCATCACAATAGCCATTGTTGAAAACCTATCTACCACCACATGCACACAATCATGTCCTTGTATTGTTCCATTGAAATTGATTGCCATGATTTATTAGGGTAGGAAGAAGCAAGTACAAACCTATTTTACAATTTTTAGGCTTTGTAACAATACAAGTTGCACAAGTTTTAATATATGAAATGACATCATGTTTCATCTTTGGCCAATAAAAATATTTCTTAAGGAAAACATTGGTCTTACCTATTCCAAAATGGCACGCAACATGACTATAGTGTGTTTCCCATATCTACGTTTTGTGTTCTTCGATGGGAACACATATGTGACCAATGTGACAAAGTATTCCATCTTGTAAGGGAAAATTAGTGACATGCTTACCTTTAAATAGTTTGTTGTAAATGCCAATAAATTTGGGGTCATTACCATATAACTAGGCACAAGTTATTATTTGATGACCACATGAATACAAAACCACTGTCAAGGTTGCAATTGGAGGCCTTCTCAAGCAATCTGCCACTTTTTTATTGCTTTCATTCTTGTGACAAATGTTAAGGTGAAATTGTTGGATATAATAAAACCAACTTTGATGCCAAACATTCTATAACTTTCCTCATGTTTGTAGAAATTGAAGGGGCTTGTGGTCTGTGTGTATAACAGTTTCCTTTCTCAGAATGTAATGCTTCCACTATTTGTAGCCCTAAATAATGACATATAAATGCTTTTCATATGTGGAGTATCTATGCATATTATCCAAAAAATTCTCATTGTTTTAGGAAATTGGATGTCCATGTTGCATGAGTATAGCTCCAATGGCATATTTAGATGCATCTATTTCTATTTCAAAGGATTGTTGTAGGTTTGGAAGAGAAAAAATTGGTGTTGAGCATAAGCTTCATTTTAATTCCAAAAATTCTCATTGTTTTGTATCTATCCAACCGATTTTTTAATTTTTCTCCTCCCTTAATGACTAATTTAGAGGCCATACCAAATGTGAGAAACCCAACACAAACCTATGATAGAAATTTGTGAATCCCTAAAAACTGTAAATCTTTGTGAGACTTTTGGGGGAGGTCCAATCTCTAATGACTTATATCTTTTCAAGATCAATACGAACACCTTCACTATCAATAATGTATCTCAAAAATCGAATTCTTTACATTCAAAAAGAACACTTTTCTTGGTTAGCCTAGATGTTGTGTTGTTGCAGAGTTAAGAGCACTTGTTCAACATGCTATAAATGTTCATTCCATATTTTACTAAAAATGAGTATGTCATCCAAATAGACAACCACGAAAGAATTAGTGAAGGGCCTACGTGCATTATTCATCATCCTCATAAAAGTGGGAGGAGCATTGGGTTAGATCAAAAGGCATGACTATCCATTCAAACAAACCTTCCTTAGATTTAAAATTAGTCTTCCACACATTCGATGGATCAATTGGTACTTGATGATGCCTAAAATTCAAATCAATTTTGGTGAAGAACTTAGCCCCTTTAAGTTGGTCCAAGAGATCATCAATATGAGGGATTGAATATATTTATTTTTCACAGTAATTTTATTTAATGCCCGATAATCAATATAGAGTCGCCATGTTCCATCTTTCTTCTTTGCAAGAACATTTGGGTTTCCACATGGTGAAGCACTTGGATGAGTTTTTCCTTTCTAAATTAACTCTTGAATTTGTATCTTAATTTCATTATTTTCCAAAACTGACCTCTTATATACTAGCTCATTTGGTAAGGGTGTCCTTGAAACTAAATCAATGGAATGCTTGACTTGACTGTGTAATGGTACCCCTATTGGTGAATTAAATACATTCTAGTATCATTTTAATATCTAATCCATCTATTTTTTCTGGTTCATTGTGGTGGCCACCTTAACATGTGCATTGAGTACAACTAATTTTGTCTCCTCATGTCAAATCATTAATAGTACAAAAGTTCTAGTTTGAGCAACCAAATTCCTACACTATTTTTCACTAATTAAATATGTACATTTTGTAGAGCTTACCTTAGGTATTTGATAATCTCATTCACCAATCTTGATAGTGATGTTGTATTGTCTATACTTATATACACCATGATGTTGATACATGTATGGTTGTGCTACACCCTTAATATTAGAGTACATCAGGTTATGAATAGTCGGCTTGTGGCTATATTAACTCCTAATCAAGTCATATTATTATTATATTGTTATTTAGTTGTTTAGGCCAACCTTGGGCTTATATAGGGTTATCTAAGTTGGCCTGGGTGATACCCTAGGCATAAATATGTATATATAGGAGGTTGTGAGTCTTATTTCATTATCATATTGCGAATTATGTTCTCATTGGAGATATTTGGAGGTTTTCCCCCTCAAAGTGGTTTGTTATTCTTAGTTATTATCAAGTATTTGTAGTATATTTCATATCATCTTCTTCTATTGTGAAAGTTATTTCATTACAAGTGGTATTAGGGCCAAGTTCTTGGCACCGTTACGACAAGGCATTTTTTTCAATTTTGGAGGTCATTTTGTGAAACTTATATCTCTCAAATTTTGATGAATCTTTGTCTAGTTTTTAAAGGGTTTTTTGAAGAATTTTTTTAAGAAGCTACAATCCATATTTCAGAAGAATTAGGACATAATTATGTGAGTTATTGAAGAATTAGGGTTTTTTCCCAATTTATTTCGAAAAATCATATATCCCACATAGTGAATAATTGGTTCCTAATTTTTTGTGGGTTTTTGAAGATATCTTAGAGGAGATTAAAGTCCAATTTTTAGAGAAATTGAAGTAGAAATAAGCGATTTATTAAGAAATTAGGGTTCTCAAAAAAATTTCTCCCAAGGCTGCAAATCACCTAATTTTTAAGATATTTTTCTATTGGAGTGTGACCTAGTCCCAAGTAAGTCACAGTAAAATTTTCAAACTATTTTGAATTTATTTGTGTGATTTATTTCAAAATTATTTTCTACCATCATGACAGGGCCTGCAACAAGAGGCAAAAAGAATGCTACCACACCGAGGAAATCTTCAGAGAATGAGGGGGTATAAAATGAGGATTTTAATCCTAAGGATGAAATAAAAGAAGTAAAGGGTGATATTTCAACATTAGAGAAGAGGATTACAAATGAAATGGGTGAATTGAAATTACTTATTTGGGGCATGAGGTGGAAGGAAGAAGATTCACCTCACAAGGTGGAAGATAATGATTTTGTTGGAAATGAATTCCTTGGACTAGAGCTTGATTTCAAGAAGGATCCTTCATTTAATAATCATATTCCAAGGAAATTCATACCTAATTTGGATATGAGAAAGTTTGATGGCAAGGATCCAACCAATTGGCTATGCCAAATAGAGCAATTCTTTGATATTCATCATGTTCCTAGTCGACAAAAGGTCACTATGGCATCATTATACCTAGAACTAGATCAATTTATTTGGTATAATTGGTTATGTGATGAGAAGAGAAAAAAGTGTTGTGTGGTCACATGGTCAATTTTTCAAGAGGAACTCATTGCCCATTATGGAGATAACTTTATGGATAGCTACTTCTGCCAACTCACTAAATTAAAGCAAAGCATGGTCAAGGATTATATTCAACAATTTCAAACCATTTCTTTAAGAGTAGAGAATGTGGCAGAAGACAATATGAAGGAACTATTTCTAGGTGATTTAAGGATCACATAAAATATGAAGTACGATTGTTCCAACCACAATCCTTATCGCAAGAAATAGTAATGGCAAGACAAGTGGAGGAGAAGTTTTTTGGCTAGTAGGAGACAATGAATATAAATTTGAACGAAAGGAGATCTCCTACACATTTACTACCACAACCTACTAGGATGAATCCACAAAAAAATGAGGAAAAGAGAGAAAAAGGGTTATGCTTCAATTGCAACAATAAATATAGTCGAGGGCATAAATGTAGTGAAAATAAATAATTTTATATTGAAGGATCGAGTAAGGAAGAAGAGGAGGAAGTGATATTAGAGGGTGATGGGGATTTAGATAATGAATCACATGATTCCCAACCAATCACTTCTTGTCATGTACTCTCTGGTTTTAGTGCCCCACAAACTCTCAAGGTAGCTAGGTTCTTAAAGAAGCAAAAAGTAACAGTGTTGATTGACTCAAGTAGTACTCATAATTTCATCAACAAAAAGTTGGCTACTTATCTTAATTGTTTTACATATCTAGATCTAGAATTTTAGGTCTTGATTGCAGATGGTGGTACTGTTAATTGTTTTGGAAAGTTTCATAGCATTAAATTATCCATGGGAGATTATCAACTTGATAGCCCAATGCATGCTATTTCCATGGGTACAACAAATATTGTTTTGGGAGTACAGTGGCTTACTACTTTGGGAACAATTGAGATGAACTTCCAAGAATTGTTCATGATCTTCCAATCAAAAGGAAAGACAATAGAGATAAGGGGATTGAAGGAAAAGTCTCCACAAATGGTGAGTTATCATCAAATGTAGAAGCTACTTAAGAAAGGAGTTGATGGATTTGTGGTCTAGTTATGTTCATAGGAAGTCTTTCAACCTAATGCTCCCATCCATCCAGATTTACAAGCAATAATTGAGCATCACTCAGTGGTTTTTGGAGATATTCCTAAAGGAATTCCTTTTGAGAGGGATCATGATCATGCCATACAACTAGTTCTAGGGAGCCAACCTCCCAACATTAGGCCAACGATACCCTCATATACAAAAAAGTGATAGAAAAGATTGTTGAGGAGATGTTAGAGGTAGGAATGATCAAACATAGCCAAAGTGCTTACTCCTTGCCTATGGTGATGGTGCGGAAGAAGGATGAAACTTTGTGCATGTGTATGGACTATAGAGTGCTCAACATGTACACCATCAAGTATAAGTTTCCTATTCTAGTCATTGATGATTTTCTAGATGAATTGAATGGAGCTATGTATTTTACAAAGTTAGATCTTAGGTCCGGCTATCATCAAATTTGAATTAGGAAGAAGATATTTGTAAGACAAAATTTAGGACTCATGAGGGGAATTATGAGTTTTTGGTGATGCCATTTGGTCTTACCAATGCTCCATTTACATTTCAAAGTTTGATGGATTCCGTATTTAAAAAGTTCTTGAGGAAGTTTGTATTAGTGTTTTTTCGTGATATATTGATTTATAGCAAGACATGGGATGAACATTTGCAACATGTAGATCAAGTATTAAAAGTTCTTGAAGAGCATAAACGCTATGCTAAGCCATCCAAGTGTGCTTTTGGTCTTAATGAGGTGGAGTACTTGGGACGCATAGTTTCACATGAAGGAGTAAAGGTGGATCCTAACAAAATTAAGGCTATCATTGAATGGCCTATTCCCAAAACCATTAAGAAATTGAGGGGCTTCTTGGGATTGACAAGATACTATAGAAGATTTATGAAGAATTATGGTAGTATAGCAGCACCCTCAATACTTTATTGAAGAAGGATTCATTTTATTGGAATGAATCTACTAATTTGGTATTTTAAATGTTAAAGGAGGCTATGTGCACAACTCATGTGCTTGCAACTCCCAATTTCACAAAGGATTTTATGGAATGTGATGCTTCAAGAAATGGTATAGGTGCAGTTCTCATACATGAAGGTTGACCCATTGCTTTTGAGAGCAACCAATTAAAGGGTAAGAATAAACTCAAACTCATTTATGAGAAGGAAATGCTAACTATTCTTCATGCAGCGAAATAATGGAGGCCTTATATAATGGGTAGACACTTCAAGGTTAAGATAGATCATAATAGCCTAAAAAAAAATTGGACCAAAGATTATCTTCTAAAGAACAACAAAAATGGGTTACTAAGATGTTGGGATATGATTTTGAGATTGTATATAAGAAAGGGAAGGAAAATGTTGTGGCAAATGCACTATCAAGGAAGTATGAGAAGGATGAAGCTTTATTGTGTGCCCTTTCAATATTACAAGAAGATTGGGTGGAAGAAGCCAAAGAAGAGTGGAAAAATGATATGGCTACTAGTAATCTCATTCAACAATTACAAAGTGATCCTAGTAGTTTAGATAAGTTTTGTTGGATGGGAGATACCTTGTGGTATAAAGAGTGATTGTATCTTCGCAAGAATTCTTCTCTCAAACAAAATATTCTCACAAAGCTAAATGAGTCTCCTGTGGGTGGTCATTTAGGATTTTTGAAGACATATCATCGGGTCAAGAAAGACTTCTTTTGGGAAGGGCTCAAAGGGGATGTTCAAAAATTCATGGCAAAGTGTTTGGTTTTTCAACGAAATAAAGGGGAGACAATTAAGACACTTGGTCTCATGCAACCATTAGCTATTCCTAGCCAAGGTTGGGAAGAAGTCTCCATGGACTTCATCATAGGGCTTCCAAGATCTAATGGTAAGAATTTCATCATGGTAGTAGTGGATCACCTTGCTAAATATGCACATTTTATTGCATTATCACATCATTTTATAGAAAGTACAATGGCAAAAGCATTTTTGGAGAACATTCAAAAGCTACATGCTATACTCAAGGTTATTGTTAGTGACTATGATCCTATCTTTACTAGTAAATTTTGGACAAATTTATTCAAATGTTTGGGTACTCAATTGGATCATAGTTCTTCATATCATATGCAATTTGATGGGAAAACATAGGTAGTTAATAAGTGTTTGGAAGGATATATACGTTGTTTCACTTTAGAAAAATAGTCTCAATGGGTAGAGTGTCTACCACTAGCAGAATGGTGGTATAACACTTTCTTCCATACTTCATAAAAAATGTCTCCATTTATGGCATTGTATGGATATCATCCTCCTTCCATCATATCATCATTAAATGTGTCACCAAGAGTTCAAGCTGTGGAGGACCACCTGATTCATCAACAACAAGTACTTTTAGGACTTAAAGAGAATCTATCGTTGGCACAAAACCGAATGAAGCAACAGGTAGACCAACACTGTAGTGAAAGAAGTTTTAAAGTTGGAGATTGGGTTTTCTTGAGATTGCAACCTTACAAGTAAATTTCACTAAATCAATAGTCAAAGGATAACAAGTTGTCTCCAAAATATTATGGCCCATATAAAATCATGCAGAAGATAGGTAGTGTTTCCTACAAGCTAGAATTGCCATAAAAAACAAAGATACACCCAGTTTTTCATGTTTTTTGTTTGAAGAAGGTAAATAGGAATAATATTCTTACTCAAACAGTATTACCGGAGCTTGATGAAGAAGGAAGAATCATATTGGAACTAGAATGTATTCTCGAGAAACACACAAGGAAGCTAAGGACCAAAAAACTCACTTAGTATCTCATCTAATGGAAGAATTTACCAATTGAAGATGTCACATGGGAGGATGAGGAGTTCATTCAAAAGCATCCAAAATTGCCTAGCATTGAGGACAATGCTTATCTTAAGAGGAGGGCATGCTACACCCTTAATATTAGAGTACATCAGGTTATGATTAGTTAGCTTGTGGCTATCTTTACTCCTAATTAAGTGATAATAACATTATTATATTGTTATTTAGTTGTTTAGGCCAGCCTTGGGCTTGTATAGGGTTATCTAAGTCAGCTTGGGTGATATCCTAGGCATAAATAGGTATATATATGAGGTTGCGAGTCTTATTTCATCATCATATTGTGAATTGTCTTCTCATTAGATATATTTGGAGGTTTTCCCCCTCGAAGTGGCTTGTTAGTCTCAGTTATTATCAAGTATTTGTAGCATATTTTATATCATCTTCTTCTATTGTGAAAGTTACTTCTTTACAAGTTGCCCCCAAAAAAAATCACATACATCCAAAGGTGCTACATCATAAATTACTTCATCCTCAAATGGTTTTATTGAATATGACAAATGATATTATTTACTTACTTGAATATCTTTCCCTTAGCTTACCCATCCCAAGAATTATGGATATGGATATGGTGTTGTCTTCAAGTTTACTCTTTTTATTATATAAAAATAAATTAAATTCTTCTAGCTACCACTGTCAACAATAAAATGTAGAGCAGAACCAAAAGATAGAGCATGCATTTGTGGGAGGGTAGTTTGAAACTAGTGATGGAGCGGATGGAGAAGATGATGGAGATCTAGATGGGGATATCGTGGTGGATGAGCAGTCATTGATGGCTGTTGCTGGTGCTTGCAGTTGTGGGTTCACTGCTTTTGGCGTGGAGTGCTTCTGTGGAGGGAAGGGGCACAGTCTTTCTTGCTGCTCCCTTCCGGCTTTCGTTGTCCCTATTGGCTGGTGGGTGTCCTCCCTCCCTTAGATTCTTTGGGATGGCACTGGTCTTAGTCTCTTGGTAGGTTTCTTTCCTGCTGTTGTCTTTGGTTTCTGTGTGGTGGCTGGTGGTGGGTGCCATCTTGTGTTTCCCTTTGCTTCTATGGGGTTGTTGCGAGTGCCCTTCCTACTGTTCTTTTAGCTGCCTTCCTGGCTGAGGGTGTGCGTTTTTCTTTCTGAGGTTGGCTATTGCAGAATGAGCTTATTCTTGCTCCAACTCGACATAGTTGGAGGGCTTGGGGGTTTCTAATGTTGGCTTGTTTTGTTCCCTATCTTTACTTGGTCTTCCTTTGCTTCTTCCTTTTGCTTTTTTGGTGGTTCTCTGTTGTTTTTTGGTTGCTTTCTTTGTAGGGGTGGTGGGAGTGCATTGGTTGCTTTATGGAAGTTTGGCTGTTGTGTGGGCCTCTTCTTGTCCCTATTCAATGTAATAGGGAGGCTTAGAGGTTTCTTTTGTTGGCCTGATCTGTTTCTTGCTTCCTTCTTGCTATCTTTCATTTCTTCCTCGCTCTCCTTGCTAGCTTGTGGGATACTTGTGTGTTTTTGAACCCCGTGTGTTCCTTGTGGCTTGTGTCTTTTTTGGGGTTGGTGGGTGCCGGTGTGGTTTTGTTGTTGGTTTGGGATGGGGTGTCTCTGCCCCATCTTTCTGTGGATGCCATTAAGTTTCTTATGGAGCTGATGGTTGATTCCTTCTCCCCTATTTTTGGTGGGGCGCTTTTGGCTGGGATGAGTGTTTTTCTGCTCTCCCAGGTGTTGTCTTTGGTTAGGGGTGTTTCTATCTTTTCTTCTTCAAATGGTCTCTCTGCTCTCTTTTTGTTTGAGGTGGTGTTGGAGCTGGTTGTTTTGGGCTTGAGTTTGTTGCTAAATATTTTCCTGGCTGGGGTGATTTCCTTGGTTGATTTTTTGTTGGTGAGATGTTGGCTAAAGGGTACTACTATTTTGGACTCTTTTCGGATCAGTTGTGGCCTTGTTATCTTAGCTAGGTGGTTCTCAAGTTTTAATCCTAGACCCCAGATGGTTGTGTTCCTTGTGCAGGGCTTTCCAAAGGAGGCTATGGTTGCTTGCTTGGCTATTGTGTTGGATGTCTCCTTTGGTCCTATGGAGGAGATCCCCCCTCAGCAACTATTCTTATTGAGGTGGGCTCTTATCCTATGGAGGTGGAGGTTGAGGGTGTTGGTGATGTCTGGTTGCAGTGGTTTTGCTGATTGTATCCTCCTCTCCAATAGAGGGGAGCTCTCTCCTTTAGAGGTGGAGATGGAGTTGGTTTCTCATTACAAGGAGCGTAGTGGTTTTGGTGGGATGGTGCTCCTATTCCTCTTTGTCAAAGGGGAGCCCTCTCCTTTAGAGGTGGATGTTGGGATGGATGATTGTGCGAGATGGTGCTACAGGGAGGAAAATAAGTTTTTTCTGAACTCTGATTTGGATGCTGAGCAGATGGTTTGTTGCAACTTGGCTGTTAGGGTGCTTGATTGTTTCAGGTGGTTACTATTGTTTATGAGTAGGGGCCTAATGGTGTCTTACACCATTATGTAGATTATCTTTCTTGGCTTAGGGGTGTCTTCTATGAGTGGTTGTTTTGCTGATGCCTGACAGATGCAGGCAGGGTCTGTGAGTATCTAAAAGGGTTTTTGGCCCCAGTTAAAACCAGATTGTTTAAGGGTCTCTAGCCTTTGATTGTTTGTATGATGCAGCATGTGTGACTTCATGAGTTATCTTTAGTGGATGCTGTGGGGCTATTGATGGTTGATGATGTATTTTAATTGCAACTTGCTTTTCTTTGTTCTAGGTTTCGAGCCCCATCAAAACCCATATTTTACCCTTAATCAAAAACAATAAAATGTAGAGCCTTTCCAACAACCCATATATTGTGAATGAAATAGGTGTTCTTCATCCTCATGAGGAAATATTTTGGTAGTGACAACTGTGCCTATGGGTATGCCTCTATGACCCATTCACTATCCTTTTGTTCAAAAGAGTCTATCAGTAATGATTAAGGTTCAACCTCCTCTCCATGTCTCTCTCTCATCAAGTTCTTGATAGTTCAAAAATCCTTGGTGTTATTAAATGTAATCTTATGTATTTCACACTACATGCATGTATCTTGTTGCATCTTTTTGGCACCCCATGTATTCCATGTTATTGATGAGTTTGAGAAAGATTCCTTGGCTATTTTCTTTCCTGCAAACTTATTGCTACATTCGCCCTTTGATTTATTATTCAAAAAATAGTCTTTCTCTCCATTTTATTTAAAATTTTCTTCATTTTTTGTGGTATACTTGAAGGTAGTCACTAATGTTTCAATATTCAAAAAAATCATCCCAGTCTGAATATTTCTATGAAATCCACTATAATACTTCAAAACTCAATATTTCTTAGAATCTTGGATATCAAGTTTTGTAGATAGTTTATAGAATGTATTAGTATAATCCTGAATAGATCGATCTTTCTTTTGATAGAACAATTTCCTTTACATTTTTTATAGGCATCCTCGAGGAATTACTCTTTGATGTGCTCCACAAATTCTTCCCATGTGGGTTTATCATCAAAGTTTGCATTAAATTCTTGTCCATCTAGTACTTATTTAGATGATAATTTGATTTCCCATGCTTTCTCACATGACTCTTGAATTTGAGGAGAGAAAAAGTTATTTTCTTATCATCTAAGAAATAATTCATAGAGAAGCATCTTTCTAGCTTTGACAACCAATTTTCAACAACGTTTGCATCAATTTTCCCTTCAAAATTTACCTAAATCTTGAATGGAGTATGATCACCAAATGGTAGGTCTATTGTTTTTGTTCATGAACCACGTTGGTTTTGCAATATTGGAGAAAACTGGCTCATCATCTCCTCATGTTGTTTTCTTAATGCATCTTCAACCAATATCTTGAAAGGGTCATTTGATCCTTCACTTCGTTCTCTAGCCATCTATGATTGTGTGCATCTTAAAGGAAGGTAATTTGATAGATCTCTTATTTCCAAATCAAGCCTTTGATATTTTGATTGCATGTGATGAAAATACCTAAGTGAATAAGATCTGATACCCTTGATCTGAATTGTGAATCTAGAGAATAATACCCGACATGCAACTTGTATTATTGTAGAGTTTTTAATAGATAAAGCAAAACAACAAACTCAAAAAAATATATGTAAACAGTTCCAAAAACTACTTAATTCATTTCTAAATCCAAATTTTATCCATTTGAGTAGAATTCCAATAGTCACCATACTTTTTGGTTTTTGAAAATGAACAACCGAATGAACAAACAACAATTAAAATATTTTTTTTCAAAAAATCATGCATATTTTCACTACCCCAACTTGGCAGGGTCATAAATCCTAGCTTGGTGGTCAAAATTTGGACTTCTTTACACCAATGGAAATATATCCAAAAGAGTTCTAATTCAATATGTTCCATTTAAAGAACCAAAAATAGTTTTGAGGTCAAATTTTGAAGGCCTTCAAAAATGCGATTTAGTAGAACATAGGAAAATAAAAATATTAAAGATTTGATATTTCCAATATTTTCTTGTTCCAACACCTCAAGAGTTCTCTAGATCATTCCCTAGAAACCAAGTACCCCTTACTAGAAAATTATGCAAATCTTCTTTGCATGCAAGGAGAAAGAAAATAAACCTTTTATCATTATAGCAACATCCATTTTCCCTTTAGCATGTCATCTCTTATGGGTCCATGAACCTAACCAACTCCATATTAGGTGTAGGCCCCATAAATTTTCCAACTAGAGAAATTTCTATTTTAAAAACCCCCTTATCTGTAATAATATTAGGAACAATATTGAAGAACTCACATCTAGTAGGGCTTGATACCATCAACATAAGAGAAGAAGCACTTTTACATTTAAGGTGGGTTCCAATAGATATTACTCTCGAAGGTTTCTCCCAAGGGTTGACTCAAATTTGGAGAAACCCTTCAAGAAGTATTGCATATTTTATTAGTCTTGACAAAAATGTTGTTGGAACATTGATTCCCATCATAGGTAATCTCCTCCACTAACACTCATTATCCTTCAACCTTCTCAATTCCCAATATCCACATCCATGGTGAGGAGGCCCCACCAAGTGTGAACTGCTTCTTGAAATAATCCATACATAAGGTCCTTCTAAATAGATATCACATCAAAAGATTCAAACTCACCTATCCCTTTTGCTAAACCACCTTCTCACCTTCTACTATTTGTTATTACTTTTCAAAAAGAATTTTTTAAATAGACATTTGTAGTTGGAACAAGAATTTTTTTGGTGATTTCATGGGATCTTAGCAATAAATTCAAGCCACTAATATGGTCTTTCAACCTCCATGGGGAGTCAAATGGAAAAATTGGCTATTATAGTGTGTGCTCCTATCCTGCATGCATCTAGGACTAAGTGCAATAATGTTCCCTTTCTCATAAGTTAAACTCTTTCCTTTATTTGACTTCTTAACTTTTTAACTCTTTATTTGTCATTTTATCATAACCATTTTCTTAGTTTATCTCCTAGTTGGTTTCTTTGATTTATCCTTTCAACCTTCTTAAAATATTAATATCTTTAAAATAATTTTTAATGTTAAGGTTTTCGTAATTCCTTGGCTAACTCATTGACATCACATGCACCACTATTTATTGAAATATGTCTACATTCCACATATTACTACTTCCTCATCTTTATGATGGATCATGGAGTGTCATCTAAAATATTTATGCAAACTAAGCATACATAGTTTTATTCATGCAAACTAAACATACATAGTTTTGCTTATAATATTACACTCAATTCTCATGAACTATTAAAACATAATGCTCACTAATGGTCCATGCTTGTAAAGAAAAAGAAAACCCAAAAACATGTGAGAAAAAATATTGAAACTAAAATTAAGAAAAAAATGCTAAAAATAAAACCCTTATTTCAATCCTAACTACCACCTCAAATTGAGCTAGAAACCATAAAAACAGAATTGAAATAAAACAAAATATTTCACTCATAGTTTCTATTATACTTCAAAGTAGTTGTGATCAAATATTGTTGGTAGATGGTTGCTTATTATACAACATAATGATGTAAACAAATGCTCATATAACTAGTAATCGCACCTTCGTGTGCAATGGGTACGCCGAAGATTTGTGGAGATGAATTTTTTTATTTATGGTATTGTATTTGAAATATAGAAATTGTAAAATGTGAAGTGTTGAAGTTTTTAAATAAATGAAGTTATGCATTATATATTTTATTGTCACTTCATTTTAATTAACAAAATATGATTTTGAACTACAAATTCAACGGTGCAGCCACATCTACTATACAATTTTGACATTCAAGAACCAATATAATTTGTATTTTTTGCAAAGGAAAATAAGCAGTAAAATGGCTGAAAATTTTGAGGAAATATTTACAGTATAATTCAAAAGGTTTGTTAAGAACAATGTATTGAGATTAACAAATGAAGATGATATGATATGTAATGTAGGTATTGGAAGAATATTTCTGGCAACCATTGAATTTGCAGCTTCAGTAGCAGCTGCTATACATTCAATAGTAAAAAATGTTGCGAGGAAAACTGTCAGCAAAATAGCGTCAAGTAGAAGGAAAATAAATGCCTTCATTTAGCAAATAACAACAAAACTATAATAATGAAAAAAAACACAACAAAACTTATGTGAACATAATATTAATGGAAACCATTGCATTTACAACTGGTGTACATTTTGTTAGTGTGAAATTCTATTCACACTATACTTAAGCTCACTTAGGTCAATATGAGGTTAGACAACTTCTTGTCTAACTAAATGTGCAACCATTAAGACCTCTAGAGCTTACCAAGTTATTTGGTAAACCTTATGAGCTACCTCTTTGAGGTTGGAAGCATTTCCATCTCACCGAAAAGGTCACTCAACACTTGGCACACAAGGTTGATGACTTGGTCATGGAGGTAGGTCACTCAACACTTGGCACACAAGGTTGATGACTTAGTCATGGAGGTTGTTGGTTTGCACACTCCAAGTGTTCAACCTATAGGACACTTGTCTACTCCTTTGTGACACCTTATGGAACACTTGTCAATACACCTCATAGGTGGATTGCCTCATCCTTGCCTATATAAGCAAGGTATTGTACACATTACAATGGGGTCAACTAATACAATTTTATGCTTGTTCATTTGTGCTTGTCATTTCATCTCCAAGATATCCTAAATTCTAATATGGTATCAGAGCTGGATTGGAGATAGGGCAAGCCATTAGTTGAACAATTTTATTGTTTTACCCCACCCTCACATAATTTGCAATTGTCTTCAATCTGTGACGAGGTGTCTTCAATATGTGCAACCCGCCATTCATCCATTTGGAGGCACGAACTATTGTATTGGAGGCGGATTTTCTTGTGTGGGAGACGCGATAGCTGAAGGGGCAATTTTTCCAAGCGAATCAATCATGGTTCAGTATTCGAGGCGGCAATTTTGTTGACTTCTGCATTGAAATCACCGTTCAAGCACCCTCATTCACGATCTACAGGCCTATAGGGCGACTTGCACATTTACACTCCCACTGCTCACATTTCACCTGCCTGCATTTGGACGTCTTTAGTGTGAATCCTGTGCCAAAACTTCACATAGCGAAGAGGTCGCAATTTGGAGGATCAAACCTTTCCTTTCAGGTGTGAGTGTGACTTGAATCCACAATTTGAGCCACAAATCCTCTGATTTGAGACACTATTTGAAGGGCGACCAACTCTCCAAACCCCCTTTACTTAGTCTAACTCACTTGGCATCCATAGCCCTCATCAATCTCCCATAGGCATTTATTTTTTAGCATTAAAATTCATATTTTATGTTAAAACGACGGTTAATGTCTGTATTAAGCATTTAATGGTGTGGTTATTTACCTAGCTCATTTAAAGCTTGTAAGGGAGGGGAGTTAGAATTTTTGTTTGCAATTGTTAAAAATTTGTAAAAGAACACTCATTTTGTTCTTTTGCAATGAGTTTGGCAAAAAGGAGGATCATATGGGGTTTGTAAAATGCACTAACTTATAAAGTGCCAAAACTGGGGGGCTCATCAAATCTAGGGAGGTTCTTTATGTGTTGATTCTTGGCACATTTATAATCATGGGATATAAAACTCATTCTTCTGTAATTAACTCTAAACAAGGGAAACTATAAGTCTTGGCGTGAAGGCATCCTAAAACATCTTAGGTATCACAATCTTCTGCCCCATTTGTATGGGCTTATCCCTGAACCTACTAATCAATTTCAGAAAGATAAATGGGTCAATAAAAATGATCATATTGTTGGATTAATCAGCTTACATATACCACATGACACTTTGATTGTCATTATGGATATTGTGAGTCCACATGCTTTATGGATCAAACTTTGGGAGATGCATGGAGACTCAAATGTTTCTGCATTCCCACATGATCTTGCAATGATCACAAATGATATCCCACATCATGAAGAATGTCATGTTGACATAGTGGAAGTGTTCATTCCACCTCCTCTTGTTGCTTCATCAGGGTTTTGAGGTAATTTCTTAAGAGAACTTCTAGCGCTGGCACGGCAAGATAATATTCCGATCTTCTGGTATTGATTGGGACACAAATGCCGCCAAACATTTCTTGTATTTTAGGAATGCCATGTGACAGGAAGCACCACTCAGAGGACATCATTCTTCTATTTGATGGCGGTTTCAATGAAGTTACATCACCATTGGGGTCTCTTTAGCGGATATTAAATAACCATGTCTTCCACATGGTTCTGGTGCCATAATGTACTTCATCTGGGCATGCGGTTGAGTTCAGGCATCCCCGCCGGCATCAACATGGGAACACATGAGCACACTTCGAAGACATCATGGGAACCTTCATCATCATTCTTGGATGAGCTTCAACTCTATTCAAGATCATACATACATCTTCTCACATGGGAAGATATCTTGCATCTTCAGTTGGTTTCACTTCTTCCCAAAGGAAGGAACATTGTGACACGTTCTTGGATCTTCATCTGCATTCTCTGTCAACTATCCAACTTTAATGTAGCAGGACATGTATTATGGGGGGGTCTTATAGACCTTCTATCATTTTCTCTCTTATGGAGGAAATCATATATTGTACTTAGTGAAAG